>CM039673.1:262788889-263230833 GCA_022496015.1 Hordeum marinum
TAATGCAAGATATAAGCAACAATCTTCTTATCTTGCATGAGAACGCCAATAAGACCTTGGAGGGAAGCATCCTAGAACACTTGGAAAGGCTTTGATTGCTCGGGAGGAGTAAGAAATGGAGCTGAATCAGCTTCTCCTTGAGTGTATTGAATGGCACATCACACTCAGGAGACCAGGCATACTTGACATTCTTTGTAGGATGTTGGAAGGAGGATTAGCAATTTGAGAGAAGGTCTCCACAAATCTTGTATAGTAACTTGCAAGCCTGAGGAAGCTATGAGGCCGCTTGACATTCTGAGGAGGCTCCCACTTCAAGATGGCCTCAACTTTCTCAGGGTGCACCTTGATGCCCTCGACAGAGATGATGTGCCCAAGATAAATCACTTCATTGAGCCAAAACACACACTTGGAGAACTTAGCCTAGAACTATTGCTCTCTTAGATTGTCAAGCACAAGCCAAAGATGCTCTACATGCTCTTCTTTTGTCTCCGAGAGCACAAGAATGTCATCCAAATACACCAAGACGAACTCATTTTTGAAAGGAGGGAAATGAAGTTTATCATTCTCGAGAAGGTCGGAGCTGCATTTGCAAGAACAAAGGACATGACAGTGTACTCAAAAGATCCAAAACTTGTCCTAAAACCAATCTTTGGAATATCTTCTTCACGGATGCGAATCTGATGATAGCCCATGCAAACTAGCTTCGAGAAAACCTTGCCCCGTTCAGTTGCTCAAACAACTCATTGATGTTGGTAAGTGGGTACTTCTTCCTGATTGTCTTCTTATTCAATGGATAGTAATCGACGCAATGTCGGTCCATGCCATCCTTCTTCTTGACAAACAGAACACCATAACCCCATGGTGAAGAACTTGGCCTTATCAGACCCAGACGTTCTTGTTGATCTAGCTGCTTCTTCAATTCTTTTAGCTCTTCGGGGCCAAGCTTATACGAACGTTGGGAAACCGGTTCTGTTCCAGGCTCTAGATCAATCCCAAACTCTACTAGCTAGTGCAGAGGCATTCCTGGCAATTTTTCTGGAAAGACATCTTCATACTCACAAACAACCGGAATATGAGAAATGGTTGATATTTCACCCTTCTCTTTGAGAGAAGAGAATTGAAGAGTCAAAGAGATCCATGATAGCGTGGGGGGCGAAAGGGTCAGCGGCAAAGGTGGCGGAGGCCTCGGAGGCGGTGCAACTTTCGAGCTGTAGGGCAGCTGTGTTGGGCGCTGCAGTCTTCGGCAAAAGTAAGGTGGGGCCAACCCCTAGGGTACAGGTGGGGGCCTTGGTCTGTTCGGATGCTTCCTCATGCCCAAAGGAGTGTGGGTATGTGTGAACTTGACATGGCAGGATCGTCTTGCCGCTCCAACCAGCAGGCGCCGAATATGCCAAGGACCTCACAATTGGTCTTCCTGCCAAGGTGGAAACTTCTCGAGGGGAGATATACAAGGCAAGAGATCGTGGAGGCTCATAGCCCAGGGTCTGGTGACATGAAACTAGGATACGTGAGTGTGGCCAATGGTCAGACAATACACATGATCCAGGTGGGGTCCATTGTGTTTTTGGTGGATGAGGACGAAGGGAGGCTTGTGTAGTGTCGTGGTTTTGTCATGAAAGATGTCCCCATAAGAGAACTTACGTGTGAGGCCATCGCCGCTATGTGGCGACTCGAAGGGGTTGATCGGGAACAAGAGACGAGTTTACCCAGGTTTGGCCCTCCTATGGAAGTAAAAGCCTACATCCTCCTCTATCTCTATATTGATGATGATCTCGATTACAAGGGTGTGGAATCACTAACCCAACTTTCGAGGGTTTGCAACTTAACTTTATTAGCCTCAGGGGCTCGCCTTTATATACAGGTTGAGACCCTGGGCTTACAAGAGTCTGTGTCATGATATGATTCGTGACCTACTATGTCTCTAACTCGCCTTGCCTTTCAAGCAAGAGAACTCCTCGCATCTTCTGCCTCTTGGGCCTTGGTTCACCATCTTCATGTGCTAGCCCGCCATCCGGCTTACTTGGTAAGCCGCCTTGCTTGCCTTGTCTTCAACGGCACGACCCATCTTGAGTATAATCCATAAGTCGCCACTTGCTAACCCATCCCAATAGGGCAGGTTATACCGCGGGGTTATATCCCCGACATTAGGCCCAGATTGATTTGAATTTATTCATATCAATCTTCCTCATCTTCACCTGTCATCTTATATTCTGCTTGCATCTGTGTCTTCTCTGAATCTCAAAATGCCGGCTTATAATACATCTAGACTTGTAATTTTCCTTGTGACATCCATCTGTGATGTCACCCGCGGGAAAGTCAGGAAGCCAATGATGACATCACAACGGACATTCGCATGTATCCGTTTATCCCGAAAATCGACGCGGTACTATTTCCAAAACTTACTACACCTCCTCGATTCCCGCACTTGCCAGTTGCCTTTTCAGGTTTTCTTCTTTATAAATAGGCTGGCCGGGCCCCGTTATTCACTTTCCACTCCTTCTTCTTCCTCGCGCCGCCTTCGAGCAATACCGAATCATCACGAATAACGTCGAGGCCTCCCTACCGTGCTGCTTACGCCACCGGATCTCTTCGCAATCACAGGAGTAGGCGTGGCCATCCCCGTTTCGCTTTCACCAAGATCCGGTATGCCTTGCTCCCCATTAGGGTTTTATTTTACTAGTGTCCGGACCGTATTCAGCACGTTCACCCAAACGGTTGCTTGTAGATACAAAAGTTCCTCATCCCTTTAGCATTCGCGGTTTAGTCGCAGTCTCTGCATTTTATTTCTTGCAAACAGATCTAAAATAGGCCTTTGAAGGACACTTTCGAATGCTTTGGTTTGGTTCCTCCGCCAGTTAGAGCATATTTACCTCTCCTTTTCCACGTTTAATTAGATCCATCGCAGCAAAAACCTCGGTAGAAACCTGTTTGTGCTTAATTTTCGCTAAGTCTTGTGAAGACATGATATACCTTCGTACCCCTTTACTTGAGTTTGCCATCTTAAACATCTTTCTGCTAGTTACTATTGGCCTAAACATCTTACTATAGAAGCTTAATTTGTCTCGCCTGTGAATAATAACCGTAATTGGTGGCTTATAGTTTGCACTGGCTTATCTTCCTTATCTCCCATGTAGCTGCTACATAACCTGACAGGGCCCCTAAAAACGCCAAGGTCTACAACTAGGTTAGGTCCAAAGTATCCTATATCACCTTGTAAAATTATGTGAGCCATGGGATCCTACTGTCTCGGAAGGAAATTGAATGGCGTGCTCCAAAAGAAGAGTCTTATCCGCAGCCTCGACAAGGAGAAGTTGTCATATTTTCTGACCATTTGTGTAGAGGTTTTTGATCCCCCGACTCAAAGTTCTTCAGGGACCTTTTGCATTTCTTCAACCTCCGGCCTCAGGATCTTGGGCCTAATTTAGTGACCAATATTTGTCAATTCCATGTTCTGTGTGAGATATATCTGTAGATCGAGCCGTGTGTCACCCTTTTTAGGGAATTTTTCTATTTGAATCGCCAAACTGAAACCAAGAATGGCGCCGCTTGTGAACTTGGTGGAATCTCTATTCATAAAATAAAGAATAACCCTTTCCCTTATTCCAAATTGGTGAGTCATCCAAAGGGATGGAATAAGACTTGGTTCTACTGTAAAAACAATGCCCCAGCAGGACAGAATCCTCTGTCAGGTTACAAGATGGAATGGCTCGGAAACAATGTAGAATTTCCAGGTTGGCCATAGACTGAAGAAAGATACCTAATAGCACACCTTCGCACCAAGTTAAGGGCCCTGACTGAGCATGGCTTGACCGAGATTGACCTGATCCGATGTTGGCTGAAGTGGCGGATCCAGCCCATCAGCATGAGGCATGGCTTGATGTATGATTTCTTGGGCGACCCATCCGATGTTCAATGTTTTCCCCATGAAGACAGGTAGAGGCAAAGGTGTCCCGTCTTTCAATAAGATGGTGCCTATCATTTTTGGTGGAGTAGACTTTGACGATGTGACTACAAACATGCGATGACGTCGCGCCTTAGCAATCACAAAACCAACTCCGATTGGTTATTGACCACACCGGAGCACAATCAACCTAACCACGAAGGTCTATTTCCTGCACGCAAACGAAGACCAAGCAATAAACTCAAATTGTAATACGTATATTACAAATATAAGAGGAAAGCTTTATTTATGAAAGTGGGGTTGTGTGCCGCCTTGGTATGGTCGTGGAACACAAACGAATGACGCGAAGTTGCAGCTATGGCGAACTTGTAATCTAAACAAAACCCAAGGAAAAAGCTACTAGATTGATCTACTTATATAGGAGCAAGGGATGATGGCCAAGGATGTGGGAGGACGTCCCAACGCATCCTAAAACTAACCCTAGGTCGTACAAGTCCCATGGGCCCAAGTGGAGGTGTTGCAAGACCTTTGGACTTTTAGTTTGACTCGGATTTTGCTGCAATGTCAGATTGTTTTGTCAATATCTCCATGCTCCAGACGAATTTCAAGTTGAATCCAATTGGTCTTGGAATCATATCAAATTTACTTTCCAACAAGAAACAAATCACGCAATTTGGACTCCATATGAAAAAGGTCTTGGTGTTTTGATCCACGTATGTCTGTGTAGTCTGAACCTGAGTCCAAAACATTAGAGACTTGGACTCTATCTTCTCTTCGCCCAAAAGTGACTTGGGAGGAGTTCTTGAACAACGCCTAATCATTTTCTTTGAAATCATAGTACCTCTTGAATAACACCTAATCATTTTCTCTTCCTTTGACTTCACGCGCGGTTCGTAAAAATATCCAGAAATTCTGCATTTAGGCATGAAATAAAAATAGATGAAGTATTTTTGTTCTGTATTACAAAAATAAATTATTAAATAATTATTGTAAGAAATCACCTCACAAATATGCATGGATGCAAAATTTATGGTCGTATACAAGGCAGACATGTCCTCATCATCCCCCCCTTCTTGAAAAGAAAGACGTCGTCGGCGTTGCTTAATTTGAAATGTGGCTAACAAAAGATTAAAGGTGAACACATTGTATATGTATATGTCATTCATTTTTATTGATCTCAGTTGTGACACATGCGACACATATATACAACACGTCGAATGTGTTGAAATATGAAGCCAAAAGATTATCTCAAGAAGTAGAAGGCATGAAAAATTGCAACTCAGTTTGCACATATAAGTGAAGTCATTATTCATGTCAAAAGATTGATCATGTTCATCATTAAACCATCCCAACATTGGTAAATAAACTTGAATTATTTCAAATTTAGATGCTACAACATGCTTAAATAAGAAAACATGCAACATGTCATTTGACACAAAATCATAACCAAGATTGGTGGTCATATCAAAATGAGTAAACGGTGGTAGCATTATTGTCAAACATATTTGATCCAAATTTGATTTATTTCCTGATTCACATGGTTCTTTCTCCTCAACAGTCAATTCTATGGGTGTCCTCAAAATTGTTGATATTGTAATTATTTGATCACATGGCAAAGTCAAATCATGAACATAGTCCTCTAAATCAGGGGGTGCGATCAAAGTAATGGGTAGCTCATCACATGGTACATTTGAATTGACCAGACATTCATCATACCCATGTGGAGGTGGAAGATCAGTACCTTCGTCATTACTCTTATGATCAACTCAGATGATGTCGGCACTCTCGATGGTGACGTCACACATGGTGAAGTTGATGTAGGCCTCACAAAAATTTATGTGGTTGTCAGGGTATGCCTAGTAGTTGAAGGAACAACCATATCAGATCTTGGAATGTGCACCTTCCACTCTACCTCTTTGTGGGCAACACATTGTTTTATTTCCTGTTCAGCTTTGGAAGCAAGACGAAACAAACAATCCATAGGATAACACTTTTCATGAATTAGTATCTCCAAGATATCATGGTTTAAACCTCCCCAAAATCTATTCCATAAAATCTTCTTCACTTTCTTCTAATGAGGAATGCAACAAGGTCGTTTGTAAATCATAATAATATTTCGTTACGGTGTCACTACCTTGTTTTAAATGTTGTAACTTTTTAATCATGTCACGAGTATAATAAGTAGGAAAGAATGTGTGTCTCATGCCAAGTTTCAAATCATTCCAAGTAGTAGGTATATAATCAGGATGTAACTGACACTATTCACTCCACCAGACTAAAGCATAACCAATGAATGAACCAACTACGACCTTAACTTTCTTATGTTCAACAAAATTATGGGAAGCAAATATATCATTTATTTAAAACACCCATTCAATATATAAAGCAGGTGTAAAATGGCCATTAAATTGTGGTGTAGAAACATTAACCTAATCATGTACATTTGGATCTCTTTGCACCTCTCATAACGGTGGTTGTAGTGGCACGTCTCTCATGATTGAAGAAGCCCATGAACTGATAACTCTGGATCTTATCATGAGTAGAAAAAATAATAAACAAAAAATCCAAGAATATTGTTCCTATGAACTATTGGGACGTGGTGGTAAAACACTCACAGTAAAGCAAATATCAGTGTCTTACAAATTCTTACAAATTCCTATGAACTATTGAGAGTGTCAATATCTCCGAAGATTGAGTAAAGCAATTTCCAAGTGAACATATGTATACACGGTGTAGAAATATGTGGAGTTTGGAAGGCTTAAATATATGGTACCACTTATAAAGGAGAGAGAACCGATCTTTCGATGAGATGATAACTATAGATTTGGTGGGGACGACTTTGATGATCCAACTACAAACGTGCACGACGTTGCGCCTTAGCAATCGCTAAACCAATCTCCAAGAGGTTATTGACCACACCGAAACATGATCAACCAGACCACGAAGGTCTATTCCTGCAAGCAATTGAAGAACAAGCAAGAATATGATAATGCAATCTGAGTATTGCAAATATAGATGTAGTATTGATAAGGGTGGGGTTCTAAAAGCGGTCTTGGTATGATCGTGGGATACAAAAAAGTACACGAAGTTACAATGGCTAACTTTTGACTAAAGAAAACCTAAGGAAAAAGCTACCAGATTGATCTACTTATATAGGAGCAAGGGGTGGCGGCCAAGGAGGTCGGAGGACGTCCCAACATAGCCTAATACTAACCCAAGGTCGTACAAGGTCCATGGGCCCAAGTGGAGGTGATGCAACACCTTTGTAGTTAGAGTTTGACTTGGATTCTGCTGCAACATCAGATTGTTTCATCAACATCTCCATGATTGGGACGATTTTGAAGGTGAATCCAAATGGCCTTGAACGTATCTAAAATCTACTTTCAAACAAAAAAATAATGACCCAATTCTGGGTGCGGATGCAGAAGTAGTTGGAGTTTTGAGACAGGTATGTGTTTGTAGTCCGAATCTACGTCCAAAACGTGAGAGACATGGACCCTATCTTCTTTTGGGCTAAAAGTGACGTGAGAGAACTTCTTGAACATCACCTAAGCTTCTTTTTCCCCTTATCTTGCCATGTGGATTGTACAAGTGTTTGGTAGTTCTGTAATAAGGCATAAAACAAAAAGAGGTGAAGTACTTTTGTTCTGTATAGCATAAATAAATTATTCTATAACTTATATCAGAAATCACCTCAAATAAATATGAATATTCAACATTTGTGATCATGTCCAAGGTAGCCATGTCGTCATCATCCTCCCCTTCTTGTAAACAAACCCGTCCTCGCTGTTCCTTAATCTGAAATGTGGCTAACAAAAGAGACAAGGTGTACATGTTCTATATGTATATGTCATCCATTTTTTACTTTCCTTGGTTTTTGCACATAAGACACATGTATACATGAGTAACTTCTATATCTTATGAAATATAAATCCAAAATATTATCACAAGAGGTAGAAGGCATGAAAATATTGCAAGTCAGTTTGCACATAAAAGTGAAGCCCTTATTCGTATCAAATATTGAGAATGTTCATCATTAAGCCATCCCAACATTAGTAAATAATGAATTGTTTCAAATTAACGTGCTACAACATGCTTAAGAAAACATGCAACATGTCATTTGACATAGAATCATCACTAATATTGGAGGTCATATATAAATGATTAAACTGTTGCACAATTGTTTTCAAACATATTTGATCCATATTTGATTTATTCCCTCATTCACAAGGTTCTTTCCCATCAACAATTAATTCAATGGATGCACTCAAAATTGTTGATATTGTAGTTATTTGATCACATGGCAAAGTCAAATCATGAACATAGTCGTCTAAAATAGGTGGTGTGATCAAAGTAATGGGTAGGTCATCACGGGGTACATTGGAATGGCAAGGCATTCATCATACTCATGTGGAGGTGGAAGAATAGTACCTTTGTCATTACATCTTATGATCAACTTAGATGATGTAGGAACTCTCGATGGTGACATGCCACATGGTGAAGTTAATGTAGCCCTCAAAATAATTAATTTGGTTTTCATGGTTCACCTAGTAGTTGAAGGAACGGCCATAACAGCTCTAGGAATGTGCACCTTGCGCTCTATCTCTTTGTGGGAAATATGTTGTTTTATTTCCTATTCAACTTTGCAAGAAAGACGAAAGAAACGATCCATAGGATAACACTTTTCATGAATTAGTATCTCCTGATTATGACGGTTTAATCCTACCCAAAATCTATCCTTATAATGTTCTTCACTTTTTTCTAATGAGGAATGCGACAAGGTCATTTGTAAATCATCATAATATTTCATTACGGTGTCACTACCTGGTTTGAAATGTTCTATCTTTTTAACTGTGCTATGATTATAATAAGAAGGAATGAATGTGTGTCTCATGGCAAGTTTCAAATCATCCCAAGTACTAGGTATATAATTTGGGTGCAACCTACGATATTCACTCCACCAAACTAAAGAATAACCATTGAAAGCACCAACTGCAACCTTAACTTTCTTATGTTTAGCAAAATTATGGAAAGAAAATCTATCATTTATTTCAAACTCCCAACCAATAAATAAAGTATGTCTAAAACTGCCATTAAATGGTGGTATAGAAACATTAACCTCATCATGTGCATTTGGATCTCTTTGCACCTCTCGTAATGGTTGCTATGGTGGCACGTCTCCCTCGATAGAGCAAGCCCATGAACTAATAACTCTGGATTCCGTGATCACTAGTAGAAACAAGAAACAAAAACCCAAGAATATTGTTCCTATGAACTACTAGGATGTGGTGGTAAAACTCTCATAGTAAAGAAAATATCAATGTCTTACAAATTATTATCATGCACTAGGTGGTGACCAAGAACCATCGGTGTCAATATCTCCGAAGATTGAGTAAAGCGATTACCAGGTGAACGTATGTATACACGGTGCAGAAATATGTGGAGCTTGGAAGGCTTAATATATGGTAGCAAAAGATTAGCAATAATCAATTCAGAGAAGCAATGTTGAATAAACACTCAACGACGGTACTTTGCTAGTCCTACTCTAGACCGTACTAGAGACGCGAGCCTAGAACACTAGCGGAGTCACGGCAGAGGACAAATAACAGCAACGGATGATATGAAGTAGCTCTGGATAGCAATATATAAGTGAAGATCACAACGGGAGTAAAGACAACTATGACAAAACATCGTAGGACAGGATACACCAAAACTTTCTCTGCAACTTTCCTCTAGAAAATATGATGTCAAATTTTTGATAATTTGTTTCAAGAATTCTATTCACTAAAGCTTTCCAATGCAAGAAGAATGACTCAATCCCAAGTTTGTATGAGAAGTCAAACAATTCGAGAATGAACCTAAAAAATATTGACTAACTGTGTTCGCGACCTTCAGAGGGCAAAAAGTCCAATTTATAAGTCGATTTGGAGGTGACAATAATGAAATAGCTTGATGAACTATTCAGATGTGGCTCATATACAACTTTAATTTGAGTACTCGTGGAGCCAAAAAGAACATCCGATGTGGAAGATATATCTGCTTTACCAAACACTGCGCAAAACAGATTTCAATCCGAATCTAGATACAATATTGAGTCGAGGTAGATCCGAAATATGTTTGTTTTCTTCTCTCTATTTTTTCAATATATTTTTCTATTTCCCCCCCCCTCTTTTTCTCTCTCTCTCACTTCTTATTTTATTCTTGTGAAGGCGAAGTTGTCCCTGTCTTTCGATGAGATGTGGTTATCGTTTATGGCACGAAAAGATTAGCAATAATCAATTCAGAGATGCAATGTTGAATAAACGCTATACTATGGTACTGTGCTTGTCCTAGGCTAGATTGTACTCTAGACGCGAGCCTATAACACTAATGGAGTCACTACAAAAGACAAATAGCACCAACGGATTATATGAAGTATCACAATGGGAGTAAAGATAATGATGGCAAATCACTGCCAAGAAGGATATACCAAAACTCTCTCTGCAACCTTCCTTTGACAAATATTTTGTCGATTTTCTGATTTTTTCCAGGAATGCTACTCACTTAAGATTTCTAATGCAAAAAGAATTACTCAATTCTGAGTTCGTATGAGGACCCAAAACATTCGGGAACAGACCTAAAAAATATTGACAAACTGCATTCACGACCTTTGGAGGGCAAAAAGTCTTATTTAGTAGTTGATTTGGAGGTGATAATAATGAACTATGTTTATAAACTATTCATATGCGGCTCATCCATAGCTCCAATGTGAGTACTTATGGAGCCAAAACGGACTTCGTATGAGGAAGATCCGTCTGTTTTACTGAACACTACACGAAACAGTTTTCAATCTAAATTCAGATACGAGATTGAGTGTAGATAGATACGAAATTTGTTTTTTCTCTCTCACTTTTTCTTCTTTTTTCTGCTCTTTTTCTCTCTCACTTTTTTTCTTCTCTCCAACAAATTAGATAAGATGCAGATTGGATCAAGCATAGATGCGAACGACCTCGAGTGTGATAATGACAATGACAGATGGGAACAGGTGGTGGAAATTAATCGATGGTGGTGGGCAACAACAGAAGGGATGAAGGCAACGTGGTGGTGATATATGGCAGTAGCGATGAAGATGGTGCGGCGGCAGCGTGACAATTTGTGAACAAAACTCCAAACTCTAAAAGACTAGACGCTAAGACCAGCAACTCGACAGGACGATGCAACCGCAAATTCAGGAAAGCAAGACACCGAATAGAAAATTGCAAAAAGGCTCATGGTTCGTATATGAGGATATAACCCTAATAATTTTTGTGGCATTTTCGTGGACTATAGGTATGAAGGACAAATGTGGTCTAAACTATGAAAAACTGGTAAAATCTCACCAAGCAACCTCAAAACTAATACCACTTGATAGAGGCAAAGGTGTCCCATCTTTCAATGAGATGGTGGCTATCGTTTTTGTGGAGTATACTTTGATGATCTGACTACAACGTGCGATGACGTCACGCCTTAGCTATCGCTAAACCAACTCTGTGAGGTTATTGACCATGCCGGAGCACGATCAACCTGACCACGAAGGTCTATTTCCTGCATGCAAACAAAGAACAAGAAAAAGACTCATATTGCAATCCAGATATTGCAAATATAAGAGGAAAGCTTTATTGATGAAAGTGGGGTTCTGTTACATCTTGATCTGGTTGTTGAACACAAACGAAGGACGCGAAGTTGCAGCTATGGCGAACTTGTAATCTAAACAAAACCCAAGGAAAAAGCTACTAGATTGATCTAGTTATATAGGAGCAAGGGGTGATGAGTGAGGAGGTGGGACGACGTCCCAAGGCATCCTAAAACTAACCCTAGGTCATAAACGGCCCATGGACCCAAGTGGAGCTGATACAACTCCTTTGGACTTGTAGGTTACTCGGATTCTACTGCAATGTCACATTGTGCATCAATATCTCCATGCACTAGATGAATTTGTAGGTGAATCCAATTGGTCTAGAAATCATAGGAAATCTTCTTTCCAACAAAAAAATAATCACCCAATTTGGAGTCGCTATGAAAAAGTTCTTGCTGTTTTGAGACAGGTATATGTGTTCAGTCGGAATCTGAGTCCAGAATACGAGAGACCTGAACTCTATCTTCTCTTGGGCCAAAAGTGACGTGGGAGAACTTCTTGAACATCACCTAATCATTATATTTGAATTTATTGGACCTCTTAAACAACACAAAATCATTTTCTCTTCGTTTGTCTTCACGCGTGGTTCATAAAAATGTTTAGAAATTCTCCATTTAGGCATGAAATAAAAATAGGTGAAGTATTTTTTTCTAGATTATATAAACAAATTATTGCATAATTATTGTAAGAAATCACCTTAGAAATATGCATGTATGCAATATTTTTGGTTGTATTCAAGGTAGACATGTCCTCCTCAAAGAGTTATTTGACGACGCCCTCAACAAGGAAACCAAAAGATTATTTTGTGATTCAAGGGAGAGGCGCAGCATTACCGGCTTGGGTCCGTTCTATCTGCAAAATTCGCCATCTCCATAATTTTATATTTTTAGATATGCATATTTTTCCTTCATCAATTTTATTTTGGCCTTCCCTTCTCATCATATACTTTATATTATTGCAGGAGAATTCTAGCTTCTGCAATGTCACGCCTCAGGCCCCCATTCCTTCAACAGGTCAAAGGGATGACCCACCTCTTGAATAGTCTTTGGGTGAGCATTTTGAGGTAGAGCTTGACTCTCTTGGACGCTTGTTTGTTGGACTTGCTGACGCGCCTTCTTGTCAGGACAACTCGGAAATCAGTCAAGCCAGCAATATTGAGGTAATTTCAGTCTCCTCCAATTCTTTAGAAACATTTATCCAAAGAAAACCAAGGGGAGCCATTCGGAAGGTTAAATTTTCACATCCAGATGCTTACTTAGATTCCAATTTTATTTTTAAGCAAACTCAACTTCATGTAATTCTTGATTTCTAGCGGCTATAGGGCCAAAGCTATTATGTCGAAACATGTTGTCAGGTCAGCTTTGGGTGTAGTGATCCAAGATTCTCCAAATCCTCCACCAGAGACGGTAGCCATTGAAGTTGATACTTCTATGGAAGATGACCCGGACGACAGCCACAATAGATGTTGATATGTCAAGTCTAGATGAGCCGGTTTTCATAGACACGCCAATGGAGGCACGAGGCGTGTCAACCAAGCTGTCTTCACATCCACCAAGTCTAGCTTGCCCGTCCGGCCTGGTGACTCGTGTAGATGATATTATTCTATCGGTTGTGGAGAATTTTCTGGAAGTTTCTATTATCAAAGAGAGCTTCTAGGCTCCTGTTGTCTCCTCCACTCTGGGCAAGGTCATAACCAAAGATGAGCTAGTGGTTTTGGACAAAGGGAAAGCCAAACTGGACTCCTTAGTCGTTCTACAGTTGAAGCTGAGGATATTTATCAACAGTATCTGGCCTGGCTCAACGATAGCCGAGAGATTCAAATGAATTTGATAAATGCTCTCAAGGAGAAATATGAGGTAATATTCTTCCGTAACTATCTTTATTTTGTATAATCTATCGTTAGCCCCAAGGCCTGCTTATCTTTAAGAGATGAGTAAGATCTTGTAATTTTTGGCGCTGCTTGATAAGTCATCCTTCTAGGCCCCAAGGGCTAGCTCATGTCCATGAGATGAGTCGGGTCTTGGAAACTACAGAATTTTTTGATGACTCAATCTATATCCCCCAAGGGCCAGCACATCTTCATGAGATGATCTAGGTGTTCTACAATAATTTTATGAAGATTCGACCTGTAGCCCCCAAGGGTCGACTTATCTTCATGAGATGAGTCGGGTCTTCTTTCATAAGTAGGTTTTTGTCCTTTGCAAGTTTGAAATCCCATAGCCCCCAAGGGCCAGTTATTTCTGTGAAATAGCTGGGTCTTGTGATTTGCATAAGCGTCAAATTCGGCACATTATCCCCTAAGTTCCATGTAGATTGTTTACAACTACACGGGACTTCCTTGTGGAAACTTTTGAGATGTCATAGCCTCCAAGGGTCAAGTCGCCTTTTGTAAGGCAGCTTGAGGCTTTTGTTAAAATAGTTATTGATGATGCTTGCATGCCTGTCAGGGATATGTTGAAGATGTTAAATATGTCACCATGAAACTCGACAAACGCCTTAAACAAGAGATGAAGCTCAAGGCTGAAGCCAATCTTACAGCGACTCGTTGTGAAGAGTCTACGCGTCAAGTGCATGATCATATTAAGCAAGCCATGAAATGTTTTTAAGAAGAGAAAGCCAGCCTCTTGAAGCGTGCTGAAAAGGCTGAGGGTAAACTTGGTCCTTTGAAGGAAAACTATGCCACCCTGGTGAAGCAGATTAATGAGATGTCGACGGCCATATTTGGTATGTACTCACATGTCCTTTTACATAAAATGGACGGGTTGTGATTATATGGTGGCTCATTATCTCAATTGTTGTTGTACGCATGACGAAAGGAACACACCTTTGTGGAATTGCCTATTGTGAAATTGAAGGCAATTTTCACATATGTAGAGAAATTATTCATAGGATCTATCTACTCCATAATGGCAGTGAAGAACCTTCAGTATCCGCCCAGGATATCAAGGACATGTTGAAGCAACTATCAACTATGCCACAATGTATCACGGAGACCCGAAAATCGATGGCTCGTGGTGGAGCGAACATGGCTCTTGCCCGTGCAAAGGCATATTTGCTTGAACTAGCCCTGGGGGCTTTGAAAGACGGCTTTCCTGAATACAAGCTGGACGGGTCAGAGTTTACACGTGATGATTTTGACAAGGGTTTTAAGGAGACTCGACAATTGGTGACTCTTATAGCAGAAGAATTTAGCCTGTTGTAGTATCATCCAACATATTTCAATGAGAACGAGTAGATTAATGAACCCAAAGACGAGCCATCAGAGGTCGTGATGAGGACATCCCGACTAATGTTATAACCACAGCCCCGACTGCTATACATACAGGACCAATTACTAGAGCTCACACACGTCAATTGAGTTACCAGGTACTTTCGTTTCTTGGCAATCCTTCTACTGTTCATGAACATATGATGCCGCCTGAATTGGATACTTTTGTTTCACTTATGAATGAAGGACTTAGCAGGGACTAGAAGGATGACCATTGGAGAGGGATCAAGCATGGTGGAGAAGGTGCGCGCACGGGAAAGAACAATGGAGCTTCAAGTGATGATTTTCGCACTTTGAAGCCACCGTAATGGGAGTGAGAAGCCTTGGACGAAATATGCATGATGCCACTTTATAAATTTCGTCCATAGGCTAATATAGGTGCTGTGCCACCTTATTTTTGGGCCAGGCCCATGTAATTTCAAAATACCATATTATAAGCTGTTTTGGAGTTCTTATGTATGGGGAAACTGAGTTCGGATCAGTTTGGGACCCCTCCTCCAAGGGGCCACGACATCCCCCTCTATTCCCCCATATATACTGCCCTTAGGGCATCGTTTTAGGTTTGTGTTTTGTTTAGATTACAAGGTCTCCATAGCTGCAACTTCGCGTTCTTCGTTTGTGTTCCACGACTAGACAAAGGCATCAGAGAACCCCACTTCCATCAATAAAGCTTTCATCTTATATTCGCAATATCCAGATTGCAATCTCATTTTCTTGCTTGTTGTTCATTTGAATGCAGGAAACAGACCCTCGTGGTCAGGTTGATCGTGCTCTGGCATGGTCAATAACCTCTCGGAGTTGGTTTAGCAATTGCTAAGGCGCGATGTCATCACACGTTCATAGTCGGATCTTCAAAGTCTACTCTACCAAAAATGATAGCCACCATCTCATAAAAAGACATGGACAACTTCGCCTCTATCAAGTGGTATCAGATTTCTAAATTGCTCGGTGAGATTTTACCAGTTTTTCGTAGTTAGATCGCATCTATTCTTCATACCTAAAGTCCATGAAAAAGCCAAAAAATGAGGGTTAGATCTTCATATCCGAACCAATCCGAGCCTTTGCAATTTTCTGTTTTGTGTTTGCTTTGTTGATTTTGCGGTTGCATCGTCGTGTCAGGTTGCTGGTCTTAGTGTCTAGTCCTTTAGAGTTTCGAGTTCTGTTCACAGGTTGTCACGTCGCCACCGCATCATCTTCAAAGCTGCCATATAGCAGCACCATCATCACCGCTGCCATATATCACCACCCACCATCATCATCTCCACTACCATATATCACCACCCACCATCATCATCTCGACTACCATATATCACCACCCAATATCAGAAATTGGTAGTTATTAGGTTTGTTTCGAGATCTTTCTGATTTCTGATTCGCGTTTTCCTACCTGAGCAGGTCTCGGAAAAAGAGAGTCTGGCATGCTTTTCAGAGCATGTTTTGGCCCAAAAGTTTCTCGACGGGAAATATATTTTTCCTGTCCTGATTTTAGGTTCTCTGGAGCGTTTTGAGACACTTGCCATCATAGTGATTTTGGTTGAAATTTTTGGTCGTCGTAGCCCCCAAATCACTCTAGAGAAAATAGTCAAAGAAATTCATGCATATCCTGCTTATACGACTTGGGAAGATTTTTGAGACACTCGCCATTGTAGTGATTTTCTGAGCAAAAAAAGAAGCGTAAAAAAAGAGGCACCAAAAAACAAAACAAAAATTGAGAGTGTGCTCTTCTCTTGATTACGTGTAGCGTCGTGATTTTGTTGGTGTTTTAGGCTCGCGTCTCTAGCACGGTCTAGCCTAGGACCAGCACAGTACCATCATTGAGCGTTTATTCAACCTTGCATCTCTGAATTGATTATTGCCGACCCTTTTTTCAACCATATTATAAGCGATCCCAGCTCCATATACATCTACGTCGTGTGTTTGACACCACCTGGCAATCGCTCTATCCAAGCTTTGAGAGTTTTGACTACAACGGTTCCCGATCACCGCCTGCTGCTGGGTAAGAGCCGGTAAGAATTTGAGATTCGCTTGAAGGATTTGTGACACACCACCACCACCACCACCACCACTTCCTAGTAGTCTGTAGGTTTCATATTCTTGCGTGTTTCCTATTTCTACTATCCATGCCAGGATCACAAGACGACGAGATCGACTAGGAGAGCATGACCAACAAAGCACTCCATGATAAATTTCAGCAAATGATGGATGACAAGGTACAAGACTTCGTGACCAACCTTGGAGAGGACTTGGAGAGGCAATATGGTTTGGAGAAGAAATTCGACACCAAGATGAACACCAAGTTCAATGAGGTGCTTGCCCGTCTACCACCACCAGTTGTAGCTTGTATCCCTCTCGAACGACCAGCGAGACGTGTGCCTATCGGCCAAGTGCAACATACTGGTACTGTTGATACTACTACTACTTCTGTGGCTGTTGTTGCTACTGTTGTAAAGCTGGTTGAGGATTATGATGGTGATTATGATGATGAGGGAGAGGTTGCTCCAGATCAGCCTCAGGGGCAACCACCACCACAAGGACCAGGTCGTCCACATGGCTACAACCGTAATGGTAGGGCTGCACCACCCCCTCAGGTACGGGATCATGACCCTCTCCCTTAACTTAAATTCAATATTCTGACATTTTAGGGTAGATATGTTCCTGATATATATCTTACATGGGAGTTAGAAACAGAACAACATTTTACATGCTTACAATTTCCTGAGGATAGATGTGTTGCTGCTTGTTCATTCACTAGTTTTGCTTGTGTTTGGTGGTCAGAACATTGTAGAATACATCATGCTAATATTGCAACTACTTGGGCTTCTTTGAAAGCTTCTATGCGTAATCGTTGGGTTCCACCATATTATCAACGTGAATTGCTTCAAATTTTGCAGCGTTTAAGACAAGGAAAAAATTATGTAGAGGAATATTATCAGGAATTACAAACTGGCATGATTAGATGTGGTATTATTGAGGAGAATGAAGATATGCTTGCACATTTAATGGGTGGATTAAATAGAGAGATTCAGACTATTCTAGAGTATAAGGAGTATAACACTATAGCACGTTTATTCCATCTTGCTTGCAAAGCTGAACGTGAAGTGCAGGATCGACAGGCAATGGCGATAACTAATTTTTCTGAAGGTCGCACTTCATCATGGACGCCACGTAACTCCTCTACTTCTGCACGTCCTACTACAGCACCACCTACTTCAACCTCGAACTCCAACCGAGATAGTAGGAAACAGGCCCCTGCCCCACCCTCCGCGAAGAGGACACCTTGTGGGCCTGCACAAAGCTCGTCTTCATCCATTATATCCACAGGGCAAACACATGAGGTTATATGTCGTCGTTGCACGGGTGGAGGGCACTATGCGAAAGAATGCCCTTCCAAGCGTGTGATGATTTTTACTAAGGATGGTGGATATGAGTCCGCTAGTGATTATGATGAGGAGACTTTGGCCCTCATTGTGAGTGAAGAGTGGGGTGACGAGGATACAAAACAATAGACACACTACATGGCTGCTGATTACGCTGATAGGTATGAAAGTTTAGTTGCTCAACATGTTCTCAGTGTGTAGGTTACACAGGCTGAGCAAAATCATAGGCACAACTTGTTCCACACAAAGGGAGTTGTGAAGGAGCATTCTGTTCGTGTCATCATCGATGGCGGGAGTTACAACAACTTGGCTAGCATGGAGATGGTGGAGAAGCTGTCTCTAACCACCAGACCACATCCTCATCCTTATTACATCCAATGGTTCAACAACAGTGGCATGGTTAACGTAACACGTACTGTTTGTGTGCACTTTAGCATTTCTACATATTCTGATTATGTTGCTTGTGATGTGGTACCCATGCAAGCATGCTCTGTTTTAATTGGTAGAACATGGCAATTTGATAAAAATTATGTACACCATGGTAGGACAAATCAGTATACTCTTGTTCATAAGGATCAAAATATCACTTTGCTTCCGATGTCTCCTGAACATATTATGAAAGATGACATTGCTAGACCTAGTAAAGCAAAACAAGAGCAAAATAAGAGTGAAAATCAGATTGTAGCACAGGAATTTGAGCAACCCCATAAGCCTAATAAACCATCATCTAGTGTTGCATCCGAAATAAAATTGAAGAGTGGATGTTTTTTTGCTAATAAATTTGATATTAATGATTTGGATGTTACTACATCTGTTTGCTATGCTTTTTTATGCAAAGAGGTATTATTTTCATTCGAGGACATGTCTCCCTCTTTGCCTCCTGCTGTCATTAACATTTTGCAGGAGTTCGCTAACGTCTTTCCACAAGACGTGCCACCGGTATTACCACCTATTCAAGCGATTGAGCATCAGATTGACTTAATTCCCGGTGCATCGCTACCCAACCGTGCACCATACCGTATCAATCTAGAGGAGACAAAGGAGATTATGTGTCAAGTATAGGAGCTGCTCAACAAAGGTTATATACGTGAATCCCTTATTCCTTGTGCTATTCCTATTATTCTAATGCCTAAAAAGGACGGTACATCGCGCATGTGTGTGGATTGTAGAGGCATTAATAATATTACTATTTGTTATCGTCATCCTATTCCTAGGCTAGATGATATTCTTGATGAATTAAGTGGCTCTACAAATTTCTCCAAAGTTGATTGCGTAGTGGATACCATCAAATTCGTATGAAATTGGGAGATGAATGGAAAACAACATTTAAAACTAAGTTTGGATTATATGAGTGGTTAGTCATGCCTTCTGGGTTAAGTAATGCACCTAGCACTTTCATGAGATCAATGTACGAGGTTTTACGTGCTTTCATTGGACGATTTGTGGTAGTCTATTTTGATGATATATTGATTTATAGTACATCTTTGGAGGAACATTTGGAACATTTACGTGATGTTTTTATTGCTCTACGTGATGCATGTTTGTTTGGTAACCTTGGGAAGTGCACCTTTTGCACCAACCGAGTATCTTTTCTTGGCTATGTTGTTACTGTATAGGGAATTGAAGTTGATAAAGCCAATATTGAAGCTATTGAGAGTTGGCTACAGCCCAAAATGGTCACACAAGTGAGGAGTTTTCTCGGCCTTGCTTGTTTCTATAGGCGTTTTGTGAGATATTTCAGTAACATTGCTGCACCTCTCAATGAGCTTATAAAGAAGGACGTGCCTTTTGCTTGGGGTACCACACAGGAAGAAGCCTTTATGGTCTTGAAAGATAAGTTAACACATGCTCCTTCACTCCAACTTCCTGATTTTAATAAGACTTTCGAGCTTGAATGTGATGCTAGTGGAATTGGATTAGGAGGTGTGTTATTACAAGATGGTAAATGTGTTGCGTACTTTTCTCAAAAATTGAGGGGGCCTAGTCTGAATTATTCTACTTATGATAAGGAATTATATGCTCTTGTTTAGACTTTGGAAACATGGCAATATTATTTATGGCCCAAAGAATTTGTTATACATTCTGATCATGAATCTTTGAAACATATTAAAAGTCAAGCAAAACTGAACCATAGACATGCTAAATGGGTTGAATTCATTGAGACTTTCCCTTATGTCATTAAACACAAGAAGGGTAAAGAAAATGTTATTGGTGATGCATTATCTCTTCGTTATACTATGCTTTCACAACTTGACTTTAAAATATTTGGTTTGGAGACCATCAAAGATCAATATGTGGATGATGATGAATTTAGAGATGTGTTGCAGAATTGTAAAGAAGGGAGAACATGGAACAAATTTGTTATTAATGATGGATTTGTGTTTCGTGCTAACAAGCTATGCATTCCAGCTAGCTCCGCTCGTCTTTTGTTGTTATCGGAGGCGCATGAAGGAGGATTAATGGGACACTTTGGTGTGAAGAAGACAGAGTACGTACTTTCTACACATTTCTTTTGGCCAAAGATGAGACAAGATGTTGAGAGTTTTGTTGCTTGCTGCACTACATGTCAAAAAGCTAAGTCATGACTCAATCCTCATGGTTTATATACGCCTTTGCCTATACCTAGTGTTCCTTGGGAGGATATATATATGGATTTTGTTTTAGGTTTACCTCGAACAAAGAAGGGGAGGGATAGCATATTTTTTGTCGTGGATAGATTTTCCAAAATGGCACACTTTATACCATGTCATAAAGTGATGATGCTGCTAATGTTGCTGATTTGTTCTTTCGTGAAATTATTCAGTTGCATGGTGTGCCAAATACAATTGTTTCAGATCGTGATGCTAAATTTCTTATCCAATTTTGGAGATGTTTATGGGCTAAGTTGGGAACTAAACTGCTTTTTAGTACTACATGTTATCCCCAAACTGATGGACAAACTGAAGTAGTCAATAAATCATTGTCTGCTATGCTTAGGACTATCTTGAAGAATAACCTGAAAATGTGGGAAGAATGCTTGCCTCATATTGAATTTGCTTATAATCGTTCTTTGCATTCTACTACTAAGATGTTCCCTTTGAAGTTGTGTATGGTTTCTTACCTAGTGCACCTATTGATTTGCTACCTCTTCCATCTTCAAAGAAGGTTAATTTTGATGCTAAAGAACGTGCTGAATTAATATTAAAGATGCATGAGTTAACTAAGGAAAACATTGAGCATATGAATGCTAAATACAAACTTGTTGGAGATAAGGGTAGAAAACATGTTGTCTTTACACCTGGAGATCTTGTTTGGTTACATTTGTGTAAGGATAGATTTCCTGATTTGCACAAGTCAAAGCTAATGCCATGTACTGATGGTCCTTTTAAGGTGTTAGAGAAAGTAAATGATAATGCATATAAACTTGAGCTGCCTGCAGAGTTTGGGGTTAATCCCACTTTTAACATTGCAGATTTGAAGCCTTATTTGGGTGAGGAAGATGAGCTTCCATCGAGGACAACTTCAGCTCAAGAAGGGGAGGATGATGAAGACATCCCTACTAATGTTATAACTATAGCCCCGACTGCTATACATAGAGGACCAATTACTAGAGCTCGCACATGTCAATTGAATTATGAGGTAGTTTCATTTCTTGGAAATCTTTCTAATGTTCATGAACATATGATGCTGCCTAAGTTAGGTACTTTTGTTTTAATTCTGAATGAAGGACCTAGCATGGACAAGAAGGATGACCATTGGAACAGGATCAATCATGGAGGAGATGGTGCATGCGCGGGAAAGAACAATGGAGCTTCGAGTGATGATTTTCGCACTTTGAAGCCACTGTAATGGGAGCGAGAAGCCTTGGATGAAATATGCATGACACCACTTTATAAAATTCATCCATAGGCTATATAGGTGTTGCACCACCTTATTTTTGGGCCAAGCCCATGTAATTTGGAAATACCATATTATAGGTTGTTTTTAGAGTCCGTATGTATGTGAAAACTGAGTTAGGATCAGTTTCGGACCCCTCTTCCAAGGGGCCACAAAATCCCCCTCTAGTCCCTCGTATATACTGCCCTTAGGGAGTCATTTTGGGTTTCGGTTTTGTTTAGATTACAAGTTTGCCAAAGCTGCAACTTCGCGTTATTCGTTTGTGTTCCACGACCAGACAAAGGCGTCACAGAGCCCACTTCCATCAATAAAGCTTTCATCTTATATTCGCAATATCCAGATTGCAATCTTAGTTTCTTGCTTGTTCTTTGTTTGCGTGTAGGAAACAAACCGTCGTGGTCGGGTTTATCGTGCTCCGGCGTGGTCAATAACCTCTCGGAGTTGGTTTTGCGATTTCTAGGGCGTGACGTCATCACACGTTCGTAGTCGCATCATCAAAGTCTACTCCACCAAAAACGATAGCCACCATCTCATCGAAAGACGTGGACAACTTTGCCTTTATTAGCTCATGTCGCCTCGACGTAAGAGTCCCTTTGCTCCTGATGTTGATACGTCAAGTCTTGTTGAGGGGACTTCAAATTTTGAGTCTTTACTTTCAATTCGGTGGCAACAAAAGGACCAGTAGGATGAAGATGAAAATGAGGCGACAGAAGTACATCCAGAGGCGTCTGATGCGAGACAAAATTAAAGATGAGTCTTCAAAGATATATTAGCCTCCAGGTTGCTCAATCCCGCAAACGTTGGGCAAAAAATTTAATACTTTGTGGCTCATGGTGTGAGCCTGTTATAGGGGTGGGTTTTGAAAACTTTGAAATTCCCTGTCGTGCCATCGCGCTTGTTTTCTGCATTTGTCTTGGCAAAACTTGTCACGAAACTTTGATATTTTGATATGTTTGCCAAAATGTTATTGTGCTGCTCCTTTGCTTGCCTCTGAATTTCTTTGTTTTGTTGAATGAGCTGTTTGACTGAATAAGTTCAAAACGAGCCAGCAAAGAGACTTGCTTGCGCGGCTTAAGTCTTGGTTGAATCCGTCCACAACATTGTTTGTGGAAGACATGTGATTGAACTAGCCATAGTATGACTGCAGTTTCTAACCCGGACGTCCATTTATGAGCCGGTAATTAGAATAACATTTTACATAAAAAGTTATAATGCGATGATATAAAATGTTGTAAAAACATAAAGAACTTTTAATAATCCGGTTCAATGAGACTCGGCAAAGAGACTGGCTTTCGAGGCTCAAGTCTTCCTTGAATGAAGCGGTATGATAACCCATGGTTTATCCTACATCTCTGTATGTAGGCTCTCACATGACTCAAGCCGGTGTTTTAACCTTGATAAGTTCATAGTACAAAGTGGATTGACTCGTCAAGAGTACACGGGGTCACCTGATCGGACTCGCATCAAGCATACAGACAGGTTTAACAATATATTGTGGCATTTTTGTCGGGTCAAGATGGCGAGAAATCTAAACTCGATGAGTTGGAAGCCCCCAAGTGACCTAAGTTTCAAATAAATAAAAAATCATGCTCAATTTGTAGGCTAAAACGACCAAGACCCCGAGTTTCGAGGGTGCCGACTTTGTTATATTTAAACATAAAGAAGTATGTACATAAACTGGGGGAGGTGCAAAGTTGCTAAGCGAGTGGCTCTACGTATTGTAAGGACGAAGGTGAGCAATGTTCCTAGGCCGAGTTGTCTCGTCTTCAGAGATATATGAGTCTAGTCGAATATCCACCGGGTAATTTGAACAATTATTGAGGTCCTTGCTGATGACGAAGGGACCTTCCCAAGGTGGTGAAAGCTTGTGCATGCCTGTTTGATCTTGAATCAGATGGAGCACTAGGTCGCCCTCTTGAAAGGTACGACTTCTGACTGGCCATAACTAAGTCACGTTCTTCCTCCAAAGCACCCTAGGAATCTTGACGTGCTTGTTCATTATGGGCCTCAATATAAGCGGCTACTCGAGGGGATTCATGATGAATATTACTTGGTAGTACCGCGTCAGCTCCATAAACCAAAACAAAAGGTGTGTATCTAGTGGATCTGTTTGGAGTGGTTATGATACTCCAAAGCACTATGGGGAGCTGCTCAACCCAATAGTCTGGAGTACGGTGTAGTGGAACCATGAATCGGGGTTTGATCCCTCTCAAAATCTCTTGATTAGCTCGTTCAGCTTGCCCATTGGACTGTGGATGCGCCACTGCTACCAATTCAAGGCAGATGTGCTCACGTTGACCAAACGGTTCCATAGCACGTTTGGATAGATTGGTACCATTGTCAGTAATAATGTTGTGAGCATAACCAAAATGGAAGATCAATTTTTTCAAAAATTTGACTGTTGTCTCCGTATCACAATTGTTGACAGGTTCTGCTTCAAACCACTTGGTGAATTTACCAACCGCCCCCAACATGCGAGTCTTCTTATCAGAAGAAGACTTGAACGGGCCGACCATAGCGAGCCCCCAGACCGCAAACAGCCAAGTAATTGGGATCATGTGTAGTTCTTGATCCGGCACATGAGCTTGCCGAGCAAACTTGTAACATCCATCGCACTTGCACACAATGTCCTCCGCATCTGCATGAGACGTAAGCCAATAAAACCCATGGCGAAAAGCCTTTTCCACCAAAGATCATGAGCCAACATGGTGTCCACAATCGCTAGTGTGGATTTCATTGATAATTTCCTGTCCTTCCTCAGGGCAAACACAATGTTGGAAAACGTCGGTGCTGCTTCATCGATGTAACTCGCCTCTGATAATAGTCATGCACTTGGATCGCCAAATTATCTGTCGAGCAATGATTTAATCTGATGGGAGCTTGCCTCGAGTCAGATAATCCAAATAAGGCATTGTTCAATCAGGCGTAGCATGGAGAGCCGCCACCAAGTTTGCCTCCGGTTCAGGAATAGCTATGTCCTCCTGAGATGGCAATTTAACCAAAGGATTGTGAAGGACGTCTAAAAATACGTTAGGAGGGACCGGCTTCCAATGAGAGTCGAGTCGTGACAAGGCATCTATCGCCTCATTTAGACGACGATCTTTATGATAGACTTGATAGCCTTATAAGTAACCCGCAATGTCGGTGACTGCCTGCCGGTAAGCCGCCATCAAGGGGTCCTTAGAACCCTAAGTAACCTAGACTTGTCGAGCCACCAATTCTGAGTCGCCCAAACACCTGACTCGACTAATATTCATCTCCTTATCCATTCTGAGCCCATGTAGGAGAGCCTCATGATTAGCTACATTTTTAGTAAAAGGGAACATGAACTGTAAAACATAACAAAATTTGTCACCATGAGGAGAAGACAATATAACTCCAGCCCCCGAGCCTTCCAATTGTCTGGACCCATCAAAGTGTATAGTCCAGTACGTGTTATCTCGCCTATCCTCTAGTATTTGCATCTCTGTTCAATCATTGATGAAATCTAGCAGTGCTTGGGACTTGATGGCAGATCGGGGCATATATTTCTCATGGTGAGGGCCAAGCTTAATTGCCCACTTGGCGATTCGACCAGTGGCCTCTCGATTTTGTATGATGTCTCCAAGGGGTCCTGAACTAACCATAGCAATTGGATGCTCTTGAAAATAGTGTTTCAACTTCCGTCTTGGCATAAAGACTCTAACAGACCAACTTTGGACAATGCGGATATCGCTACTTGGATAGGGTCAAGACTTTGCTGACAAAATAAACTGACCGCTTAACCGGATACTTCTTCCCTGCCACCTTTCACTCAACGACAACTACAACACTTACTGCCTTGGAATTAGTAGAATGTACAGGAGCATGGTGTCTTTGTCGATCGGGGTGGCTAAAATGGGTGACTCAACTAGCTGCTTCTTGAGGGCTTCAAAAGCTTCCTTAGCTGCATGAGTCTAGACAAAGTTGTCCATCTTCTTCAACAATTGATAAAGAGGGATTGCCTTTTCTCCAAGGTGGCTTATAAACCGGCTCAACATCGTGATGCGGCCAGCCATGCACTGGACCTTGATTTATGTTAGCCGGCTTGCCAAGCAAAGTAACCGCCTTGATCTTGTCTGGGTTAGCTTCGATGCCACGCTCAGAAACCATGAATCCCAATAGCTTGCCTGTGTTGGGGAATGTTTTATGGGAAAAAAATTCCTATGCTTCACCTAGATCAATCTAGGAGATGAGCATCTATGAGAGGAGAGATCGGATCCACATACCCTTGTAGATCACTAAGTGGAAGCGTTAATAAACGCGGTTGATGTAGTCGAACGTCTTCGCAGTCCAAATCGCAAGCCATTTCGGGAACTCCCGATCAACTGCAGAACGAACGGCACCTCCACGTTCAGCACACGTACAACTCGATGTCGATCTCTGCCTTCTTGATCCAGCAAGAGGGGAGAATAGGTAGATGGGTTCTCCGGAAGCACGACTGCTTGGCGGCGGCGGTGGTGGTGGAGATGATCCGGCAGAGCTTCGCTAAGCGGCGCCAAACGAATCTACAAGAGGAGAAGCAATCTCGGAGGGAGGAAGGCCTGTGCCATGGCTTGTGGTGCGGCTTCCCTCCTCTCTCTCTAATATATATAGGGGGAGGGTGAAGGGTTTCACCCTAGGGTTCTCACCCCTAGGGGCGGCGGCCAAGAGGAGGGGGGCGGAAGCCAAGGGGTGGCTTGGCCCCCAAGGCAAGGTGGCCAGCCCCCATAGGGTTCCCCTTCCACCCTTCGGCCACATAGGCCTTTTGGGAGGGGCGACCAGCTCACTAGAGGCTGGTGCACCCTCTCTTATAGCCCATGGGGCCCTTCGGGGCTAGTGGCCCCTTCCGATGGACCCCGGAAACCTCCCGGCACCCCAAGTACTTTACCGGTGACGCCCGAACTTTTCTCGGTGATCAAGACAAAACTTCCTATATATGAATCTTCACCTCCGGACCATTCCGGAGTTCCTCATCATGTCTGAGATCTCATCCGGGACTCCGAACAACCTTTGGTCACCAACATATAACTCATCTATACCAATTTGTTACCGAACATTAAGTGTCCAGACCCTGCATGTTCAAGAACCGTGTAGACATGACCGGGATACCTGTATGGTCAATAACCAATAGCGGGACCTGGGTGACCATATTGGTTCCTACATGTTCTACGAAGATCTTTATCGGACGAACCTCTATGTCTTTAGATAATCCCGTACGATGTTTCCTTTGTCTATTGGTATGTTACTCGCCCGAGATTCGATAGTCGGTATCTCCATACCCAGTTCAATCTCGTTACCGGCAGGTCTGTTTACTCGTTCCATAATACAAGGTCCTGTGGCTAACACAATAGTCACTTTGCTTACAAGGCTTGTTGTGAAGTTGTATTACCGAGTGGGCCCTGATATACCTCTCCGTTACACGGAGTAACAAATCCCAGTCTTGATCCATGCCAACTCAATAGACACCATCGGAGATACCTGTAAATCATCTTTATAGTCACCCAGTTACGTTGCGACGTTTGATACACACAAATTATTTCTCCGGTATCAGTGAGTTGCATGATCTCATGGTCATAGGAACATATACTTGACATGGAGAAAACTATAGCAATAAACTGACATGATCACCTGCTACGTTCATAGTTTGGGTCTTTTCCATCACATCATTCTCCTAATGATGTGATCCCGTTATGAAATGACACCCCATGTCCATGGTAGGAAACCTTAACCATCTTTGATGAACGAGCTAGTCTACTAGAGGCATACTAGGGACACAATGTTGTCTATATACCAAGTCATGTATTTAGTTTCCAATCAATACAATTATAGTATGGACAATAAACGATTATCATGAACAAGGATATATAATAATGAACACTTTATGTATTGCCTCTAGGGCATATTTCCAACAGTCTCCCAGTTGCACTAGAGTCAATCATCTAGCCCACATAACTATGTGATTTACATTGTAATGAATTGAACACCCATATAGTTCTGATGCTGATCATGTTTAGCCCATGGAAGAGGTTTAGTCAACAGGGCTGCAACATTCAGATCTGTGTGTACTTTGAAAATATTTATGTCCTCCTCCATGTTGTAATCGCGGATGGCATTGAAGCGTCTCTTTTTGTATCTGGTCCTCTTGTGAAACCTTGGTTCCTTGGCCAGAGCTATGGCACTAGTGTTGTCATGGAATAGAGCCATTGGATTTAGTCCACTAGGCACTACTCCAAGATCTGTCATGACCTCCTTCATCTAGACACCTTCCTTCGCTGCCTCTGAGGCTGTGATGTACTCCACTTCGCATGTAGAATCGGCTACCACGCTTTGCTTGGAACTGCACCAGCTTACCGCTCCCCCATTGGGAATAAGTATGTATCTGGTTTGTGACTTAGAGTCATCCGGATCAGTGTCAAAGATTGCATTGACGTAACCCTTTACGACGAGCTCTAGATCACCTCCATAAACGAGAAACATTTCCTTAGTCCTTTTCTGGTACTTAAGGATATTCTTGACCGCCGTCCAGTGCTCCATTCCTGGATCACTTCTAAACCTTTCGGCCATACTTATGGCAAGCCTGACATTCGGTCTTGTGCACAGCATTGCATACATGATAGAGCCTATGGTTGAAGCATAGGGGGTGACACTCATCTTTTCTCTATCTTTTGAAGTCATTGGGCATTGAGTCTTACTCAACTTCACACCTTGCAATACAGGCAAGAACCCCTTCTTGGACTGAACCATTTTGAACTTCTTCAAAACTTTGTCAAGGTATGTGCTCTGTGAAAGTCCTATTAAGCGTCTCGATCTATCTCTAGATCTTGATGCGTAATATGAAAGCAGCTTCGCCTAGGTCCTTGATTGAAAAACTCTTGTTCAAATATTCCTTCACACTCTTCAGCATTTCTATATTGTTTCCAATCAGCAATATGTCATCCACATATAATATTAGAAATGCCACTGAGCTCCCACTCACTTTCATGTAAATACATGCTTCTCCATAAACTTGCATAAAACCGAACGCTTTGATGACCTTATCAAAGCACAAATTCTAACTCCGAGATGCTTGCACTAGTCCATAAATGGATCGCTGGAGTGTGCAAACTTGGTCAGCATTCTCTGGATCGACAAAACCTTCCGGTTGTATCATATACATCTCTTCCTTAAGGAAACCCTTAAGGAACATTGTTTTGACATCCGTCTGCCACATTTCATAATCAAAAAATGCAGTTATTGCTAACATGATTTTTGACGGACTTAAGCATAGCTATGGTGAGAAGGCCTCATCGTAGTCAACTCCTTGAACTTGTGAAAAACTCTTTGCCACAAGTCGATCTTTATGGACGGTGACATTACCGTCTACGTATGTCCATTTGTTCTGAATGGCTTTTTGCCCTTTAGGTAATACTTCCAAAGTCCATACTTTGTTTTCTTACATGGATCCTATCTCGGATTTAATGGCCTCTAACCATTTCTTGGAATCCGGGCCCATCATCACTTCTCCATAGCTTGTAGGTTCATCGTTGTCCAACAACATGACCTCCAAGATCCATTTGTTCTGAATGGCTTTTCGCCCTTTAGGTAATACTTCCAAAGTCCATACTTTGTTTTCTTACATGGATCCTATCTCGGATTTAATGGCCTATAACCATTTCTTGGAATCCGGGCCCATCATCGCTTCTCCATAGCTCGTAGGTTCATCGTTGTCCAACAACATGACCTCCAAGACAGGGTGGTCCTTGCTGATGACGAAGGGACCTTCCCAAGGTGGTGAAAGCTTATGCATGCCTGTTTGATCATGAATCAGACGGAGCACTAGGTCGCCCTCTTGAAAGGTACGACTTCTGACTGGCCGCAACTAAGTCACGTTCTTCCTCCAAAGCACCCTAGGAATCTTGACGTGCTTGTTCATTATGGGCCTCAATATAAGCGTCTACTCGAGGGGATTCATGACGAATATCACTTGGTAGTACCGCATCAGCTCCATAAACCAAAACAAAAGGTGTGTATCTAGTGGATCTGTTTGGAGTGGTTATGATACTCCAAAGCACTATGGGGAGTTGCTCAACCCAACAATTTGAAGTACGGTGTAGTGGAACCATGAGTCAGGGTTTGATCCCTCTCAAAATCTCTTGATTAGCTCGTTCAGCTTGCCCATTGGACTATGGATGCGCCACTGCTGCCAAGTCAAGCAAGATGTGCTCACGTTGATAAAACTGTTCCATAGAATGTTTGGATAGATTGGTACCATTGTCAGTAATAATGCTATGAGAATAACCAAAATGAAAGATCAATTTTTTCAAAAATTTGACTGTTGTCTCCGTATCACAATTGTTGACAGGTTCTACTTCAAACCACTTGGTGAATTTACCAACCGCCACCAACATGTGAGTCTTCTTATCAGAAGAAGGGTTGAACGGGCTGACCATAGCGAGCCCCCAAACCGCAAATGGCCAAATAATTAGGATCATGTGTAGTTCTTGATCCAGCACATGAGCTTGCCAAGCAAACTTGTAACATCCATCGCACTTGCACACAATGTCCTCCGCATCTGCATGGGATGTAAGCCAATAAAACCCATGGCGAAAAGCCTTTGCCACAAAAGATCATGAGCCGACATGGTGTCCACAGTCTCTAGTGTGGATTTGATTGAGAATTTCCTATCCTTCCTCAGGGCAAACACAATGTTGGAAAACGCCGGTGCTGCTTCATCAATGTAACTCGCCTCTGATAATAGTCATGCACTTGGATCGCCAAATTATCTGTCGAGCGATGATTTCCTCTGATGGGATCTTGCCTCGAGTCAGATAATCCAAATAAGGCATTGTTCAATCAGGCGTAGCATGGAGAGCCTCCACCAAGTGTGCCTCCGGTTCAGGAATAGCTATGTCCTCCTGAGATGGCAATTTAACCGAAGGATTGTGAAGGACGTCTAAAAATATGTTAGGAGGGACCGGCTTCCAATGAGAGTCGAGTCGTGACAAGGCATCTGCCGCCTCATTGAGACGACGATCTTTATGATCAACTTGATAGCCTTATAAATAACCCGCAATGTCGGTGACTGCCGGCCGGTAAGCCGCCATCAAGGGGTCCTTAGAACCCTAAGTAACCGAGACTTGTCGAGCCACCAATTCTGAGTCGCCCAAACACGTGACTCAACTAATATTCATCGCCTTATCCATTCTGAGCCCGTGTAGGAGATCCTCATGCTCAGCTACATTTTTAGTACAACGGAACATGAACTGTAAAACATAACAAAATTTGTCGCCTTGAGGAGAAGACCATATAACTCCAGCCCTCGAGCCTTCCAATTGTCTGGACCCATCAAAGTGTATAGTCCAATAGGTGTTATCTCGCCTATCCTCTAGTATTTGCATCTCTGTTCAATCATTGATGAAATCTAGCAGTGCTTGGGAATTGATGGCAGCTCGGGGCATATATTTCTCATGGTGAGGGCCAAGCTTAATTGCCCACTTGGAGATTCGACCAGTGGCCTCTCGATTTTGTATGATGTCTCCAAGGGGTCCTGAACTAACCATAGCAATTGGATGCTCTTGAAAATAGTGCTTCAACTTCCGGCTTGGCATAAAGACTCTAACAGACCAACTTTGGACAATGCAGATATCGCTACTTGGATAGGGTCAAGACTTTGCTGACAAAATAAACTGACCGCTTAACCGGATACTTCTTCCCTGCCACCTTTCACTCAACGACAACTACAACACTTACTGCCTTGGAATTAGTAGAATGTACAGGAGCATGGTGTCTTTGTTGGTCGGGGTGGCTAAAATGGGTGACTCAACTAGCTGCTTCTTGAGGGCTTCAAAAGCTTCCTTAGCTGCATGAGTCTAGACAAAGTTGTCCATCTTCTTCAACAATTGATAAAGAGGGATTGCCTTTTCTCCAAGGTGGCTTATAAACCGGCTCAACATCGTGATGCGGCCAGCCATGCACTGGACCTTGATTTATGTTAGCCGGCTTGCCAAGCAAAGTAACCCCCTTGATCTTGTCTGGGTTAGCTTCGATGCCATGCTCAGAAACCATGAATCCCAATAGCTTTCCTGTGTTGGGGAATGTTTTATGGGAAAAAAATTCCTATGCTTCACCAAGATCAATCTAGGAGATGAGCATCTACGAGAGGAGAGATCGGATCCACATACCCTTGTAGATCGCTAAGCGGAAGCATTAATAAACGCGGTTGATGTAGTCGAACGTCTTCGAAGTCCAAATCGCAAGCCGTTTCGTGAACTCCCGATCAACTGCAGAACGAACGGCACCTCCATGTTCAGCACACGTACAACTCGATGCCGATCTCCGTCTTCTTGATCCAGCAAGAGGGGAGAATAGGTAGATGGGTTCTCCGGAAGCACAACTGCTTGGCGGCGGTGGTGGTGGTGGAGATGATCCGGCAGAGCTTCGCTAAGCGGCGCCGAACCAATCTACAAGAGGAGAAGCAATCTCGGAGGGAGGAAGGCCTGTGCCATGGCTTGTGGTGGAGCTGCCCTCCTCTCTCTCTCATATATATATAGGGGGAAGGGGGGAAGGGTTTCACCCTAGGGTTCTCACCCCTAGGGGCGGCAGGCAAGAGGAGGGGGCGGAAGCCAAGGGGTGGCTTGGCCCCCAAGGCAAGGTGGCCAGCCCCCTTAGGGTTTCCCCCTTCCACCATTCGGCCACATAGGCCTTTTGGGAGGGGAGGCCAGATCACTAGAGGCTGGTGCACCCTCTGTCATATTCCATGGGGCCCTTCAGGGCTGGTGGCCCCTTCCGATGGACCCCGGAAACCTTCCGGCACCCCAAGTACTTTACCGGTGACGCCCGAACTTTTCTCGGTGATCAAGACAGAACTTCCTATATATGAATCTTTACCTCCGGACCATTCCGGAGTTCCTCATCATTTCCGGGATCCCATCTGGGACTCCTAACAACCTTTGGTCACCAACATATAACTCATCTATACCAATTTGTTATCGAACGTTAAGTGTCCAGACCCTGCATGTTCAAGGACCGTGTAGACATGACCGGGATACCTCTACGGTCAATAACCAATATCGGGACCTGGATGACCATATTGGTTCTTACATGTTCTACAAATATCTTTATCGGACGAACCTCTATGTCTTCAGATAATCCCGTACGATGTTTCCTTTGTTTATCGGTATGTTACTTGCCCGAGATTCGATAGTCGGTATCTCCATACCCAGTTCAATCTCGTTACCGACAGGTCTGTTTACTCGTTCCATAATACAAGGTCCTGTGGCTAACACAATAGTCACTTTTCTTACAAGGCTTGTTGTGAAGTTGTATTACCGAGTGGGACTTGAGATACCTCTCCGTCACACGGAGTAACAAATCCCAGTCTTGATCCATGCCAACTCAATAGACACCAGCGGAGATACCTGTAAATCATCTTTATAGTCACCCAGTTACGTTGCGACGTTTGATACACACAAAGTATTCCTCCGGTATCAGTGAGTTGCATGATCTCATGGTGATAGGAACATATACTTGACATGGAGAAAACTGTAGCAATAAACTGACATGATCACCTGCTACGTTCATAGTTTGGGTCTTTTCCAGCACATCATTCTCCTAATGATGTGATCCCGTTATCAAATGACACCCCATGTGCATGGTAGGAAACCTTAACCATCTTTGATGAACGAGCTAGTCTACTAGAGGCATACTAGGGACACAATGTTGTCTATATACCAAGTCATGTATTTAGTTTCCAATCAATAAATAAACGATTATCATGAACAAGGAAATATAATAATAAACACTTTATTTATTGCCTCTAGGGCATATTTCCAACAGTCTGCCAGTTGCACTAGAGTCAATCATCTAGACCACATCACTATGTGATTTACATTGTAATGAATTGAACACCCATATAGTTCTGATGCTGATCATATTTAGCCCGTGGAAGAGGTTCGGTCAACAGGTCTGCAACATTCAGATCCGTGTGTACTTTGAAAATATTCACGTCCTCCTCCATGTTGTAATCACGGATGGCATTGAAGCGTCGCTTTTTGTATCTGGTCCTCTTGTGAAACCTTGGTTCCTTGGCCAGAGCTATGGCACCGGTGTTGTCACAGAACAGAGCTATTGGATTTAGTCCACTAGGCACTACTCCAAGATCTGTCATGACCTCCTTCATCCAGACACCTTCCTTCGCTGCCTCTGAGGCTGCGATGTACTCCACTTCGCATGTAGAATCGGCTACCACGCATTGCTTGGAACTGCACCAGCTTACCGCTCCCCCATTGGGAATAAATATGTATCTGGTTTGTGACTTAGAGTCATCCGGATCAGTGTCAAAGCTTGCATTGACGTAACACTTTACGACGAGCTCTAGATCACCTCCATAAACGAGAAACATTTCCTTAGTCCTTCTTGACCGCCGTCCATTGTTCCATTCCTGGATCACTTCTAAACCTTTTGGCCATACTTATGGCAAGGCTGACATCGGGTCTTGTGCACAGCATTGCATACATGACAGAGCCTATGGCTGAAGCATAGGGGATGACACTCATCGTTTCTCTATCTTTTGAAGTCACTTGGCATTGAGTCTTACTCAACTTCACACCTTGCAATACATGCAAGAACCCCTTCTTGGACTAAACCATTTTGAACTTCTTCAAAACTTTGTCAAGGTATGTGCTCTGTGAAAGTCCTATTAAGCGTCTTGATCTATCTCTAAATCTTGATGCGTAATATGAAAGCAGCTTCTCCTAGGTCCTTCATTGAAAAACTCTTGCTCAAATATTCCTTCACACTTTCAGCATTTCTATATTGTTTCCAATCAGCAATATGTCATCTACATATAATATTAGAAATGCCATTGAGCTCCCACTCACTTTCATGTAAATACAAGCTTCTCCATAAACTTGCATAAAACCGAACGCTTTGATCACCTTATCAAAGCGCAGATTCTAACTCTGAGATGCTTGCACCAGTCCATAAATGGATCGTTGGAGTGTGCAAACTTGGTCAGCATTCTCTGGATCGACAAAAACTTCCGGTTGTATCATATACATCTCTCCCTTAAGGAAACCGTTAAGGAACGCTGTTTTGACATCCGTCCGCCACATTTCATAATCAAAAAATGCAGCTATTGCTAACTTGATTTCTGGCGGACTTAAGGATAGCTACGGTGAGAAGGCCTCATCATAGTCAACTCCTTGAACTTGTGAAAAACCCTTTGCCAGAAGTCGATCTCTAGAGATGGTGACATTACCGTCTACGTCTGTCTTCCTCTTAAAGATCCATTTGTTCTGAATGGCTTTTCTCCCTTTAGGTAATACTTCCAAAGTCCATACTTTGTTTTCTTACATGGATCCTATCTCGGATTTAATGGCCTCTAACCATTTCTTGGAATCCGGGCCTAGCATCGCTTCTCCATAGCTCGTAGGTTCATCGTTGTCCAACAACATGACCTCCAAGACAGGGTGGTCGTACCACTCAGGAGCAGTACGCGTCCTTGTTGACCTACAAGGTTCGATAGTAACTTGATCCAAAGCTTCATGATCATCATCATCAACTACCTCTTCAACTGACGTAGGCTCCACAGAAACATCTTTCTGCACTACGCTACTCTCTGGTTGAAACAAAGGTTCAACAACCTCATCAAGTTCTATCCTCCTCCCACTCAATTCTTTCAAAAGAAACTCTTTCTCAAGAAATGTTCTGTCTTTACTGACAAACACTTTGCCTTCGGAATGGGGATAGAAGGTGTACCCAACTGTCTCTTTTGGTTATCCCATGAAGACGCATTTCTCCGCTTTGGGTTCCAACTTTTCAGGCTAACATTTTTTTACATAAGCATCACATCCTCAAACTTTAAGAAACGACAATTTTGGTTTCTTGACATACCACAATTCATATGGCATCATCTCAACGCATTTCAATGGTGCCCTATTTAATGTGAATGCAGTTGTCTCTAATGTATAACCCCAAAACAATAATTGCAAATCGGCAAGAGACATCATAGAATGCACCATATCCAATAAGTTTCGATTACGACGTTCGGACACACCATTACACTGTGGTGTTCCAGGCGGCGTCAATTGTGAAACAATTCCACACTGTCTTAAGTGACTGTCAAACTCATAAATCAGATATTGTCCTCCTTGACCAGATCGTAGGAATTTAATCTTGTTGTTACGATGATTCTCAACTTCACTCTAAAATTTCTTGAACTTTTCAAATGTTTCAGACTTGTGTTTCATTAACTAAATATACCCATATCTACTTAAGTCATCATTGAAGGTGAGAAAATAACGATATCCACCACGTGCCTCAGTGCTCATTGGACTGCACACATCGGTATGTATGATTTCCAACAAGTCACTTGTTGGTACCATTGTTCCGGAATGGGGTCTTAGTCATCTTGCCCCAGAGGCATGGTTCACATGTGTCAAGTGATTCGAAATCAAGTGACACCAAAAGTCCATCAACATGGAGCTTGTTCATGCGTTTTACACCAATATGACCTAAGCAGCAGTGTCACAAGAAAGTGGTACTATCATTATCAACTCTACATTTTTTGGCATTAGTGTTATGAACATGTGTGTCATCACTATTAAGATTCAATAAGAATAAACCCCTCACATTGGGTGCATGACCATAAACGATATTATTCATATAATCAGAACAACCATTATTCTTTGATTTAAATGAGTAACCATCTCGCAATAAACAATATCCAAATATAATGTTCATGCTTAACGCAGGCACTAAATAACAATTATTCGGGTTCACAACAAAACATGATCGTAATAGAAGAGCAAGCGTGCTGACAGCGATCAAATCAACCTTGGAACCATTGCCCACGTGCATCATCACTTCGTCCTTTGCTAGCCTATGTCTATTCCGTAGCTCCTGCTTTGAGTTGCAAATGTGAGCAACCAAACCGGTATCAAATACCCATGCACTACAATGTGAGTCGGTAAGGTACATGTCAATAACATGTATATCATATATACCTTGTTTGGTGTTGGCCGCCTTCTTGTTAGGCAGATACTTGGGGCAGTTCAGCTTCCAGTGACCATGTCCCTTGCAACGAAAGCACTCAATTTCTAGCTTGGGTCCAGCCTTGGGTTTCTTCATGGGTGGGGCAATTGCTTTGCCACTCTTCTTGGAGTTACCCTTCTTGCCATTGCCATTCTTCTCAAAACTTGTGGTTTTATTGACCATCAACACTTGATGCTCTTTCTGGATTTCAGACTAAGAGACTTTCGGCATTGCAAATAGCTTGGCGACTGACTTGGTCATCTCTTGCATGTTGTAGTTCAACATGAAGCTCTTGTAGCTAGGTGGCAATGATTAAAGATCTCTGTCAGTGATCGCCTCCGGTAGAAGGGGCATCCCCAAGTCAGCCAACTAGTTTGAATAGCCAGACATTCTGAGTATATGTTCACTGAGAGACCCGTTCTCCTCCATCTTACAAGCATAGAACTTATCAGAGGTTTCATACCTCTCGATCCGAGCATTCTTCTCAAAGATAAACTTCAACTCCTGGAACATCGCATATGCTCCATGACGTTCAAAACGTCTTTGAAGTCTCGGTTCTAAGGCATACAACATTGCACATTGAACTCCTGGGCCAAGCGGTGCATAAAGGATATAAGCCTTCTAGGAAGCCACAAGGATAATATTCAGATTATGGGCCCAATCCACAAAGTTACTTCCATCATCTTTCAACTTGGCTTTCTATAGGAACGCATTGAGAACTACTGCGTGATCCATTGATCTATAACATAAATATGCAAAGGTTACTAAGACAATTGTTCTTGATAATGAGTTTAGTCAATCAAATTACTTAAAAACTCCCACTCAAATTGACATCCCTCCAATCATGTGAGTGTCACATGATCCAAATTCACCAACTCAAGTCCGATCATCATGTGATTTGAGGTGGCTTCAATGGTGAACATCATCATGTTGATCATATCTACTATATGAGTCATGTTCAACCTTCCGGTCTATTGTGGTCCGAGGCCATGTCTGTACATGCTAGGCTCGTCAAGTTTAACCTGAGTGTTCTACACGTGCAACATTAGCTTGCACCCATTGTATGTGAACGTAGAGTCTATCACACCCGATCATCACGTGGTGTCTCGACACGACGAACTTTTGCAACGGTGCACACTCGGGGAGAACACAATTTTATCTTGAAATTTTAGTGAGGGATCACCTTATAATGCTACCATCATCCTAAGCAAAACAAGGTGCATTAAAAGGTTGACATCACATGCAAATCATAAGTGACATGATATGACCATGATATTGTGCTTTTGATCCCCATCTTTAAAGGATCGGCATGAACTCCATCATCACCGACATCACACCACGATCTCCATCATCTTGATCTCCATCAATGTGTCGCCATCGGGTATGTCATGCCCACCATGCTTCTACTACTATTGCTACTGCTTAGCAATAAAGTAAAGCATTACATAGTGCTTAATGATTAACACACATGTCATACAATAATTAAAGACAACCCTATGGCTCCTGACGGTTGCCGTAGTCATCGACATGCAAGTCGTGATATTCTATACAAAACATGATCATCTCATACATCATATATATCTCATCATGTAATTGGGCATATCATATCACAACATACCCTACAAAAACAAGTTAGACGTCCTCTAATTGTTGTTTCATGTTCTACGTGGCTGCTACAGGTATCTAGCAAGAACAATTCTCACCTATGCAAAAACCACAACGGTGATACATAAATTGCTATTCAACCTTCTCAAGGGCCACCTATGTCGAATCCGAACCAACTAAAGTGGGAGAGACAGACACCCGCCGGCCATCTTTATGCAACAAAGTCACATGTCAGTCGATGGAACCGGTCTCTCGTACATGGACGAGTAAGGTTGGTCCAGGCCGCTTCATCCCAGAATACCGCTGAATCAAAAAACAACCAAGGGAGGAAGCAATCTGAGCATCAACATCCACAGACTCCTTTGTGTTCTACTAGTGATCTCATCTACACATAGACCTAGCTCTGATACCACTATTGGGGAACGTTGCATGGGAAACAAAAAAATTCCTACGCTTCACCAAGATCAATCTAGGAAATGAGCATCTACGATACGAGAGATTAGATCCACATACCCTTGTAGATCTCTAAGCAAAACCATTAAGAAACGCGGTGGATATTGTTGAACGTCTTCGCCATCCAAATCGCAAGCCGTCCCACAAACTCCTGATCAAGTGTCGAGCGGACGACACCTCCATTCAGCACACATACATCTCGATGAGAATGTCTGCCTTCTTGATCCAGCAAGAGGGAGCGGAGAGGTAGATGTGTTCTCTGGCAGCACGACGGTGTGGCGGCGGTGGTGGTGGAGCTGATCTGGTAGAGCTTCTCTAAGCGACACCAAACCAATCTACTAGAGGACAAGCAATCTCGAAGGGAGGAAAAGCTGCACTGTGGCTTGTGGTGCGGCTGCCCTCCTCCTTCTCTCATATCAATAGGGGGATGGGGGGAAGGGTTGTACCCTAGGGTTCCCACCACTAGGGGTGGCGGCCAAGAGGAGGGGGTCGGCGGCCAAGGGGTGCCTTGGCCCCCAAGGCAAGGTGGCTGACCCCCTTAGGGTTTCCCCCTTCCACCCTTCGGCCGCTTGGGCCTTGTGGGAGCGCAGGACATACCACCAGGGGCTAGTGCACCCTCTCTCACAGCCCATGGGGCCCTTCAGGGCTGGTGGCCCCTTCTGGTGGACCCTCGGAAACCTTCCGATGCCCCCGGTACATTACTGGTGACGCCCGAACTTTTCCCCGTGATCAACACGGAATTTCCTACATATGAATCTTCACCTCCGTACCATTCCGGAGTTCCTCGCCATTTCCGGGATCTCATCTGGTACTCCGAACAACCTTTGGTCACCTAACATACATAACTCATCTATATCAATTCGTCACCCAATGTTGAGTGTGCAGACCCTGCGGGTTTGAGAACTATGTAGGCATGACCGAGACACCTCTATGGTCAATAACCAATAGCGGGACCTGGATGCCCATATTGGTTCCTGTATGTTCTATGAAGATCTTTATCGGTTGAACCTCTATGTCAAGGATTCATATAATCCCGTACGATGTTCCCTTTGTCTACGTGTATGTTACTTGCCCGAGATTCAATCGTCGGTATCTCTATACCTAGTTCAATCTCGTTACCGGAAAATATCTTTATTCGTTCCATAATACAAGATCCTAAGGCTAACACATTAGTCACTTTGCTTGTAAGGCTCGTTGTGATGTTGCATTACCGAGTGGGCCCTGAGATACCTCTCCGTCACACAGAGTAACAAATCCCAGTCATGATCCATGCTAACTCAACAGACACCATTGGAGATACCTTTGGAGCATCTTTATAGTCACCCAGTTACATTGTGACGTTTGATACACACAAAGTGTTCCTCCGGTGTTAGTGAGTTGTATGATCTCATGGTCATAGGAACATATACTTGACATGCAGAAAACTATAGCAATAAACTAACACGATGACATGCTACATTCATAGTTTGGGTCTTGTCCATCACATCATTCTCCTAATGATGTGATCCCATTATCAAATGATATCCCATCTCCATGGCTAGGAAACCTTAACCATCTTTGATCAATGAGCTAGTCTACTAGAGGCATACTAGGGACACAGTGTTTTATATACCCCACAAATATTTTGTTTCCAATCAATACAATTATAGCATGGACAATAAATGAATATCATGAACATGGAAATATAATAATAAGCACTTTATTTATTGCATCTAGGGCATATTTCCAACAGCCTGTAGGAACACCAAAGACACACTTTGTTGGGTTAAGTTTCATGTGGTACACTCGAAGATTATCAAACATATCTTGAGGTCATCCAAGAGTGTATCCTTTTCTGAGATCTCACCATGATTTCATTGACATAAGTGTGAACATTGCGCCCAATATGTGGGTGAAGGCAATTCTGAACACAACGTTGGTAAGTCACCCCCGTGCTCTTAAGACCAAAAGGCATGGAAACATAGAAGAAAGCTCCAAAGGGAGTTATGAAAGCCATCTTTTCTTGATCCTCAATGGTCATCTTGATCTAATGATAACCAGAGTATGCATCTAGGAAGCACAAACGCTTGCAACCTACCATTGAGTCAGTAATATGATCGATACGGGGGAGAGCAAAAGGATCTTCGGGACAAGCCTTGTTGAGATCTATGTAGTCAACACACATACGACATGTGCCGTTCTTATTCACGACAAGCACCGGGTTAGCCAACCACTAAGGGTGAAACCCTTCAATGATAAACCCGACAAGTAGGAGCCGGGCTACCTCTTCTCCAATAGCCTTACATCTCTCATCGTTAAAACGACAAAGGTATTGCCGTATTAGTTTCATCTTTGGATGCGCATTAAGGTGGTGATCAACGAGCTCTCTCGGTACTCCAAGCATGTCAGAAGGCTTCCGTGAAAAGATGTACCAATTCTCACGGTTGAACTCGATGAGCGCTCTTTCCTATTTGGGATCCATTCTGGACCCAGTAGTGAACTTCTAGGATGAGTCGCCTTCCGTGAAGTCGATCTGCTTGGTGTCTTCAGCCGGCTTGAATTTGAGTGGCCAGATTCGGCGGTTGGTTTGTTAAGGGGACTTGTTGCGGATATAACCCCATGGTGAGCATGAGGGTCTGGGTTAGGAAGTTGGCGGCTTGGACATAAAGGCCTTAGGCCGGCCAGAAGACTAAGACGAGCCTGTTGGCATTTATCAGACAGGATGGGCGGATGCCCAGATCTAGAAGGCAACATATGACCCAGAGGCATAAGCCGTCAGAGATGACTTACCAGATAATACAAGGCGATCTATAGATAATGTCAGTTAATAGATGTAACCCGGCCCGGACTCTTGTAAGCCTAGGGCCTTAACCTGTGTATATAAAGGCGAGTTCCCTATGCGGCTTAGGGTACGAAACAATCTATCGAGGGCTAGGTTAAGTGAATCAGTCCCTTGTAATCGATACCCAATCAATACTACACAAAGCAGGACGTAGGCTTTTAAGTCTTTCGGTAGGGGTTGAACCTGGGTAAACTCGTGTCCTTCGTCCTGATCAACCCCTTCGAGTTAACCACCGTAGCGATGGCTTGGAACCTAAGTCCTTTCACTAAGGCATCTGCCATGACAAAACCACGACAGTTGGTGCCCACCGTGGGGCATATGTGTGGTGGTTTGGAGTTCTTGAGGAGCTCTCTCCTAGGGATCAAGGGATATGCCATCGGTAGGATGACTAAGAGTCGTCACGGCAAGCTCTACATCGATGACGATGGCTGGGGCCCTGAGGTCGACTCAATCAAGTATGGGGTAATGGGCCCCCTTCGGAGGAATTCACATTTCATTGGGAAGATCGGCGGATCTTAGCCCGAGCCAGACATCTGCACCAACCTTCTTGAGTCGGCCCGGCGTACGCAACCCACCCATGTTCAACCTGGTCAGAGGAGTGTTTGCATTGGCTTCACACAGGGCATGGAAGACTCCATGTCGGGAGGGGAAACCCCTATCCTCTCAGATGATGGGGCCTCAAGTGGAGAGACGAAATCGATCTATCAGCTTCATGACGATGATCTTGGGGGCTATGCCGATGGTGATAGTATTCCGGAGCCCTATGATCCCCCAAGCAGAGCTGCGATCTTCATGGCAGGCACAGCATGGACTCTCAATAGCACAGCGACGAAGCGGCGGCGGGAGACGCCCCGTCAGGTTCTGGGTCAACCAGGTCGCCAACCCAAGTTTTGCTGGATCTGATGGATGAGCTGACAACTTTGATGGGAACCAAGGTCACGCCTCGAAATCAAGAAGAGTGTAATGCCGAGATTACTAGCCTGAAAGTGCTGACGCCGAGGACGAGTAGGAATTAAGCTTGGGATGTTGATATGTCTCCAACGTATCTATAATTTTTTATTGTTTCATGCTATTATATTATCTTTTTTGCATGTTTTATATGCATTGATATGCTATTTTATATTATTTTTGGGACTAACCTATTGATCTAGAGCCTAGTGCGAGTTTCTATTTTTTCCTTGTTTTTGAGAATTGCAGATAAGGAATATTAAACGGAGTCCAAAGGGAATAAAACATTCAGAATTATTTTTTCTGGAACGAAAGGAAACTTCAAGACTTGAGACCAAGGTAGAGGAGCCACCGTGGGGCCACATGCCCTAGGGCCGCACCTAGGGGGTAGGGCGCGCCGGGTAGGCTTGTGGGCCCACGGCAGCTCCCCTAACCCTAATCTTCGACCTATAAATTCCCAAATATTCCATCATTATCACATCGAGCCATGAAAACACTTTCTACCGCCAGAAGCCTCTGTTCCCAAGAGATCCAATCTTGGAGCCTTTTTTGGTAATCTGTCGGAGGGGGATTCGATCACGGAGGGCATCCACATCAACTCCATTGCCCCTCCGATGATGCGTGAGCAGTTCACCACAGACCTTCGGGTCCATAGCTAGTAGCTTGATGGCTTCTTCTCTCTCTTTGCTCTTCAATACCATGTTCTTCATGATCTTCATGGAGGTCTATCCGATGTAATACTCTTTTGCGGTGTGTTTGTCGACATCCGATGAATTGTGGGTTTATGTTTAGATTATCCATGAATATTATTTGAGTTTTCTGAATTCTTATATGCATGATTTCATATCTTTGCAAGTCTCTTCGAGTTATTGGTTTGGTTTGGCCAACAAGATTGGTAATTCTTGCAATGGGAGAAGTGCTTAGTTTTGGGTTCAATCTTGCGGTGTCCTCACCTAGTGACAAAGTAGCGATAGCTAGGCACATATGGTATTGTTGCCATCAAGGATAAAAATATGGGGTATTCATCATATTGCTTGAGTTTATCCCTCTCCATCATTTCATCTTACCTAATGCGTTACTCTGTTCTTCATGAACTTAATACTCTAGATGCAGGAAGGAGTCAGTCGATGTGTGGAGTAATAGTAGTAGATGTAGAATCATTTCGGCCTACTTGACATGGACGTGATGCCTTAATGCATAATCATTGACTTGGATATCTTCATAATTATTTGCTTTTCTATTAATTGCTCGACAGTAATTTGTTTACCCACTGTAATACTTGCTATCATGAGAGAAGCCTCTAGTGAAACCTATGGCCCCCGGGTCTATTTTCTACCTTATACTTTCAGATCTAAAACCAAAAATACCAAAAATACTTTGCTGCATTACTTTTACCTATTGTTTTACTTTCCATTTAAGCAATCTATCTCTATGAGATCTCATCCTTGCAAGTAACCTTAAAGGGATTGACAACCCCTTTATAGTGTTGGGTGCAAGAGTTTGATTCTTTGTGTAGGTACACCTATTGGGGACTTGCTTGTATCTCCGACTTGATTGATACCTTGGTTCTAAACAACTCAGGGAAATACTTATCTACTTTGTTGCATCAACTGTTCCTCTTCATTGAAACCAACACATGCTCGAGAAGTAGCAGTGTACACTCAATCCCCATCCCAAGCCTCAATTACAACCGACGCGTGGAGTCAGCGACAGTTTGCAGCAGTGAGCGACGGCGCAACACGCCTTATAATGACCCGCCCCGTACGAAGTCCCAAGCAATTGTGGACAAGGGCAGAGCCCATTGGGGAGCGACATCGGCGATAGATTTCCCAGAGGTTCCTGAGCCGCTTCCGATGACCCCTTCAACCTTGGTGGGATCCGGAGTCTCCTCCAGGGCTGTCGGTGTGCCTTGTTTAACAACGGCACTACGCAATGAGCGCTTGTCTAAGGATTTTAAAGGACCGCGCAAAGTGCCTAACTATACTGCTGATTTACCCCCAGAGGCTTGGATCGAGAGTTATGACTCAGCCATGGAGATGTTGGATGTTAGTTATGCAATATGTGCAAAATACTTCATCATGATGTTGGAAGGACCGACTCGTACATGGTTAAAGGACCTGCCTCCCAATACCACTACTTCCTAGGCTGAGTTGAAAGCACGATTTATCAAGAATTTCCAAGGGACATGCAAGCAGCCTATGATGATTGTTAACCTCAATCATTGTGTGCAGCAGGAGGATGAGTCAGTGCACCATTGGGTCCGGCAGGTTTCGACCGTTATTCACTCATCTAAGAATATCTTAGCGGCTCAAGCGGTCCTGATTCTGGAGAAAAATTGACACTTCTTACCCCTTAAACAGAAGCTTGGACGGCTCAAGCGTTCCTATCAGGACATGGGTGAGCTCACGTCGGCTCTCACCAAATATGCAGATTCTGATACCACTAAGGATTCGGGTTCCGATCAGGAGAAGGAGCTAAGGGTAAGAAGAATGGCAGCGGAAATGGTCAACAGAAGAACGGGACAGAAAATAACACCCCGAGTAATGGCGGCGAGTGAAAGCACCCGGACAATGGGTCAGATCTGGTAGCCAACACTAACACTAGAAACAATCATGTTAAGGGCAACAGTAAATCGCCTTTCAGCAAGGCCAAACCCCCCTTCAACATAGAAGCAATGCTCAATAAACCCTGTCCGGAGCATAGTCAACCCGACAAGCCTTCCACTCACGCTTCGAGGCATTGTTATATCATGCGAGAATTCCGGAATTACGGCCTTAATCAACATCATGGTAACGGCAATGGACCAGCTGGCGGGTTAGGATCCGGCTCTCACGGGTTAGAATTCAGTGGAGGTGGCTCAAATTCGGGTTATCAAGGTCAAGGTCATTAAGGTGGCCACCATCAGTAGCCCAGTAATGATGGTCAGTAGCATAACAACCAGTCAGGGTATTAGAGTAACCCGAAACACCTGAATGGAGGTCAGTATCATGTCTTCACCACAAGTTAGACAAGCGTGATCAGAAGTTGCGCAAGAGGGCGGTTCACACCATAATGCCGACTCTTCCACAATATTTGAAATGGTCTGAGTACACGATATCATGGAGCAAGGAGGATCACCCACCAAGGATGGATAACCCGGGACACTTGGCGCTTGTGGTGGCCCCTCAGGTAGGAGGCTATAAATTCACAAAGGTACTGATGGACGGCGGCAACAACATCAACATCTTGTACTATGACACCTTTTTGCTGGATGGAGTTAATTTACAAGGATCTCAAGCCGTCGTCTATAGTATTCGACAGCGACAGGCGTAGTGCCGGGAAAGTCTTCTTATCTAGTATGGAAAATTGCCCTCGAGGTGGTGTTTGGTGATGACTACAATTACAGGGTAGAAACCTTGTGGTTTGAAGTAGTCAAAATCAAGAGCTCGTATCATGCCCTGTTTGGGCGACCGACTTTTGGTAAATTCATGGCCCAACCCTGTTATGTCTACTTGCAACTCAAGATGTCGGGTCTGAAAGGGACGACCACGGTGCACAGTGATCGGAAAATTGCTCTTGAGTGTGAGGAAGGAGATAAGGCATACACGGAGACAAGTTGTGCGAAGGCAGAACTCAAGTTCTATACAGATAATGTTGACTCGGCAGATATGGCCCCTTTAAAAAAGCCTAGTGCAGAGTCTGACCCTCCCCTGAAGTTTGTGGCAGAAGATACCAAGTTGGTGGATTTTGCTCCTGGCGACTCATCGAAGTAGTTCACTATCGGGGCTAACATGGACCCCACATAGGAAAGCGTGCCCATCAAATTCATCCGTGAGAATTAGGACATCTTCGCATCGAAACCTTTTGACATGCCAGGTGTACCGAGAGAATTCACTGAGCACCACCTTAATGTGGATCCTAAGTTTAAGCTAATCAAGCAATTCCTCCGTCGTTTCAAGGAGGATCGGCGTAAAGCTATTAGGGAAGAGGTAGCCCGACTCTTAGCAGCAGGGTTCATCATGGAGGATTTTCACCCATAGTGGTTTGCTAATCCCGTGCTTGTACTTAAAAAGAACAACACGTGGCACATGTGTGTGGACTATTGGGGAAAGTTGCATGGGAAGCAAAAAAAATCCTACGCACACGCAAGATCTATCCATGGTGATGAGCATCTACAAGAAGGAGTGGATCTACATACCATTGTAGATTGCTAAGCGGGAAGCATTTAGAATTGCAATTGATGTAGTGAAACATCTTCACGATCCAAATCGCTAGCCGTCCGGAGATCCTATCACGATCCGTCCCGCGATCTAATCACGATTCGTCCCGCGATCCAATCACGATCCTTTCGATCTAGCGCCGAACGGACGGCACCTCCGCGTTTAGCACATGTGCACCTCCGCATTTAGCACATGTACAGCTCGATGACGATCTCCACCTCCTTGATACAGCAAACAACAGTGGATAGGTAGATGCGTTCTCCGGTAGCACAACGGCATGGTGGCGGTGGTGGTGGAGCTGATCCGCCAGAGCTTCGCTAAGCTATACCAAACAGATCTAGAGGAGAATATGGTCTAGAGGGAGAGAGGGAAGCATATGGATTTTTAGTTGGTGGCTGCCCTCAAAATCCTCCAATATATATAGGAGGAGAGGTGGTAGGTGGGAGGCACCCTAGCGCCTTGGCGCACAAGATAGGGGAGAGGACTACCACAAGGGAGGTGGAATCCTAGAGGGACTCCTTCCCACTTAGCCTCCGGTCCCACTCCTTGCGCATAGGCATCTATGGGCTGGCTGCCCAGCCTATCAGGGGTTGGTGCGCCACCTCCTATGCCCATGTGTCCCCTGGGGTAGGTGGGCCCCACTTGGTGGACCCCTAGAACCCATTCGTCACTCCCCGTACAGTCCCAGTAGGGCCTGAAACCTTTCCGGAACCCAAATACCACTTTCCTATATATAAATCTTTACCTTCGGACCATTTCAGAGCTCCTCGTAATGTCCGGGATCTCATCCGATACTCCGAATAAACTTCGGTCACCAACATACATAACTCAATACTTTTGAAACGTCACCGAACCTTAAGTGTGCAGACCCTGCGGGTTTGAGAACTATGTAGACATGACGGAGATACCTCTACGGTCAATAACCAATAGCGGTACCTGGATGCCCATATTTGTTCCTACATCTTCTACAAAGATCTTTATCAGTTGAACCTCTATGTCAAGGATTTAGTTAATCCGTATGCAGTTCCCTTTTTCTTCGGTAAGTTACTTGCCTGAGATTCGATCGTCGGTATCTCTATACCTAGTTCACTTTCGTTACCTACAAGTCTCTTTACTTGTTCCGTAATACAAGACCCCGTGCCTAACATTTTAGTCACTTTTTCTTACAAGGCTTTGTTGTGATGTTGTATTACCGAGTGGGCTCTGAGATACCTCTCCGTCACACGGAGTAACAAATCCCAATCTTGATCCATGCCAACCCAACAGACACCCTCGGAGATGCCTGTAGAGCACCTTTATAGTCACCCAGTTACATTGCGACGTTTCATACACACAAGGTACTCCTCCGGTGTCGGTGAGTTGCATGATCCTATGGTCATCGGAACAAATACTTGACATGCAGAAAACTATAGCAATAAACTGACACGATCATATGATATGTTTATAGTTTGGGTCTTGTCCATCACATCATTCTGCTAATGATGTGATCCCGTTATCAAATGAAATCTCATGTCTATGGCTAGGAAACCTTGACCATCTTTGGTCAACGAGCTAGTCTATTGGATGCATACTTGGGACATGGTGTTGTCTATGTATCCACACATGTATCTGAGTTTCCAATCAATACAATTCTAGCATGGATAATAAATGATTATCATGAACAAGGAAATATGATAATAAATAATTTATTATTGCCTCTAGGGCATATTTCCAACAGTCTCCCACTTGCACTAGAGTCAATAATCTAGCTCACATCACTATGTGATTTACATTATTATGAATCTCATACCCAATGACTTCTGGGGTTTGATCATGTTTTGCATGTGAAAGAGGTTTTAGTGAACGGGTTTGCGACTTTCAGATCCATGTGTACTATGCAAATCTCTATGTCATACTGTAGATATTGCTACCATGCTCCACTTGGAGCTATTCCAAAATGGCTGCTCCACTATACGTATCCGGATTGCTACTAAGAGTCATTCGAATTGGTGTTAAAGCTTGCATCAACGTAACCCTTTACGACAAACTCTTTATCGCCTCCATAATCGAGAAATATTTCCTTAGTCCTCTAGTTACCAAGGATAATTTTGACCGCTGTCCAGTGATCCACTCCTAGATCACTCTTCTAACCCTTGACAGACTCATGGCAAGGTGCACGCAGGTGCGGTACACAGCATGGCATACTATACAGAGCCGATGGCTAAGGCATAGGGGACGACCTTCGTCCTTTCTCCTTCTTCTGCTGTGGTCGAGCTTTGCGTCTCACTCAGCTCCACACCTTACAAATCAGGCAAGAACTCTTTCTTTTACTGATCCATTTTTAAGTCTTTCAAAATCTTGTCAAGGTATGTACTCATTGAAAGTCTCATCAAGCGTCTTGATCTATCTCTATAGATCTCGATGCCTAACAATTAAGTAGCTTTATACAGGTCTTCCTTTGAAAAACTCTTTTCAAACAATTTTTTACTCTTTCCAGAAATTCTACATTATTTTGAATCAACAATATGTCAACCACATATACTTATAAAAAATTATATAGTTCTCCCACTCACTTTCTTGTAAATACAAGTTTTTGATAAACTTTGTATAAACCCAAAAACTTTGATCACCTCATCAAAGCATATATTCCAACTCTGAGATGCTTTCTCTAGTCCATTGAAGGATCGTTGGAGCTGCATACCTTTTAGCATCCTTAGGACTAACAAAATCTTTTGGTTGTATCACATACAACCTTTCCTCAAGTAAACCGTTAAGGAAACAACGTTTTGACATCCATCCGCCAGATTTCAAAATTGAAAAACGCAACAACAGCTAACATAATTCCAACGGACTTTAGCATCGCTACGGGTGAGAAAGTCTCATCTTAGTCTACTCCCTGAATCTTGTCGGAAATTTCTTTGTGACAAGTATAGCTTTATAAATGGTGACATTCACCATCAGCGTCTGTCTTCATCTTAAAGGCCCATTTGTACTTAACAGCCTGTCGTTCAACGGGCAAGTCTACCAAAGTCCATACTTGCTTTTCATACATGGATCCTTTCTCGGATTTCATGGATCCTAGCCATTTGTTGGACTCCGGGCCCACCATCGCTTCTTCATAGCTCATAGGTGTCGTAGAAACATCTGTCTGTGTCGTGCTCCTATCCAACTGAAGTGACGGTTTAACAACCGCATCAAGTTCTACTTTCCTCCCACTCAATTATTTTGAGGGAAACTCTTTATTGATAAAGGACCCGTTTTTAGTAACAAACACTTGGCCCTCGGATCTAAGATAGAAGGTATACCCAACTGTTACCTTAGGGTATCCTATGAAGATACACCTTTCCGCTTTGGGTTCGAGCTTATCAGACATAAGCGTCGCATTCCCAAACTCTGAGAAATGACAGCTTAGGTTTCTGTCAAACCATAATTCATACGGTGTCATCTCCACAGATTTAGATGGTGCCCTATTTAAAGTGAATGTAGTAGTCTCTAATGCATAACCTCAAAATGATAGTGGCAAAATGATAAGAGATATCATAGTATGCACCATATCCAATAGAGCACGACTATGGTGTTCCAATTGTCGTGACTTGTGAAACAACTTCCACATTGTCTTAAGTTGTATACCAAACTCGTAACTCGGATATTCACCTCCACGGTCATACCGTAGACATTTTATCTTCTTGTCAAAATGATCTCAAACTTCACTCTGAATTTGCTTGATGTTTTCAAACATTTCAGACTTGCGTTTCATCAAGTAAATATGCCCATATCTACTCGAATCATCAGTGAAGGTAGGAAAGTAAGGATATCCAGTGCATGCTACAACACTCATTGGACCACATACATTAACATGTATCATCTAATAAGTCAATTGCCCGCTCCGTCAAACCGGAAAGCAGGGTCTTAGTCATCTTGCCCAAGAGGCATGGTTCGCATGTCTCAACCAATTCAAAATCGAGTGAGTCCAAAGATCCATCAACATGGAGTTTCTTCATGCGTTTTACACCAATATGACCTTAGCGCCAGTGGCACAAGTATGTGGTACTATCCTTATTAACTTTTCATCTTTTGGCATCAATACTATGAACATGTGTATCACTACGATCAAGATTCAATAAACCATTCTCATTGGGTGCATTACCATTGAAGGTTTTATTCATGTAAATAGAGTAACCATTATTCTCTAACTTAAATGAATAACCGTATTGCAATAAACACGGTCTTATCATGTTCATGCTCAACGCAAACACCAAATAACATTTATGTAGGCTCATCACTAATCCCGAAGGTAGAGAGAGCGTGCGATGGTGATCACATCAACCTTGGAAATACTTCCAACACATATCGTTACCTCTCCCTTAGCTAGTTTCCGTTTACTCGGTAGCTTTTATTTTGAGTTACCAACATTTAGCAACTAAACCATATCTAACACCATGGTGCTACTAGGAGTACTAGTAAGGTAAACATTAATAACACGTATATCAAATATAGTTCTGTTGACGTTACCAGCCTTCTTATCTACCAAGTTTCTAGGGTTGTGCTGCTTCAGTGAAGTTCTCCTCATATTATAAGCACTTGGTCTCAGGTTTGTGTTCAACCTTGGGTTTTTTCACTGGAGCGGCAACTGACGTGCCATCCATGAAGTTTTGCTCCCATACAAGAATCAGAGACTTTGTCGTCTGCCATGGTAGACGGCAAAGGGCACAAAGGCAGAAGGCAAAGGCCTTTGCCGTCCGCTAGGGGACGACACGAAATTAGTCCCAACGGACTTCGGCAAAGAGGTTCTTTGACGTCTTCTTCGGCCCAGTGGACGTCAAAGATTCTTTACCGTCAGCTAGCAGACGGCGAAGGACCTGGACGACGTACTGCTGATGGCGCTACCGTTAGGTGGCTAACAAACCCCCCTCTTTGTCGTCTGCCACCCACCCCTTTGTTGTGTGCCTCTCGCCTCCCTTTGTCGTCTGCCGCCCTCCCAAACTTTGCCGTCTACCACCGCCCACCTTTGTCGTCTGCCACCTCCTCCTTTGTCGTCTCCCGCGGACGGCAAAGAGGCAAAATGGCCCCAGCCTGTTTTTCCCAGTTCTCACAGGTGGCCGCCACGTGGCAGCTTCGCCGTCTGGGGTAGACGAAAAGGGGCCTTTGCCGTCTTGGGCAGATGGCAAAGAGTATGTATTGCCTCTTTTTTGTTTTTGTTACATTCAACAATTTTCAAACAAACAATATATGATATGTACATAAATATTTCACAGAAACAATGTGCAACACCCATATATGATGAACCAACAATTATACCAAATTAAAAGTATCAAATGCCACATTGTTCGCCATATTACAATAGGGTCATCCATATATACATATAGTCTCATCGATACAAATGACTCAATACATGAAAACCCAAAGTAAACCTAGCACTACATCAAAGCAAGCTGCCGTGAACTCGTCTCAAATGTGCAAAATTGGAAATAATAAAGTTAGAAAAATAATACTAAAATTAAGAAGTAGAAGAAGATCTAGAATTAGAAGAAGATGAAGAAGATGAAGGGGCTATTTGGTTTCAAGACACAACTAACCACACTTTGCCACAACTCAACTTAGGCAAGTTTGACCATGTTAGGTGTGTGTTTTGTTCTTGCCACAACTAAGGCAAGATTTTTTATTAGCACTAAGACCCACATGTCATTGATAGAAAAAGTGTTGCAAAATTCCCTTAGGCAAGCCAAAGTGTGGCTAACTATTTGAGCACCTCAAGTAAGGAAAGTGTTGTAAAATTGTGCCAAGCCAAAGTGTGGTAAAATTGGGGCAAGCCAAATTGTGGCTAACTATTTGAGCACGTCAAGCCAAAGTGTGGCAAGCCAAAGTGTGGCAAGATTCTCTCTGTGTCGCCTCTGGTTTTTCTTCTTCTTATTGCTTATTTGTGTCATTTTAGAGCTAACCTAGGTAATTATCACATTTTTTACCTAACTAAGCTTATTATGTCATTTTGCAAGAAAATAAGATAAGTTTATGGCATCTATGAGGTTACCAAGTGTATTATGTCATTTTTGAGTGAACTAAACTTATTATGTCAGTGTAGAGGAAACAATGCAAATTATAGGTCATTTTAGAGCTAATTAGATACAATAAGTCATTTGGTAGGTAAGTAAGCTTACTATGTCATTTTAGAGGAAACAAAGCTAACTTAGGTAAAATATGACATTTCTCTAAGTGCTAAGTTTGTCATTGTGCTAGATTTGTCTAAGTGATATGTTTGTATTTCTTTAAGAAAATGAGCCAATTAAGTGGCATATTAATTAGGGCTTACCGTCCTCATCATCATGGAGGTCAAGCACCGGGGTTGCTTGGGGCGCGCGATGCGGCTCGGGAGTTATGTTGTACCAAAGATCATTTGCGTTAGCATGATGATGCTAAAATGTTAAGACTAGTAACTAATGAACATTGAAATAAAACTCACCATTCCAGCCGTGGTAATGACTGGCATCAGCGAAGGGGTCTGGCCGGTCTTCTCACACAAAGTCTGCACATTTGATTTTGCCAAGTCAATCATATTAGTTATTAATGAAAAGAACATGCAGCGCATGATTTGGCTAATATGAAGAAGAAACTTACCACGATGAGCTCGTACATGGCACGGTTAGATGCATTGTTCCGTGCCCTCTCCTCCTCCAACAACTTAGCCATCCTCTCCTCTAGATACCTCTTCTCCTCCGCCGCCTGCCGAGCCTGTTCCGCAGGAAGCGCCTGGGTTGTCTCTCTCTCTTTCTACAGAGCAGCCTGCAACACAACTCCTCGTTAGTATTGTAATCATTTTTCTTCACACACACAATGTAATGGAGGAAACCTATATGAGTCTGTATGACTAACCTCGATGGCAATCTGGACTGGCAATGGACGAGGCGGCATCTCAGGACAGGAGCTCGTTTGGCGCGCCTTGATTTGCCGGAGAGTGCTCGAAGACCGTATATGTCCATCTCCAATGGCTATCGAGCCATGGGGCCTCACGCGGCCAACTATCATCACCAGGTCTAGATCAAGTGGATGTTGGCTCGAGTTGAAGTCCTCCCCATTCACCGCCTTCCCAACATCTATGTACCTTATGAGCTTGTGGTGGGAGGAGATATTGGTGAATTTCTTGGGATTATCGAGGTCAGACTAAGAGAATGCCTTGACCTTATTGTATGAGGCAATATGGGCCATGGCATAGAGGTCGTACACCTCTGGCACCTCCATCTTATTGTGATGAGCCTACAAGAGAGGAACAAAGTATTAATAATGGGTAAACCTAGCACTACAAGAATGAATTGCAGGAATCATGAAGCAAACCACGTACCAAGTTCCACCTGAACTGATAAATGTTGGTGCTGCCTTGATGGTGTGGCACACCTTCCATTTGGGCACGCCGTGTCCTGGCATCATCATGGACGACTCGCCATTTGTCAGAGCACCATTCATGCACCACGCCTCCCAACAGCCCATCTTATCCACACACCATCTCGGGGGCACCTAAGTTAGTAAAGAGAAATTTGAGAGCTACGCCTACGAATCGAAGCGAAGGAAACTAAGTACAAGGCCTTAAGAATAGGTAATTACCTTCATGTACTGGTCCTTGTCCAGAAACTTTTGGCGGGACGAAGACTTGGCCTTCTTAATACACTACAAGGCGTAGTGGTCTCGAACAGCCTGTGCCCGAGCCTCGTGCCATAAGTTCTATAGTAGGCGCCTGCACTCGTGATCGATAAGCTTTACCGCGGCCTCCTACAACACTGATTAGTACAATAACTAGCTATTATTGATTGTTCATTGTGTAAAGGAGAAATTACCCAGAACTTCTTGATGACCATGTCGGCCCTCGTGTGGCACAACACACCGTCGATCATCTCATCCGGCAGGGCCAAGGCAGCCAAGTAGTGTTCCCATTTCAATCCTACCTCTTCTTGCTAACCCTCGCCGGGCAACGTGACAAACCTCAGGAAGTTATGACGTAAAATCACACGAAGGGTGGAGTTGGGACTACGGACATCCTTGGCGTGAATCCAACCCCTATAGTATGACAAAGCCAACGCATTAGATATGTGAAGAAACATGAAGGAAAAAAGGTTTAAAAATAATAAATGCACTTACTTTAGTGACTCAGGCTTAATCAGCCACCTCTGCTCATGGGTCTCCGGCACGGGGAGGAGGCGTGTACACCCACACTGGTAGACGGTGCCCTCAACCACCTCATCCCCGCTATCAGAAAGCTGATCCCCGCCACAATCAGCATGGCCACTCGGCTATGGCTGATGCAGATCCGTCCAGGTATCCCATCCGGTGGAAGCCTGTGGAGTCTCGTAGGACGAAGCGTCTAGCACATGAGTCTCGCGGGTCAAAGCGTCTGGGACAGAAGGATCGTCGACCCAAGGCTCGTGGAAAGGAGTCCTTGCAGCCACCACCAAAGACGAGTCCACCGTAGTAGTCTTGTGCTCGGGTGAATCAGCTGGAGGTGGCGGCAAGGAAGGCATAGCAGCCTTCGTACCTATACCACGGCCAACAAGTGTAGCTTTAGGAGCTCTCTTCTTCCCCCGACATCCTCTCCCAGTGGGCAACTTCACCGACAAAGATCTTTTCTAACTTGCAGATCAACTCCGGCACCAATTCTTCCAGTTCATCTAGCACATCAGGTGATAGTTCTTTCGCACAACTCTACAAGTACTAGTCATTCATCCTTAGGGATAAAGTCATGCAACATCACCTACATTACCCGCTCAAGCCATATGTGCCAATCATGACTCTTGAGACGAAATATTTTCAATTTGCCAATACTCGCTCCCCTCTTTAGATTCGCTGCATACCCATCGGGGAACATCAACTGCATTCTCACCCACAAGAGCATTTCCCTCGTAGCTGGCCTTCCAAGATGAACCATGCCTTTGTCTTCCTCTAGTTCTTCTTTCCTTTCGGTTGTCGTATGTTTTGTAACGGTCTATCACATAGAGCCTCTTGATTGACTCTATCTTTCCCTCTATGCCAAATAATGTACCAAAAAGGGCCTCACGATATTCTTTTCAGTGTGCATCACGTCAATGTTGTGTTGGCAAAGGAGGTCTTTAAAGTAAGGCAGATCCCATAAGCATGTCTTGTGAGTCCAGGCGTGTTTCGAATTATACCCTTTGAAATACCCTGGATGATTTGGATCCATCTTGAGAGTGTTTATCTGATCCAGGGTCTGTTGGTCGGTCAATGCAGGTGGTGCAGAGTTTTCGACAACTCTACCTTTCTTCAAATTCTCCTTGTCTTTTCTGAACTTATGGAGACGATCCAGGAACTGTCTATACAAGTCGAAGCAAGAATAATTCTGACCTGCCTGCAGCCAATGGAACTCAAGAGTTGCCTTGCATGTGGGGCATGGGAACCTTCCATGCACACACCAGCCAATGAATAGCGCATATGCCGGCAAGTCATGCGTCGAGTACATGTACCACACATGCATTTTGAAGTTTTTTTGTAGCAGCATCATATGTCTTGATCCCATTATCCCAAGCTTCTTGCAACTCATCCTTAAGTGGCCGCATGTACACATTCATATTCTTCCCTGGATAGTTGGGCCCTGGAATTATCAACGTCAAGAAAATGTTCTTTCTTTTCATAATCTCTCCCGGGGTGGGATTGAGTGGAATGACAAATACATGCCAAGAACTGTATTGGGTTGCCATCATACCAAACACTTACAACCCATCTATGTTGATGCCGACTCGAGGATGCCTTGGACCTACCGCTTTATCCTTATGTATTGCATCAAAGTGCTTCCACGCAAAAGCATCTGAAGTGTGTCCCAACATCGGATTCCCATCTGCATCTAGTTTGGTTCTTTTGCCCAATTTATGCCACATCATCTGTCTGGCCATCTCTTCGACCATGAAAAGACGTTGAGGTCTTGGTATCATTGGAATATACCAAAGAACATTAACTCCGATTTTGGTCTGACTCTTCTCACCCATACCGTTGTCTACCACAACATACTTGGAAGAGTTGCAAATGGGACAATAGTTCAAGCCCGCATACTCAAGCCTAAATAAGGCACATCCATTCTCACAGGCATCTATCTCCTTATAGGGCATCTTAAGCGCATGTAGGATTTTTTCCGACTGGTAGAGATTTGCTGGCAATACATGGCCTTTGGGTAGAAAGCATCCAAATATCGTCATCATCGAGTCATAGCATTCTCTGCCTAGGTTGGACTAAGCCTTCAGAGCCATTACTTGCACAATGGCATCCAACTAACAAAGCTCAGTGTGCTCGTGGAGAGGACTTTTTGAAGACTCCAACATTTCATAGAAGGCCTTTGCAGATTCCTCCATCTCATCATCCAAATCCCGAGCATCATCAAAGTCTTGCACCATGTCTTCGATCCCGGTACTATGATCGTTGGTGCGACGACGGACAACCTCAGCTCTAACACGTTGGGCAGACTCACCATAAAATCTCCACACCATATAATCAGGCATAAACCCCACTTATGCAAGTGTTTACCCATTTCATCCCATGTCCACTTTTTATGGTTGTCACACCGGACACAGGAGCACCAAGTTATTTCCTGGCACTTGCAAATGCGGCGCTTAGAATCCCCTTTGTTTTTATTAACCATTCAATGGTCATTTCTTTCTGACTAGGTTGACTAGTGTACATCGAAGCACAATCACTCATCTTGCCTACCTACTAAACACATAAGAAATTTATATATAATTCATCATCTATATGCATCCGTTAATCAAGTTTGTCAGTTTTATTACGTCCATGCAACCTACACGCTAATAGGTAGAGATAGGTCCTAATCCCACCCGAGTATGTGTAGATTGGGTTTGTTTTCCCATGCTCTACCCCGGATCCAATGCGGAATTTCGGCAGCACCTCCCCGCTGTTCTCCTGATACATGTCTCGGCAATAAGCAGAGAGGATGTGTACCCAGAGAACAACAGGGAGGCACTGACGAAATTCCGCATAGGATCCGGAGCAGAGCATACGGGAAAATGAACCCAATCTACACATACTCGGGTTGTCCATGGATAATGTTGGAGAATTTGAAAGGATGGCAGTTATAAATATGCAAATACATGCATATTTATAGATGTTGCCCTTTTGAACGGGAGACACATATTGGTCACGCATACTGATGATTGAAGACACCCATAGCTAGCAAGTTTCATTGTCACGAAGACCGGAACCGATTAAATTAAGGGGGTCGGGGGAGGAGATGTCATTTGTGCTCACCAACAAACACAGCAAGGGAGCTCATCAAAAGCACAGGGAGGTCGTTGAACAAAAGACTCTCACAGCAACGAAACAACTGCACATTGAAATGAAACTCGATCAATAGAAATATGATGTTTTTCATAACAGCTAGAATCGGAATATATATGACCTAACTCATAATCTAGAAAACTATGACCCCGTCAGCCTCTGGAAGGCCAAAGAGGTGTCGGGGGTTGGGGGTCGGGGGTTAGTGGTGTCGGGGGTGGCATATTAACACCTGCGCTAGGGTGTGGTGTCGTGGTGTCTTTGGGATGTCGTGCTGTTGTGTCGCCAGGGTGTTTCCGGGGTATCGAGAAGGGAGCTGACCGGAGGGGCATCATTGGGGTGTCATGCCGGGGTGTCGTGTCGGGGGTGTCGTGTAGGGGGCTCACGAAGAATTCTTCTTCTTCTTCTTCTTTTGCTTTTGCTTGTCTTTTTCTTCTAGGTTTTTCTTTTCTTATTTTTCATCTAAGTTCTTTATTTTCTATCTAAGTTCTAGTAGGTTTTTCTTCTCCTCTTATCCTCTTTCTCCTTGTTCTTCTTCTTCTTCATCATCTTCTTCTTCTCTCCTTCTCCTTCTTCTTCTTCGTCTTCTTCTTCTTCTTCTTCTTCTTCTTCTTTTCCTTCTCATCATCATCTCCTTCTTCTTCTTTTGCTTCTTCTTTTCCTTCTTCTTTTCTTTTTTTTCTAGTTTTTTGTTCATCTTTTTCTTCTAAGTTTTTTCTTTTCTATCTAAGTTTTCCTAACTAATAAATTAATCTACTAATTTAACATAAGAAAATACCAAAAACCAAAAAATGGTGGTGGCCTAGGATGGGGGGCTCACCGAAGACGGCGGGGGCGGTCGGGGTGTTGGGGCGTGGAGTCCGGGGGCGGGGGCGGCCGACGGCACGAACAGGAGGCAACCGAACGGGACGGAGAGGTGGAGGCGTTGCGTCAGGGGTGGACGGGGCGGTGAGGGCGTCCGGGCGGCGTGGGATGACAGGGGCGTGGCGTTTGCTGGCGGGGGCGGGGGCGGAGGCGGCCGATGGCGATGAGAGGAGGCGGCCGAATGGGGTGGAGGGGGGTAGTGAGGGCGCGGCATACGGTGGCAGGGGCAGGGGCGGAGGTGGCTAACGGTGAGGAGAGGATGTGGCCGGGGCGGTGGGGAGATGACGGAGGCGGACGATGGTGGGCATCGGGGAGAGAGGCGATCCAGAGTAGGAGTGGGTGAGAGTGAGAGAGAGGGGCCGCGGTGGGGGTGGGGACGCCGTTAGTACCCGTTAGAACATTGTCATCTGCTAGCGGACGGAAAAGAGGCTAGCCTCTTTGCTGTCTGCTTTAGGACTCTTTGTAGTCCGCTAGCAGACGACAAAGAAGTGGCCAAGTTTAACCCAGCTATCGCGCTGTCAAGTGGGGCCCAGCTACCTCTTTGCCATCTACTGTGTGGCTCTTTGTCGTCCGCTCGCAGACGGAAAAGACGTGACTGACGACAAAGAAGTTTTGTGCCATCCACCAACTATGTGTCGTCTGCCAGCTGACAGCTGACGGCGAAGACCCTCTTTGCCATCTGCCGGCCGATGGCAAAGAGCTCGCAGACGACAAATAACTGAATTCTAGTAGTGTCCTTGCCCTTTCCCTTCTCGGAACTAGTGGTTTTACTAACCATCAACACTTGATGCTCCTTCTTGATTTCTACCTTCGCGGTGTCAAACATCGCGAACAGCTCAGGGATCATTATTTCCATCCCTCGCAGGCTTATAGTTCATCAGGAAGCTCTACTATCTTGGTGACAATGACTCGGAGAACTATAGCAATCACTATCTTATTTGGAAGATCCTCCCACTCGATTCAAGCGATTGTACTACCTAGACAATTTGAGCACATGCTCACCGATTGAGCTATTCTCCTTTATCTTGTAGGCAAAGAATCTTTGTTGGAGGTCTCATACCTCTGAACACGGGCACGAGCCTGAAATCCAATTTCAGCTCTTGGAACATTGCATATGCTCCATGACGTTCAAAACCTCTTTGGAGCCTCAATTCTAAGTTGTAATGCGTGATGCATTGAACTATCAAGTAGTCATCACAACATGGTGTTAGATGTTCACAACATCCACTGATGATGCTAGAGGGGGTGGAGCACCGAGCGGTGCATCAAGGACATAAGCCTTCTGTGTAGCAACTCAGGACAATCTTCTGATCACGGACCTAGTCCGCATAATTGCTACCAACATCTTTCAACTCAATTTCTCTAGGAACGTATCAAAAATAACACAAGGGAGCTTCAATGCGAGCTATTGATCTACAACATAATTTTGCAAAGACAATTTTAGACTATGTTCATGACAAATGAGTTCAATTAATCATATTACCTAAGAACTCCCACTCAAATTGACATCCCTCCGGTCATTCGAGTGATACATGATCCAAATTCACCAACCCAAGTCCAATCATCATGTGAGTTGAGGTGGTTTTCAGTGGTGAACATCATCATGTTGATCATATCTACTATATGACTCATGTTCGACCTTTTGGTCTATTGTGTTCCGAGGCCATGTATGTACATGCTAGGCCCATCAAGTTTAACCCGAGTGTTCTGCATGTGCAACACTGGCTTGCACACATTGTATGTGAACGTAGAGTCTATCACACCTGATCATCACGTGGTGTTTTGAAACGACGATCTTTCGTGATGGTGCACACTCGGGGAGAAGACAACTTTATCTTGAAATTTTAGTGAGGGAGCACCTTATAATGTTACCGTCGTCCTAAGCATAATAAGATGCATAAAAGGATTAACATCACATGCAAATCGTACGTGACATGATATGGCCATGATCTTGTGCTTTTGATCTCCATTTTTAAAGCACCGACATGATCTCCATCATCACTGGCATGACACCATGATCTCCATCATCTTGATCTCTATCAACGTGTCACCATCGGGGTTGTCCCGCCGACCATGCTTCTACTACTATTGCTACCACTTAGCGATAAAGTAAAGCATTACATAGTGCTTATTGATTGACACGCAGGTCATACAATAATTAAAGTCAACCCTATGGCTCCTGCCGGTTGCCATACTCAACGACATGCAAGTCGTGATATTCTATACAAAATGTGATCATCTCATACATCACATATATCTCATCATGTAACTGGCCATATCATATCACGACATACCCTGCAAAAACAAGTTAGACATCCGCTAATTGTTGTTGCATGTTTTACGTGGCTGCTATGGGTATCTAGCAAGAACAATTCTCACCTACGCAAAAAACACAACGGTGATACACAAATTGCTATTCAACCTTCTCAAGGACCTCCTTTGTCGAATCCAATCCATTTAGAGTAGGAGAGACACACACCCGCCAGCCATCTTTATGCAACAAAGTCACATGTTAGTTGATGGAACTGGTCTCTCGTAAGCGTACGAGTAAGGTTTGTCCAGGCCGCTACATCCCACAATACCGCTTAATCAAGAAACGACCAAGGGAGGAAGCAATCTGAGCATCAAAGCCCACAAACTTCTTTGTGTTCTACTCGTGATCTCATCTACACATAGACCTAGTTCATGATGCCACTATTGGGGAACATTGCATGGGAAGCAAAAAATTCCTACGCACACGCAAGATCTATCCATGGTGATGATCATCTATGAGAGGGAGAGTGGATCTACATAACCTTGTAGATCGCTAAGCGGGAAGCGTTAAGTAACACGGTTGATGTAGTTGAACGTCTTCACGATCCAAATCGCTAGCCGTCCCGCGATCCCATCATGATCTGTCCCGCGATCCAATCACGATCCGTCCGGCAATTCAATCATGGTCCTTTCGATCTAGCACCTAATGGATGACACCTCCGCGTTCAGCACACGTACAGCTCGATGACGATCTCCACCTCCTTGATCCAGCAAGTGAGGGTGGGGATGTATATGAGTTCTCCGGCAGCACAACGGCATGGTGGCGGTAGTGGTGGACTGATCCGGTAGAGCTTCGCTAAGCTATACCAAACATATCTAGACGAGAATATGATCTAGAGGGAGATAGGGCAACACGTGGCTTTTTAGGTGGTGGCTGCCCTCAAAACCCTCCAATATATATAGGAGGAGAGGTGGTAGGTGGGAGGCGCCCTAGGGGAATCCCTAGGGCCATGGCGCACAAGATAGGGGAGGAGTACAAGTCCCACAAGGGAGGTGGAATCCTACTGGGACTCCTTCCCACTTGGCCTCCTTGCCCACTCCTTGCGCATAGGCCTCTATGGGCTGGCTACCCATCCCACCAGGGGCTGGTGCACCACCTCCTAGGTCCATGTGTCCCTTGGGGTGGCTGGGCCCCACTTGGTGGACGCCGGGAACCCATTCGTCACTCCCGGTACACTACCGGTAGTGCCCAAAACCTTTCTTGAACCAAAATACCTCTTCCCTATATAACAATCTTTACCTCCAGACCATTCCGGAGCTCCTCGTAATGCCTGGAATCTCATCCAAGACTCCGAAGAACCTTTGTTCACCAACATACATAACTCAATACTACAGAAACGTCACCGAACCTTAAGTGTGCAGACCCTGCGGGTTCGAGAACTATGTAGACATGACCGAGACACCTCTACGGTCAATAACCAATAGTGGGACATGGATTCCCATATTGGTTCCTACATATTCTATGAAGATCTTTATCGGTTGAACCTCTATGTCAAGGATTCAGTTAATCCCGTATGCAGTTCCCTTTGTTCTGCGGATGTTATTTGCCCAAGATTCGATCGTCGGTATCTCTATACCTTGTTCAATCTTATTACCGGAAAGTCTCTTTACTCGTTCCGTAATACAAGATCCCATGGCTAATACTTTAGTCATTTTGCTTGCAAGGGTTGTTGTGATGTTGTATTTCTGAGTGGGCCCTAAGATACCTCTCCGTCACGCGGAGTAACAAATCCCAGTCTTGATGCATGCCAACCCAACAGATAGCCCCGGAGATACCTGTAGAGCACCTTTATAGTCACCCAGTTACGTTGAGACGTTTGATACACACAAGGTACTCCTCCGGTGTCAGTGAGTTGCATGATATCATGGTCATAGGAACAGATACTTGAAGTGAAGGAAACTATAGCAATAAACTGACACGATCATATGCTATGTTTATAGTTTAGGTCTTGTCCATCACATCATTCTCCTAATCATGTGACACCGTTATCAAATGACATCTCATGTCTATGGCTAGGAAACCTTGTCCATATTTGATCAACGATCTAGTCGATTAGAGGCATACTAGGGACATGGTGTTGTCTATGTATCCACACATGTATTTGAGTTTCCAATCAATACAATTATAGCATGGATAATAAATGATTGTCTTGAACAAGGAAATATGATAATAACTGATTTATTATTGCCTCTAGGGCATATTTCTACTGGATTACACAGATCTTAATAAGGCTTGTCCGGTTTATCCATTTGCTCTCCCTCGTAATTACCAGATCATTGACACAACAATGGGTTGTGAGAGTTTATGTTTCCTGGATGCTTATTCGGGTTACCATCAGATCAAGATGGTAGTTAAAGACCAAGAGAGGACATCCTTCATCACACCTTTCAGAGCTTTCTCCTATGTGCCCTTTGGACTTAAAAGTGCACATGCAACTTATCAACGTTGTGTGCCAAACAGTCTTCATAGCCAAATTGGGCGCAATGTCCATGCTTATGTGGATGATATTAGGGTCAAGTCAAGGAAGAAGGAGACTCTGCTTGACGATTTGAAGGAGAATTTTGATAACATGCGGGTTTATAAGATGATGCTTAATCCGACTAAGTGTGTTTTTGGTGCCCCCGCAGGCAAGCTCCTAGGACTCTTGGTCTCAGAATGGGGAATCGAAGATAACCCAGATAAAATAAAGGCCATCACCTCATTATCTAAGCCAGCATGCATTAACAACGTCCAGTACTTGGTGGGTCGTATTGCCACCTTAAGTTGGTTCATAAGACGCCTAGGAGAGAAGGCTATACCTTTATACCATATGATGAAAAAGACAAATGATTTTTGCTGGAGTGATGCTGCCAATTATGTGTTCGAAGCTCTCAAAAAACAGTTGGTTGAGCCGCCGGTGTTGGACGCTCCTGCGGAGAAAGAACCACTACTTCCATATGTGGCGGCTAATAATAGGGTTGTCAGCGCTGCGGTTGTTGTGGAGCGCAATGAGGCAGGAAAGGAGTACCTAGTCCAGAGGTCGGTTTACTATGTCAGCGAGGTTTTGATAGAGTGCAAGTAAAGATACCTGCATTGGCAAAAGCTGGTGTATAGAGTGTTCATGGGAAATCCCAAACCAAAGCATTATTTCCTTGTACATCCAATCACGGTGGTTAGATCGACTCCTTTGGGGATATCATTCGAAATAGAGAAGCCACTAGTAGGATTGCTAAGTGGGCACTTCAGCTTGGGCCCCTTAATTTGAGGTATGTGCATCGACCAGCTATCAAGTCTCAAGCCTTGGTGGATTTCATAAATGACTGGATAGAGTGTCAAGCGCCTGAAGATAAGTCGGACAATACATATTGGACAGTTCACTTTGATGGATCCAGACAGTTGGAAGGCTCGGGGGCTGGAGTTGTTTTAACTTCCCCTAGAGGTGAGAAATTTTGTTATGTATTAAGGTTAATGTTTCCTTGAACTAACTATGCAGCTAAGTATGAAGCTTTACTTCATGGACTTTGTGTGGTCAAGGAGATGAATCTGAGCTGGGTCAGATGCCTGGGCGACTAAGACCTTGTGGCTCAACAAGTTTCAGGCACATGGGATTCTAAGGATCCTCGTATGGTGGCTTATCGCTAGGCGGTTGACATCATTGCCAGTCACTTCAAGGGTTACCCGATGGATCATATTGATCGTCGGAAGAATGAGGCAGCTTATGCATTGTCAAGACTGGGGTCTCAATGCAAGCCCATGCTGCCTAACATATTTCTGGACGTATTACATCACCCGTCAGTCAAAAATACCTTCTAAGGAGGATCTTGCTATACCTAACCCGGAGGGACAGTTGGTGGCGGCTCTCCGTGCTATTCCTGATTGGACGTTGCCTTATCTGGCGTATCTAACTCGCGGTGAGTTACCCGAGGACGAGACCTTGGCATGGAAAATCGTGAGGCAGCCTAAGTGCATGACTATCGTCAATGGCAAGTTGCACAAATGCAGTTTGACCGGTGTTTTTCAGTGCTACATTTCCCTTGAGGAGGGCTAGGAAATTTTACACGAGATACACGCTGGTGACTGTGGTCATCACGCTGGCTCAAAATCCTTGGTGTCCAAGGCTTTCCGGCATGGTTTTTCTGGTTAACGACTCATAAATACGAAGAGGAGATAGTTACCAAGTGCGACAGATGTCAGAAATTCGGACGACGAGCCCATGTGCCGGCTTGGGAATTGCGAATGATCCCAATCACGTGGCCGTTTGTGGTATGGGGGCTTGATATGGTTGGGCCATTTAAGAGGTCTAAAGATAAGAAGACCCACCTCTTGGTGGAGGTTGATAAATTTACCAAGCGGGTTGAGGCAGAGCCGGTCAGCAAGTGCGATGCAGCAAGGACAATTCAGGTTGTCGACAAACAGATCTTTCATTTTTGTTACCCTCACAGTATTATTACTGATAATGATACAAATTTGTCCAAGGGGGCTATGAAAGAATTCTATGAAAGTGAGCATATCTGCCTTGATGTCTCCTCCGTGGCTCATCCGCAATCCAATGGTTAGGCAGAACGTGCTAACCAAGAGATATTGAGAGGGATAAAACCCCTGCTTATGGCTCCTTTGGAACGAACGCTGGGTTGTTGGGTAGAGGAGTTACCTTGAGTTCTTTGGAGCATTAGGACCACTCCCAACAGATTAACAGGCTACAACTTTCTTCATGGTTTATGGCACCAAAACAGTTCTCCCTAGTAATATCCGCCATGACTCGCCCAGGGTGGCAGCTGACTTTGAAACAGATAATGAGATGGCGCGTCAGAATGTACTAGATGCTTTGGATGAAGAGCGAGATCTTGCAGCAGCACGATCGGCGATTTATCAACAAGATTTGTGTCGCTATCATAGCCGTAGAGTCAAGACCTGGACGTGCCAAGAAGGCAATTTAGTGCTACGTCTAATTCAAGATCAAACAGATATGCATAAGTTATCTCCCCTTGGGAAGGACCTTTTGTGGTCAGCAGGAATCTCAACAATGGGTCATGTTATCTCATTGATATATGGGACAATGACAAGTCACACACTTCCGGGCAAGAGACCAGCAGACTATGGAGTATTGCTCATCTCCGGCCTTACTATACTTGAGTCATCGACTCTGATTAATGTGCATACACCTATCATTGTATATAGTTTTTTAATATAATAAAGCTGGCATCCCCACAATTCGGGGCCTCTACTGTTCTCGTAAAACAAGTTTTGTGCAAAAGAGTTGATCATTCATCAGGTCACTTGGGGGCTTCCAACTCACTGGGTTTAGCTTTCATACCCTCTTGACCGGCTTCCATGCCATATATGAGTTAAACCTACCTGTTTGCAACTTGCTACTCCACCATGTGACCCGCCAAACTCTTACAAGTCAATCTTGAAATAAAGACCCCGAACTTGTCAAGACTCTTGACAGTCAAGCTTTCAAAAAGACCCTGAACTTGTCAAGGTTAAAACATCGGTTTATGTCACGAGAGAGACGGCTTACAGCAAGCTAGGATAAACTCACCCGTCTGCTGTAGTCTCTCCGCTATGTGGCCCGTTCGTACTCTTAATGGTCAATATTTTTTAAAGACCCTGGACTAGTTAGGGTTAAAACGATGGATTTATGTGACGTGAGAGCCGGCTTATGGGATTTTGGGTAATCATGCCCTGCTGTAGTCTTTCCGCTATATGGCCTGCTCATACTCTTAATAGTCAGTCTTTTTAAGACCCTGAACTGGTTAAGGTTAAAACAACGAATTTATGTCATGTGAGAGATGGCTTAAGAGGTTTTGGGAAGTCATGCCTAGCTTCTTTGAAGCAACAAGAAAGAGTCGACTGCTTTGGCATGTGCCTTCAAAGCCGCCTAAACAATGATAGAGAATATACATATATTTTCTACTTTGTTATTTTGCAGGGATTTTTTCATGATAAGATTCTAAAATATTTGGATAATAGTTTATCCTGGCTAAGCATTGATCGTTGTTCAAAGGGTTTTTGCTATTATGACCCGCTAACGGACGTCAAGACGTGTGATCATAGCAAGATATAAAAAAGAGCTGGATATTGCCAAAGATGTTGGAATATGAGTTGTTCAAACCACGAAGGCACACCACAGGCAATCAGTTTTGCTACAATAATTACAAGGCTATGTCAAGCCCAAAATAAGTGGGCTCAAGTTTAGCTCATTAGCATGCCTGGTTTAATTTCATCTGAGGTTCGCTCCTCGCTTAGCTCATTGATGGGTCTTCCTACGCCGGGTCTTCCTGGAACTGAAGGTTGTCCACGTCCCAGCTGCAATTTATTAAGGCTTCGAATTCGACTTTGTTATGCAAGATCTGAGAGGGGTCAACATTAGGGGCAAAACTGTACTTACGTTGTTGAGGAGTTAGGTCCTTCGTTTCAAAAGTCGGTGACCGGATTCGCACGTTGTTATCATCATAAGCCGCCTGATATGTCGTCTGATCAGCTTCGACGGCTAGCCGACTAGCCAATCCTCGCAATGCCCTCATGAGACGGGCGTAGTCTTTTTGAGTGAATTTTGAGCCGTCATCCTTCAAATGTGTAAAGTGGTCGTTCATATCTTCTAGGTTAAGCTCGGGGGCGTAAGCCAACGACCGGCTCAGAGAAGCCATCACGCCTTTATGAGCGGCTGATTTCTTCATTTCTTGGGGATGTTGGAGAGGCAATTCAAGATGCCTTTAATAAGCTTTGGTACACCATTTTCACCCTTGAAAGCTCTGATGGTGAAAAGACTTCCAATGTACAACTGTTCAGATAGTGTATATAAATATTTTAGCTTCAACCAGCTGTCGTCTGGAAGCTAGAGAGTTCCTTGAACCACACACAGTCACAATTTTGTAAGTCATCGGGTGAGTACTTATAATACTCTTTGGAAAGAATTCTCATAATCAACAAGACTTACCAAAGATAGCTTTAGTCATCCGCACTATATGGCATTTCAGACTATTCACTTCTTCAGTAATGGGCTTAAGTTGGCCCAAGGCGTCTTCTGTGCATTTGACTAAGGCAGCTTTTTCAGATTCAACAAATTGTTTGTAGGCTTCAAAATCCGCCTTGGTTTTTCTAGCTCCATTGAGGAGAGCCGCCATTTTTGGTCAGCTTCACCACAGGCGTCTTGTTGCAACGCCAGATCCTTCTTAAGGTCGGTCAGGCTAGACACGGCCACATTTAAGGCTTCCTGCATAATACAACTGTCAATTACAAGTTTTTTCTCCATTTTAAAGTCGCCAGCATGGTTTGTAGTAGCACTTGGGGGGCACTAAAGAAGGTTGTTACAAGTCTTAGACAGATTGCAGGCAATATACTTGATACTTGGGGGCCTAATGCATATCAGTTCTATCAAGGTTTACAATGCAAATAAGACCCAGATCATCTTCAAGAAGAAGACTCGGATCATCTTCAAGAAGAAGACCCGGATCATCTTCAAGAAGAAGACCCGGATCATCTTCAAGAAGAAGACTCGACGCTCGGGGGATAAACTTGGCTCTTACTATATCAAAATAATATGTGTCGGCTCATTATTGACATAATGACCTGACCCTTGGGGGCTACAAGATGATCTATTGGAATCTATAAAATGCTGAAGACCCAGCTGATTTTTTAGAAAATAATCCAGCTCTTGGGGGTTACGTAAGGATATATGGAAGGCAAGGCAGGTTGAATACCTCATATTTCTTCTTCATCATACCAACTAGGTTGGCCTCCATATCATGGCTTGTGGAGAGGTGGCTCAGATATCCAGAGTGCAACTCATCAACAGTAAGCTTCTCCAGATTAGGAAGATCAAGTTTAGCCTTCTCTTTATCAGGTTAAGGCGCCTCATCCTTGCTGATGTGCTTAGTCAACACATTAGAAGGACCTGGAGATTTGTAAACCGTCCTAGTGATGGTAACCTCTTGTTCGTGAGTAGCCACATCTTGAACGGTTGGTTGAGGTTTTGGTGGCTTAGGGTCAGATTCCGGGTTAGCCTCGGGGATCACAACATCAACATTCGCGGGCTCACTAGGTTGGGGAGTTTCATCTTGGGTGCCCCGATCAGCTTCGGATGGCTCGACATGAATCTTAGGAGTGCCAAGCTTTGGGTTGTCCGGCTCTGAGACATCAAGACGGGCAGATGACCTGCTTAACTTCCTCCTTTTAGCTTAGGCCTAGTGAACCAAGATTGCATCATAAGTCATATGCAAGGATAGAATATTAACAAGCAATATGGGATGCAAAGAAGTTTACCCGGGGTTGATAACAAGAGGAGGCAATTTTAAGGCGATTGATTCGCCAGAAGAAGGGGGAGTTTCCTAAAAAAGTCAAAATGGGGAAATATGAGTAAGTTACATCAAAGATTAATGTGTAACATAAATGAAAAACTTAAGATATGAAGTACCTCAGTACAGCGCTTCCGACGAGCCAGAGTGTCGGGTAAGCTGGCCACCAATGCTTCAGAGCTGTCGCTCCGAGTCTGACGTCTAGCGTCATGTTGCCGCTTCTTAAAAAGAAAGTCGGGATCCAAATAAGCAAGAGGATGTGAAAACTTTACTTTTCGGATTACCCGTCGTATCTATTCTGTTGGCAAAGGTTCCGAGTCAGAGGATATGATGGTTACCTTTGCGGCATCGGCTTGGCTTGTCTCCACTTCATCCCGAGAGCAGTCAATGTCAATAATTTGCAAAAAAAGAAGTCCAAGGGAGTCAAGTTCTACCTCCGAGTCATCAAGTTCGAGCAGATCTTGGGCGGATGTTTTCTTCTTACGAGCAAGAGCCCGAGTTTTAGTTGTTATATTCTTTTTGTTTGAAGTAGAGGTGGTTGTTATTCTCCTTTCTCAGAAGGGAGAGTTGGCCTGCATACATAAGAGCATTTGCAGAAGGATTAAAAGAGGTGTATAAAGTGCAAAATCTAAAGGAAGAAGCCCAATGTTCAGAGGAAACAAACAACTTGCTCAAAAGATTTTACCTCTGGAGTCGGGTTATGAATGTAGAAGGGGTTTAATCCCATCTTGTTCCAAATCTCCTAAGGCTCCCCAAGAAGTGATTTAACAATCTGATTGAGATCTTTGTCCATCAAAGGTGTTTGGTTGAAGCGTGGAGGGTCGTCCACTTCACTAGTTTATTGACACATTAATCTGTTGCGCCGTCTTAGCGGTAAAATTCTCCAAGTGACCCAACAACGGGTTAGATCAACACCAGTTAATCCGTTGGCTAATAAAGCCCTGATCTTTGAAAATGTTGGAGCGTATTGGGCGCGCTATATGGCGGACATCTGGTCTGGAAGTTTGGTGGTGGTGTAGAGCCGGTAGGGACGATAACGCGACTGTGGGTTTTTCTTAATCCCGGGAAGTATCTCTGCAGTAGAACCAGATTCGGTTCCAGCCCTTGGGATGACTAGACAGGGTGGCTGAGGGGAAAGACATTTATGTTTGCCTTTGGATCGAAATGCCTCCGAGCTCAAGACTTGGCCCGATAGCTATCTCCATATGGCGGTTGTTATAAAAGAAGTCCCGAAAGAGGTCAACGGTGGGTTCTTCTTACAGATATGCTTCGCGGAGAACTTGGATTTGGCACAAATTGGTGAAAGAGTTGGGGCCAATATCTTGAGGATGAAGTTTATAAAAGTGTAGGGCGTCCCGGATTTTTTTGACATGGGCGGAGAGAAGCCATGGAGAAGATGATATATGAATACAACCACTTCCCCTTCTTTGCGTTCGGGAGTGACTTTGGCACCGGGAACCCGCCAATGGATGACGTCTTGAGCCAGCAAATCTCTGATGTCTACGAAATCATAAGTATCTCCTCAGTAACCCCGAAGCCTACCAAATCACAAGAGGCGGGGGCTTTGGCCATAGTGATGGGTTAAACGCTGACGAAAGACATAAAGGTGTGGCAAGTTAAGAATACTACATGACAAAGGCAGTTATGACTCTAAGACGACAATGCTACTTGGCATGTCATTGTTAAATTATAAGCCGCCATCAGCTATAAATATGAGGCGGATTGCACTTTTCAAGGGTGAACCGGCAGCGTGATGGCGAGTCAACTAGACAATGAATACTGAAAATGTCACTAAGTGTGGGCAAACAAGTTTTGACGGCTACCGCTTCCATTATAGATCTATAGATGAAGATAAAAGGGAAATATTTACAAACCGTAAAAACAGTGGTAGAAGAATGAATAGCTAATGCCCGCATTCCGGTAAACAAGACGGTTTATTCTATATGCAAAATGGATGTCGAGCAAGGCACCGCGAAATGTTACTTGTGTTCCCAATGTAAGCGATGATTCTTTCCTCAGGGAAGGGCGTGAACTTTGACGGACGGCAGCGGACTCTGAAGAACTCCGACAAACTAATGCGGATCTAAAAGGGAAGAAAAATGGATCCTGGAAGATGCAAGGGATGCAGGAGTGCGCCGGCGAGCTCTGGTCATGACAAGGTGATGCAGCGGCCTTTGTTGATGACGACGGCGTGGTCTGGACGGCGCGACGGAGGTTCGACTGCACAGGCGTCTGGAGGAAGAAGAAGGGATAAGCGGCATCGGGGGGAAAGTGAAAGGGATGGGATCCCCCCACCCCCCGTGCCTTTTTATAAGGGGAAGGTGGAACAACAATAGTCCAACGCGGGAATCAAGGAGACGTGATAATGATTGACCAAAGAAAAGCCTTGATTTTCAGGTTGACCAGTTAATGAAAAGATCAGTTGTGATGTCATTAAGATCTTTTGGACACATCCAAGATGACAACATCCATTTTACATGGCGGGTCATGAAGATTTATTTCAGGTCAAGTGATTATGAAGAACACAAGACTCGCCAAACAGAAAACTAGAGGATTGACATGAAGAGGTTCAAATCAATCTCGGGCGTAATATTAGGGATATAACCCCATGGTGAGACCCACCAAGGAGGGGACGGGTTAGGAAGTTGGCGGCTTGGACAGTAAGGCCTTAGGCCGGCCGAAAGACTAAGATGAGCCCGTTGGCAGTTACCAGACGGGCTGGGCAGAGGCCCAGGGCCAGAAGGCAACATATGACCCGAAGGCGTAAGCCGTCGGAGATGACTTGCCAGATAAGACAAGGCGATCTAGAGATAAGGTCAATTACTAGATGTAACCCGGCCCGGCCTCTTGTAAGCCCAGGGCCTCGACCTATGTATATAAAGGTGAGTTCCGTGGGCAGCTTAGGGTACAAAACAATCTATCGAGAGCTAGGTTAAGCGAATACGCTCCTTTGTAATCGATACCCAATCAATACTACACAAAGCATGACGTAGACTTTTACCTCTTTCAGGAGGAGATGAACCTTTGTAAACTCGTGTCCTTCGTCCCGATCAACCCCTTCGAGTTAACCGCCATAGCGATGGCCTAGAACCTAAGTCCTTTCACTAGGGAATCTGTCGTGACAAAACCACGACATGACTCATATCAGTCGGGTCAATGTTAGCCGTATTGAATTTCAGCTCTTCGGTGGTGCAAGCCGACTTAGCGTAGGCCGCATCTCCTTCCTCACACTCCTGAGTGATCTTCATGTTGCCTCCCACAGTGATAGTACCTTTGGGACCCACAATCTTGAGCTTGAGGTAGATATAACAAGGACGAGCCATGAAACAAGCATAAGCCGACCTTCCGAGGAGAGCGTGGTGAGGGCTCTTTATCTTTACCACCTCAAAGATCAAAGACTCGCACGTGTAGTTATAGTCGTCACCAAAAGCAACATGAAGGTCATATAATACAAGATGTTGATGCTGCTACCTCCTTGCATGAGGACTTTTGTGAGGGTATAGCCACCCACCTCAGGTGCCACCACCAAGGCCAGACCTCCTCGGTTATCAACCCGAGGGGAGGGGGCGGGTGATCTTGCTTGCTCCAGGTGATTAGCTGCTGAGACCAATTGAGATACCTGGGAACCACTGGCTCAACCATGTTGATGGGTCTTTGCTTGCGTTTAGTGTCCCACCTGCATGCACTAGTGGTGAAAACATGGTGCTGACCACAGCTCAGCTACTTAGGATTGCTCTGAAACCCACTTTGCTTATTATGTTGCTGATTTCGCTGACTAGGACGCTGTCCATTGCCATTGTTTCCTTGGTGTTGAAATCCAGACATTGAACCACCATGTCCCTAGAAGCCTGACCCCAAAAATCCTCCCGATGAGCCGGCGTGAGACCCGCCAGGGCCATGCTGACCCAGATGTCCTCCACCATTTCCCCATTGATGATTTTGGAAAGCCTGGTTATAGAACTCCCGCATGATGTAACAATTTTCCCATGAGTGGGTAGTCGGCTTATCCTAGTACTATGCTTGGGACAAGGTACCTTTAATGCCTCCTCGTAGTTGCGCGGCTTATTCCCATTATACGGTCCTCCAGGGCAATTATTTCGTCGCTGGTTTTTAAACCAGTGTTGGTATTAGCCACAAATTCTGACCCGCCATTGGGCAGCTTCCGTTTGCTGTTATTGCCTTGACTCCCAGGGTTTCCACCTTGCTGATGACCCTTGCCACCGTCGGCTTTCTTTTTCTAGCCAGGTTTATTCTCGTCTGAGCCAGGATCATTCGTGTTGTCTGACTCGGCATATCTGGTAAGAACGTCCATCAGGTCGCCCATGTTTTGTACCTTGCGTTTCAATCGGCCAAGCTTCTGGACCAGAAGCTGAAAGTCGTAATTTTTCTCCAGGATGAGTACGGCCTGAGCCACCGTGATGTTGTCCGATGAGTGGATGATTTCAGCAACCTAGCAAGTCCAATGATGAGCCGACTCATCCGTGCGCTGGATACAATGTCGAAGATCCAGGATTGTCATTGGTCGTTTGCATGTTCCTTGGAATTTTTTATGAACCGCTCCTTCAGCAACGCCCAAGTGTTGATGGAATTAGGTGGAAGATTTTTCAGCCATGTGTGAGCCAGCCCTTCCGGCATCATCGTCAAGTACTTAGCGCACACTGCGTTGCTGACATCGAGCATATCCATGGCTACCTCATAGCTTTCGATCCATGCCATCGGCTCGAGATCTGCTGTATAGTTTGGCACCTCGCGAGGCCCTTTGAAGTCCCTCGGCATAGGCTCACTATTGAGAGCCTGAGGCAAACAAGGGATGCCGTGTAACAGCCCGAGACTGATTCCTACATTACTGCTATCATGATGTTGTTTTCTCTATTTAATTTTGGCATTGCATCATTCCATTATGCCATCATGTCATTTTTTCCAACTCAGATAAATAAAATGCATAGATCTCTTGATCTACTGAAATTGAGTGAATTCACATGGTGATTCCTCTTTATAAAATATCCTCCCAATATTTTAGGGAGATAAAATAAATATTCCATTAAATTGGATTTAACCATTACACACTTCCATATTTATTTTCCCATGACTTTTCTATTTAAGTTTGTCCCCAAAAACATGGCTCGTATTTTTTTATCTCTTCCCCAAGCTCCACCTAAAACTATCATGATTTTGGTCATTCAAAGCCTAGCCTCAATTCAAACTTATTTGACTCAAGTCAAATAAGTTTGAATTTAACTTCTTAAAATTGTTGGAACCACTCTTGTTGGGTTGGAAATATTCCGTGAAGCCTTACAAAATGTTCCACCATTTTTATTCTTGACCCTGTCATCTTCTGTTAATTCTATGTGTCTTTCCCTATTTTTTATTTCTATAAAGAGAATGCATACATAAAGGTCAGTCGGAGGCGCATTTGAAAACCAACTGAGCCATCACGACCCAAGGCCCAGCCGGCGCCCCTGCGAACCCTAGTCGATCGCCAGCCTCCCCCCAATACCATTCTCTCCCTCGATCCCCTCAATTCCCTCCCGGCAACGGCGCCAAACAGAAGCACACCCACACACTCACCGCAACAGGAGAGCAACAGCTCACCCCGATCCCCTTGGTTGCCATCCCATCGGATCTCTTCTCGATCTGTGACCTCCTCGCCAGTGCCTCCACCTCCGCCGGTTCCCTTCCTCTCCTTCCCTTGCACTCCCACTTCTCCGCTCTCCTGCGACCCGAGTGGCGCCCCTCCCGTCCGTGGCATGGACGCCTCTCTCCTCTGGCCATCTCCGCCTCCTGTGGTCATGCGAGAGATCCTCTGCCCCAAGCCTCCTTTACGTCTGACAGCCGCCTCGGCCATCTGCTGCCTCGCCTCAAGCTCCAACCTCCGCGCGCACCCTCTCCTTCTTGTGGTCCGCTACACCTCCTTGTGGTCGTCTGCGCCCCACGAAGGTCATGGCGCATCAGCCCGTACGTATGCCAGAGACTGCTGCCGCCGCAGCCACGACCACCTCATGTGCACCTTGCCGTGTCGTCAGCCAGCCGTTTGCTCTGCTCGAGATCGAGAAAATCCAGTCGCTTGCCTCTTCTGTTCGCGTTAAGCCGGCCCGACTACTTCATGCCCGATCGCCTCCTCTGATCTAGCTGCATGACCCCGACCTCCTCCGCTCTCATGTTGCCGCTGCTCAACTTTGGTCCCGAGCCATCCACTTCGGTCAAGCAAAGTCTCGCAAGTCCCGGGGCCTCTCTGCGTATGACCTCGTTGTTGTTCCGTTTTATCTATATCAAAGTCGAGAGGACGCCAAGTACCAGGATGTCGAGTACCCGCCAAGGGCGTCTACGTGCGTGTATGACTACCTTCGCCAAAGACCCTGTACAACTACCGCCGAGAGTACCAGTACCGAACGTGTACAACTACCGTCGCCTTGGATCCGACAAGACCGCCGAGTGATCGACTACTTCCTCTACGACACGAGTACAACTACTACCACGACGTCCACGACGACAATGTACATCTACACCGCATCGACTCGATGCGCTCTGAAGATGCTGGCTTCGAAGGTATGACACCAAGATGACACCCGTGAATGAATGATGTTGGCGTTCTGGGAACGGGGATACCCAGTCCTGCCTTCCTGCGGCTCAGGACATGGCCCACTTTGTCAGCCAGGCAAGGCCTGGCGCAGTATTACTCAAGACAATGCCCTTGCAAGGACCCTGGGCTCGCGAGGAAGAACGACATCAAGACAACAAGGATGGGCCACCTTAGGCCCCCTCCTGAATGGCGGAGATCTCTATGCAAGGCCCGGCCTCAGGAGTCAAGGGTGACGCAAGGAAGGACAGGCGGGCGCTAGGCGACACAGTTTCTTCTTTGGTGCAAAGGGAGCAAGGACGTACGCGGGTTCCCAAAGCGCCGCCCAATGTTTTCCATTCCGGCGCAACAAGACCACGACCACCAGCCCTGTAGGGCGGATCTCATCGCCGAGCCCACTGTTGTATCACCATCAGCTACTTTACAATCGAAGACTGCCTTTGGACAGGGCGTGGATGTACTCCTGCCCGCCTTCAAAATTGGCCATTGTGGTTTTCCTTCCCGTTATTGTGATAAGGGAAGAGGACCCGGGACACCGCTATATATAGAAGATAGGGCGCACCGTAGAGGGGACGTCCCCCGATCCGATCCAACACTTAGCCACTCAACAGACCATCGCAAGGCGGAGAGCCAAGAACACACCTTGAGCCCTCCTCGTGAGGCCCAAGCACACTATACTAGTTGATCGGATCGGGAGGCAATCCACCAAAGCAGGAGTAGGATATTACGCTTCGCAGCGGCCCGAACCTAGGTAAACTGCCATGTTGATCTTCTTCCTCGCCATCATGCGAGTTCGTCGTTGTGTCCATCGAGTGGCGAGCTAGGTAGGGTGAGGCCGCAGGGAAACCTTTACACATGCCCCTGTGTTCGAACCTTAAGGGTTTTGTGAACCCCGAAATCCGACATTTGGCACGCCAGGTAGGGTGCGTGTCGAAGTCTGCCTCAAGCCAAGCTCTCCTTCCACCTCGCCGCTCTAATGGTTGACGCTTGCCAAGACCATGCCGATCGCCGAGCTGCCCGTGTCGCCCAGATTACATCTGTGGGCCGTGCCGGTGCGCGTGGCCCCCCTTCGCCTGCAGCCAATGCGGCCACGGGCCCGAATGCCCACAAATAGCTAGACTCCTCCTAGCCTCCCACCGCACAGTGCGACGGCCGCACCGCCACCACATCAATCGTCGTAGCTACGGGGTCATCCTCCCACGTCCGACCTAGGCCGGCACGTGGTTCGGGCGCGCTCGCCATGGAGAACGAGCTGCTCCGCTGCCGTCCCGCCATCGACTGGCTTTGGCACATCACGCAGCTCGTCAGCACCGCCGGCGACGTTTTGGCCCCCTCCGACTCGCTTCGGCCCTAGCCCTCACTGGCGGATGACGGGGCCCATGATGTGCCACCACCTCCTCCGTGTCGTGATGTCACCCCCCGGCTCAGGCATGACGCACGCCAGGGCAACCAGCCCCGGGGGGCGCAAGCAAGGGCAGGGGATGAAGTGAGCTGCCAGGTGGTACCCCGACTGTCGGTGTCAAAACCGGCGGATCTCGGGTAGGGGGTCCTGAGCTGTGAGATTATAATCGGTGGTAACAGGAGACAAAGGAGACAAGGATTCACCAAGGTTTGATTGTATTGATGATATGAGGGTTACAAAGTTGATCTATCTCAATATCAAATAGCTAACCCTAGATGAGTTGTTCTGTCCCTACGACCTAAAGCCCTCCGGCTTATATAGACGCCGGGGGTACCTAGGGTTTACACATGGTCGGTTACATGCTCAAGAGATAACATGCCTATTTGGTACACCAAACGTGGAGAAAAAGCCACGATTCCCGAAGCTTCCTTTCCTAGAGACAGGGCCTTCGATCAAAGAATGTTCGGCAAGCGGCCCACACAGTTCGACCCATAAGAAACAGGCCGGCCTCCTGAGGACCCCTTAATCCAGGACTCCCTCAGTAGCCCTCGAACTTGACTCCAACGCCAGGGTCTTAGCTTCATCGGCTTGCGGGCTGAGTTCTTCCCGACGAACATAGTTCGGCCTTCGACAAATTGTAGTCTTCCGAATAGTGGCATGTCCGGACACCGTGAATAGGTCGGCCCTGAAGGCCAAACATCAAGGGGCAAATCAACATCCACTGACGACCTTTCTGACGAAAGGTCATGACCCACCATGACCGCTAGGCCAGTTGCAAAAAATCGATTCACCGTTCGAGGCCATTTCAATCAACACGGTCTATCAATGCATAAATCGTGCCCCATTTTACATGGGATGTGTTTAATCATGCATGCGCAATGGCATGCACGTCTCGGGAAGTGGAGGGATCCATGGTGCAACAGGGGGAGGCAAAATAGCTATAAGCCTCATAAAAGGGAAAGAAAACCCCAGGGCCTAACCACACCTCTCATTCGCCTCATCCTCTTCGTCGTTCCTACGAGTCTCCGAAGCACAAATCTAGGTTTTCCACTCCTCCCCTTTCGAATTCATCCATGGCGGGCTCCAATGGCAAGTGGGAGGCTTCCACTGTCACCGACCGGGACATCCTAGACCTCAAGAAGGCCGGCTACCTTACCGCAAACATCCCCACCACGCGCCGGAGGTGGGCCAAGTGATCCCCACTCCCAGGACGGGGGAAAGGGTGGTCTTCATCCCCCACTTCATCCTGTGACTGAGCTTCCCGCTCCACCCCTTCGTTAGGGCAGTCATGTTCTTCTACGGCCTCGACTTCCACGACCTCCCGCTGAACTCCTTCATGCATATATCGGCTTTCATTCTCGTCTACGAGGCGTTCCTACGGGTCGAGCCACACTTTAGGCTCTGGCTCAAAGTGTTCAACGTCAAGCCCAAGTGCGTCGGCGGCAAACACACAGACTACGGCGGACCTGTCATCGGCAAGCTCACCCGCGTTGTATGGCCCTCCGACACCTTCATCGACAACATCAAGGTATGTCAGAAGGAGTGGTTTTACATCACTAAGACACATGAGGAAGGCCAGATTGCCCCTGCCAAATTCAGATCTGGTCCTCCCACCAGATTAACTTCATGGCTCCGTAAGGGCCTCAGCTAGGGACCGAAAAGGGAAGTGAGCGACCCGCAGAAGCGCATCGGTTCTATGATCGACAACGATATTGCACTGGCCAATGTTGTCTAGGTTATGCTCCAATGGCGCATCCTCCCCTGCCAGCACTGGGATACTCCCCTGTGGGCTCGTCAGCTCGACGACGTGCCCACAGTTCTGCACCTCTTCCGCACAATGTGAGAGATGCTGTGGAAGGCGCTTTCCAAGTTGCAAGAGGACTGGCCATCCGAGGAGGAAGATCGGGGTCTGCATGCCGCCAAGCCCGCTTCCTAGGTACAATAAAGTTTTGATTGATCGGCTTTGTCCTCCATAGGGAAGATCTAAAATCCTTTCTGGTCACTTCGCAGAAATGGCTAGGCAAAGTCGGGCATCGACTACTAGGCGCCTCAGCCTGAAGACCCCAGGTCCGGGCTGTTAGAGAAGATGCTCGTGGAGGCACCTTAAGAGGCGCCTGCGAAGAAAGAGAAGAAGAAGAAACTAGGCCAAGAAGGCCTACGCATCAGGGAAAAGCCAGAGGCTGCATCCGAAGAAACCCATACCTCCTCGAATCAAGAGGAGCATGAGGAAGAGGATGAAGACGAGGGGGAGGGCGATTCCATCATGCTCCTTTGCAGCCGGGCACTGGCAGCGGGGGAAACGACATCATGGCCGAGGCTAACACCTCGGTCGCTGAAGACCGGGAGAGGTACCCCACCTGGATACTGAGGACGCCGGACGAGTGGCCACTCAATCCCCTCTGAGGGCATCTCGGGAGCGCATCACGCCTCCGGAGGTACTGGTTCAAATCCCGGTTGGTGATCGAGTATCCGATCACCACTGGTGCCACCGACCAATGGGTGGCCGTTCATGGAGGATGCTTTATCAAGCGCCTCCATCTCCGTAGAGCACCACACCCTTATGGGTGCGGTATTACAGAGTATTCAGTCTGTTGAAAACGGACTGAAGGAGGCCTTCAAGGGTCTCCTGACGAGCTTTCAAGTAAGTCATGCGACACTCTTATCTGCAAAATTGTTTATTTATTTTTATGATTGTATACATGGCCCTAGGTGAGTTTTAAAAAACTTGCCTAGGGGTCAATCATGTACGTGATTCCGAACTATATACATAGTATGTGTTCAGAACCTTACTATAGCCCTTAAGAGGGCCGGTCACATGATCTGCTTGATGAAAATTCGGGAGTATATAACTCATGCGACCTGACAAATACTTGTGTGTTGCAGGCTTCGTCATCGGTGGCGGCCATGAATGGCGCCGAGCTTGACGAGCTGAGTCAGAAGCTCAAAAGCTCCGAAGACGAGCTGGATGCTCTTAACAAAAGATTCGACGAGGCGCAAGGTAAGCCTGAATCCACATACGGACGCCTTTGTCGGAATACTGTCCATGCAGGTTTTCATTGTGTTAATGATCAAATAGCCTCGATGAAGGAGGTGGAAAAGCTCAAGGCCGAGCTACGACAGGTCAAGGACGAGGCGGGGGTTGAAAGGGCGGCGGCCGCACAAGTAGCCACCGCGCTTTCGGCTTTGAGGGCCACCAACGACAAACTTGAGGCGCGGGTGTAGGAGATCCAATAGGAACTCAAGGACGCTAGCCGTAAGTGCGAGGTCCTATCGCAAGAAGGCAAGGAGCGCGCAGCCAAACTATCCACCCTAAAAGCTGATCTCCAAAAGGAGCGGGTGGATAGACGGTTCTTCGAGGAGCAGGTCCGCCAAGCGAAGGACATAACGAGTGGTAAGCCATACTTACTACAGTGCGTCTTCGGGGATAGCAAGTTCAAATTGCTTACCCAGGTGTGGCATTCCTCAGGCACTTCCTCCGACCTTCAGAAGAGCGTAGCGGACGCTAATCAGTTGTATGCGTCGAGGGAATAAGGAGACAAAGCTCGTCTATTCTGGGCACACTTCGGAGCCCCCGAGCACTCTCCTCTTATGGTGGAGCAATTGAAGTAGCTGATGGAGCTGCACCAGATGGCGGATCCGGCCATGAAGGAGCTCTGCATCCGCCTATGGCCCGATGAGCCACTACTAGGCAGCTACATTGGCCTGGTGCGGAAGTTAATCGCTGCTTCGCCCTGCCTCGACACTGTGCCTTCTTGCGATAGGACCTTCTTGCGATAGGACCTCACACATATGAATTTGAAATATGTCCGAAGAAATTTTAATGCTTTGAAGTTTTGCATTCCTTTATAACTCCTGTGTGGCCGTTTTAAACTGAAAGATGCGAGTCGTCGGCTTCAGCCCCATGTAGATACTACATGGGGTGTCTCTGCCCATGCTCTATGTCCCTTGGCTTAGTGATCGGAACCCGAAGGTGGTAGAGTGCAGCGGACTAGGCAATCAAACTATAGTGCTTTATTTGTTTCACTTAGCCATAGGGGCGCGAAAAGGATTGCAGGGGCTGATGACTAGCCCCCGGAGTGTTGTGATGTTTGGATGAACTGTGGCTAAGGCCAGCATCATTTCTTTTGCATGGAGAGCAAAACCCCTCGCATGACGCGGAATATCCTCTGACGAGGATTTAAGTATAAAATTTTAAACTCGGATTCCTAGACCGGCTCTCGCATACTATGACTATCAGTTTTCGACTTTCTCCCCCGAGGTGCTTGACCAGACTATCTAGAAACACAATCGCAGGGGTTCTCCCTTTGCCCTTTTAGCTGAACGAGCGGAACGTAAAGGGGCAAGCACAGGAGCCGGGCAACCCAACTATTGACCCAAGACATAGTTCGGAACCAATGCATATAAAGTGAATTTCAAGACGCTGAACACATAATAAGATGTACGTAAGGCGATTTATTTGTAAGCTCGAGCCCCCAGTGTATTACCCGATTACAATGTAACATACCAAACTCTTTCACGAGAAGAGGGAGAAAAGAAAAATGTGTGCCAAAAAGGACGACAAGACAAACATGTATAATGATGCTATATTTTTTCTCAACAACTCGTATAACTCGGAGTGCCGAAGCAACTGCTTACAGGTATGTGAAGAAAAATGGAAGTTTTACAGGAGTGGTTGTACCAGGGGTCTTCAATTTGTGACCTTAAGTCTTCAGCGTCTAGGTGCACCTTAATAGGTGTTTTTGTGCGGCGAACGGACCTTGCAAACAAGGTCTTGAGAAGTCATTGAATTGTGGATAAGCTTTACGCCATTTGTAGCCCCTTCAATTGTACCTGTGTTATGTCCGAAGACACTTTAATGGTAGTGGTTTGGTCCAGCCGGACACCCACCTTTCTTTCACCACCGATACCCATGGAATTTTAAGGTCAAAGTTGTGCCTCCTTGGCACGTACTTCGCTGGTCTTAGGGTTATGCGATGGGGGGCGAGTCCCTATTTAAACGGAGAGGAAGGCTCTGAGAGTTCAGACTGAGGCCGAGCTTGCTACCTAGTCTTGCGTGCCCTTACGGCAGATGCCGGAGCTTGCCGATCATCCTTGTAGTTAAATTCGGCTGCCAGGGCCAGGGCATGTTCCTCGGTTCGTAGAGAGCGCTCCATGTTGCCGTTAACAGTGATGACCCCCTTGGGGCCTGGCATCTTGAGCTTGAGGTATGCCAAATGCGGGACAGTGTTGAAGCGAGCGAACGCTGTCCATCCGAGAAGGGCATGATAACCACTTCAGAAGGCCACAATGTCGAAGGTCAAGTCTTTGCTGCAAAAGTTATCTGGCGAGCCGAACACAACTTCCAGGGTTACAAAGCCGATGCATCGGGCCTCGATACCTGGGATCACTCCTTTAAAGGTAGTGTTACTAGGTTTGATCCTTGACGGATCTATGCTCATCTTTTACACCGTGTCTGAGTAGATCAGGTTAAGGCTACTTCCTCCATCCATTAGGACTTTGGTGAGGTGATAGACATCTATAATGGGGTCTAGGACGAGGGCCACCGAACCCCCATGACGGGTACTGTTCGGATGATCATGCCGATCAAAGGTGATCGGATATGCCGACCATGGGTTATACTTCAAGGCTATAGGCTCTACGGCGTAGACCTCACGAAGAGGGTGCTTCCTCTCCTTCTTAGGTATATGGGTGGCGTATATCGTGTTTACCGTTTGACTTCTGGAGGGAATTCTTTTGACCGCCACCAAGCGGACCCCAAGGTTCATCCTCATCCTCGTTGTGAGGGCTCTTGTTTTGATCCTCTGACGGGAGCTCGCCGACCTATTTAAACAGACGGAAATTGTGCTGTGTGTGGTTCGTGGGCTTCTCTTGGGTCCCGTGGATTTGGCAAGGCCTTTCCATGATTTTCTCTAGCAGGGTTGGTCCGTCCCGATTGCCTTTAGGAGGCTTCTTCCGCTGCCCAGGTCGGGAATTGCGGAAGCTGGTGTTAACTACCGTGTCATCCGCATCACTATTATTGTGTCGGCACTTGTTCTTATTGTGCTTGGGGTTTCCTGTTGCCATCCCGAACTTCGGAGGTTCCGAGATCTTCGGCGTTGTGGCTGCATCTCGCTAGCCAATTATCCTCTCCCACGCAAAAGTGGGTCATGAGGGATGTAAGGGCGGACATAGTCCAGGGTTTGTCCTGGCCGAGCTGGCGAGCTAGCCATTCGTCCTGAATATTATGCCGGAAAGAGCCTATTGCCTTAGCATTTGGGCAGTCCACAATCTGGTTTTTCTTGGTCAAGAACCAATTCTAGAATTGTCGCGCATACTCTCCGGGCTTCCGTGCGACGTTGCTTAGGTCGGAGGAATCCGGCGGCCGAACATAGGTGCCCTGGAAGTTAGATTGGAATGCATCCTCTATGTCTTCCCAGCATCCGATGGAGTTTTTTGGGAGGCTGTTTAACCAGTGTTGAGCTGGCCCTTTGAGTTTTAGGGGGAGATAATTGATGCCATGGAGATCATCTCCTCGTGCCATGTGGATGTGGAGGAGGAAGTCCTCAATCCATACAGTTGGATTAGTTGTCCCATTGTACTGTTAGATATTCATGGGTTTAAACCCCTCTGGGAACTGATGCCGCATTACCTCATCTGTGAAGCACAAAGGGTGAGCGGTACCTCGAACCCGAGCCATATCGCGCCTCTATTCGGCGTCTGTTTTAGCCTGGTTGCATTCCCAGTCTCTGTTATTACTTCGGTCGATTCATGGTCTGTACCCATCCCGTCTATCGGGTGAGTAGCCTCAGGGTCCATAGATCGATCTTGTGCAACCTGCTCTATAGTCTAGGTCATCTCACAGGTCGAACCTGTCATTGGGCTCTAATGGCACCTTTCCCTGTCTTCGGGGCATAGCCGGTCTGTAACCAGCATCGTCAGCCGTCCTATCATGCTCGCGAGGAGGGCGGTCCAGCTTGTCATACGGGGTATGTTTGGGAGATGGGGTATCAGTGAGCTCGTCATCAAATTGCGGCAACACCCTTCTATGCGGATAACTCTTAGGTTGGTCTGACACACCTGTACCATATCCATCCTCAGCTGAGAGGCCTCTAGTCCATCGATCATTGAGGTCGTCTTGTTCGGCTTTAAGTTGATGTTCCTTCCCTTTCAGGCCGCGGGCCGTTGCTATGAGCTGTTGCCTGAAGAATTCCTGATCTTTAGAGTTATCAAGAATGTCGAGGTCATCGGCTTCTGGGATGTCCTCCTCCTCGACAGGAGGGAGGTATTTGCCGTCCTCGGAATCATTGAAGTCATTGAAGTCATCGGGGTTGCTCTGGTCCTTAGGCCTTTATTAACCCTCTAACGGGTGTTCGGGGATATCGGGATCGCCATGGTCCTCAGGGATATGTCCGTCCTCGGTGCCGATAATAGTTTTCCTGCCCTTTTTGTATTTTGATCGCTTAAGAGGTTTCCGGTGCCTTTGCGGTGCGTTGCCCGACTTGTCGCCATCGTTATTAGGCATCTTGTTGCCATTAGCGATATGAGTGGCCACCATGTACACATTGTATGTGGAGGTGGCAGCCCATCGCCCGGTGTTGACGTGGGTCGGGTCGCAATCCTCTTCATCCATGTATTCTGCCTCGTCGGAGGCATAGTCCAACATGTTGGTTAAGTGTTCAACTGTGGCTATGAAGTGGGTGGTGGGTGGGTCGACAAATTCGTCCTGGCCCGCCTTATGGCCGACCTGAGCACAGATCGGTGTTGGGTCGTTAATGATTTTCATTGATGAGATCTGATCTAGGGCCTTGCTAAATGTCGAGGGCCCGATCGGGTCAAACTGCGCGAAGTTGTTGGGGTTAATCCCTGACGTGCCCAAACAAGTGGAGTGTTTGGCAGGAACAAGTATCCGTCCTTCTAGCACCACGGCTGGATCCAGACTAAAGGGTCGATCCAATGCCGGAGTTAATCCCATGGGTGTGGTTGAAAAGGGAACTCGAGGTTGAAGCCTCGGAGTCTTCGGGTGTGACAGGCAAGGTTGCGAGCCTGGTCTGTGCCAAGGCGCCCCTAGGATCCACGGAGAACACTAGGTTCCCAAACCTGACCTCTTGACCGGGGCTGAAGCTTTCGACACGGCCCAGATGGCCGGTCTGATCAGCATGCAGCACAACACTGCCAAAGGCGAAGATCTATCCGGGGAAGAAAGTGTCCCTGTTGTGGACCTCTTAGTTGATGACAAGGCGAGACATCGATTCCTTGGGCGCTCACAAAGGAACTCTCAATGAAAGCACCAATGTCGGTGTAAAAATCGGCGGATCTCGGGTAGGGGGTCCCAAGCTGTGAGATTAGAATTGGTGGTAACAGGAGACGAAGGAGACAAGGATTTACCCAGGTTCGGGCCCTCCGATGGAGGTAATACCCTACGTCCTGCTTGATTGTATTGATGATATGGGGGTTACAGAGTTGATCTACCTCGAGATCGAATAGCTAAGCCTAGATGAGTTGTTCTGTCCCTATGACCTAAAACCCTCCGGCTTATATAGACGCTAGGGGTACCAAGGGTTTACACATGGTCGGTTACATGCCGAAGAGATAAACATGCCTATTTGGTACACCAAACGTGGAGGACAAGCCATGATTCCCGAAGCTTCCTTTCCTGGAGACAGGGCCTTCAATCGATCTATGTTTGGAAAGCGACCCATACAGTCTGGCCCATACGAAACAGGTCGGCCTCTCGAGGACCCCTTAATCCAGAACTCCCTCACCAACCGCACATCGTGGTGTGCGCTCCCCGCGTTGCTGAACCAGCACCGCGACTAGGCACCGCTGGATGCGGACCCTCAAGAGCACCAAGACTAGGTCTCACCCGCACATGCTGCGGCACCTGTCAAACAAGTAGGCTGCCTCGCCATCGCGCCAGAGCTTCAATCAACTACATGGCCCTCCAATTTCAAGCCTGATCTATCGCCCCGCTATGACGGCACCGCGTACCCCGCCGAGTTCCTACAACTCTACTCGTTGAGCGTCCGGGCTACCGGCAGAGACAACAAGGTCAGGGCATGTTGGTTCCGCATGGCGCTCAAGGGTGGCACGGTCTCTTGGTTCCTGAACCTCCCAGTGGCATCCATCACCTCCTAGGAAGATCTGGGCAACCGCTTCGTCACCAACTTCCAAGGTACCCGTGACCGCGCGCTCACCTTGAACGACCTGCGGCGTGTGAAGCGACAGGATGGGGAGGCCTTGCACAAGTATATACAATGCTTCACCACCATGCGCCTCAAGATCCCGAAGGCATCGGATGGGCCCATCATCTCCGCCTTCGTCGACGGCGTCATGTACACCAAGATGGAAGAAGAGCTCACCCTGAACGACGAGATGTGCTCCGCCCTCGAGATGTTCAACCTGGCGAACAGGTGCGCCAAGGCTAAACAAGGCCGCTTGTCCCTACGTGAGCTTCCGATAGTAGAGCCTAAGGAGAAGAAGACTAAGACCAAGGAAGTGAAGCGCATGGCCCCGACGGTACTCGCGGCCGAGCCTGAGCCGAAGCATAGCGAGGCAAGGAGCACCCTGCAGGGGGAGACCGACCTATGTCTTCCACGACACCGCCGGTTGCCAGGAGCTCAGGCTGGTTCATGCTAAGCACTTCGGCCGAAGCCTCGGATGCGCTGATCACGGCCTTGGGCTCGGCGGAGGCTGTGGCGGAGGCTGCTGGGACAACAAGGAGCAGCTCTAGGGGTAGCGTGACCAGCCTCAGGAAGACTGCTGGTGTGACCCGCCTCGGGTGGACCGCTGGCGCGACCAGCCACGGGAGGACCACTGGTGCGGTGACCCTCCGGATGGGTCGCAAAGCGGCCAGCCTCGAAAGGTTTGCCCTCATGTGGTCGGTCTGCCACCACTACCGCCTCCACCTAGAAGGAAGGAAGAGGACATGCAGGACGATGGGGCAAGGGACTTCCAGGAGATCTGGGTCGTGGCCTACATCCTGGGCGGCGCTCAAGCCCTGGCCTCCAACCACATCTTCCAGCAGTTCGCACGGGAGGAGAACGCGACGCTCCCAAAGCCCAAGGCCATGCACCCCCTCAAGCGGTCCCAGACTGCCACCAACTTTGACTCAAGGGATCAACTCAAGTGCTCATCCATGGCCTGCCAGATCCCCATGCTATGCAACCGGACCATCAACAACGTCCTCGTCACAAAGACCCTCATCGATAGTGGGGTCGGGCTCAATGTCCTCTTTGTAGAGACCTTCGAGACACTCCAAGTACCGTATGACCAACTCAGGCTGACCAAGCCCTTCTCAGGAGTCACTCATGGCACCATAGTGCCCATTGGGCAAGTACGCCTTCCTGTCACTTTTGGTGTGCGCAAGAACTACTGCACCGAGACCATCATCTTCGACGTCGCCCATATCCACCTCCCGTACAATGCCATCCATGGATACCCGGCCCTTGTTAAGTTCATGGTGGCGACCCATCACGGCTACAATGTCCTCAAGATGCCGGGGAGTGGTGGCATCATTACCATTGCCCACGATCAGAAGCACGTTGTCTTCTCACTCGACAGTGGTTATCGTGCAGCTGACGCCGAAAACTCGGACGACGAAGAAGACGCCTCACCACACGAAGATTAGCGTAGGGCGAAGAAGCAGATCACCCTCACGGAGCGCCAGGGGGATGGAACCTCCAAGGAGGGAGCCTCGCGCTTTGCATTCAGGGACGGGGCCACCCCTCCCCTCGCATAGGAATGTGCACCCGGCGCCTCCCTTGGGTCAAGTTTGGGGGCTTCCATCCGGAAGACACCCGGCTTAGCGGGTCAGAAAAGGGAGGAGTCAGGGCACAACCTTGAGGCGCGTCCTAATCCGTGATTGCCAGAACCAGGGGCACGTCATGAGGCGCCAATCTCAGGAGAGTTGATCATCGAAGCCATCAAGGAACTTCAGGAGGCGCAGACTAGGCAAGGAAGGGGACGCCCTGCACCGCTGATCGCAATCCCCATCGTCAGCCTGGTCGACCAGTCACGCGCCTGCATCCACACGCTCGCCATCAACAATGCGTTGCACAGGTGCTGCTTTTGGACGGCTCGCGCTGACCACGGGTGGGCCTACCCATACAATTACGTCCACATGCCCTTCGGCCTAGCGAACGCCGGAGTCACATTCCAGCGTCCTGCCCAGGCCATGCTCGTGCCCTTGCCGAGACGTGACAAGGATATAGAAGAGATGCCTGGGCCAAACGTGGGTCCCGGGCCGAGGGAGACGACGAGCCCGTGAGGGTTGCGCTCGTGGAGGCACAACATTGGACTACAACGGCAGCTTCAGCTGTATAGCGGCATGGCCGCCAGGTTACTTTTTGTTGGTCTGTGCTAGGTAACTTTATGGCTTATTTCATTTAAAGGCACGTGTCGGGCCGCGTCGTCCTCGGGCAACAAGGGCGTAGCCCTTCATACGCCATGTTTACCCGTATTTCGGTAGTTTTTCCATGCATGCAACCAACTTCCTAATGTTTTCCCTTGTCGGCACAGAATTTTGCCGGCGTGAATGTCGTCACTCCCGAGCGGGCCCACCTTTGGATGCCTCACGAGAGGGCTAGCATGGCGACTGTGCTCGGGTGCATCCTTGCAGCGTCAAAAAATCTAGTGACCAAGCTTTGTTTGGACGGGCCAGTCCCATGCAGTTCATCTCCTAGGGTCACTAGTGCTTCATCCTCCCATGACCTTAGGGAGGACGCTCGGTGTAGGCTGGGGTGAAGACCCCAAGACCCCAGATGAAGCTTTCAACAAGAAGACTCGGGTTCAACCACCTTGAGGTAGGGACCTCACGAGGCGAAAGTGCCCTCGTGAGCTCCCAGATACACCTCCCAGTTCTACCATGCCTGCCAGGCATACGAAATCAATGGGTTATTCATGCCCGAAGCCCACCGAGGATATGGAGGGGTTCCTTCCCATGCAACGTGGCAGCTATAGCTCCATGTTGGCGGAGAAGTCAACACTGCCCACCAATGGCTATGCACATGCAATGTGGAAGCCACAGCCCCGTGCTGGCGAAGAAGTCAACGCTGCCCACCAATGGCTATGCCCACGCAATGTGGAAGCCCTACGCCCAGTGCTGGGGATAAACAACTAAGGGCGCCCCAGCGGTTGCATCCAACCTCAGGAAGGCTCCTTGTGGCCCCACCTTGCTGCATTCCCTGGGATGTATGCATGAGGGGGCTTCATGGGGGATACTACTAACGCTATTCCGGAAGGTATGGGAGTCGCTCGTATGTCAAGGGGGGCTCTTGAGCATCGCAACTCAGAAGCCTCACTGGCTCCGTAGCCCCTTGCTCCACGGGGCCGTCCTTGGTGATCCAGTCGGCCCCAACGGCAGCTGAGGTATGCATGGGGTCGGGCCCTGCCGACGCAGAGCTCAATGCGCTCAAGCTCAAAACATTAAGGAGGACGCTGAAGCCGCTCATACATCAAGGGGGACTGCTGAGCATCGTGACTCAGGAGCCTCACTTGATAGAGGCAAAGTTGTCCCTGTCTTTCGATGAGATGGTGGCTATAGTTTTTGGTGGAGTGGACTTTGACGATCCGACTACGACCGTACGAGACGTCACGCCTTAGCAATCGCTAAACCATCTCCGAGAGGTTATTGACCACAACGGAGCACGATCAACCTGACCACGAAGGTTTGTTTCCTACACGCAAATGAAGAACAAGCAAGAAACTCAGATTGCAATCTAGATATTGCGAATATAAGAGGAAAGCTTTATTGATGAAGTGGGGTTCTGTGACGCCTTTGTCTGGTCGTGGAACACAAACAAAGAACGCAAAGTTGCAGCTATGGTGAACTTGTAATCTAAACAAAACCCAAACCTAAAACGAAGCCCTAAGGGATGTATATATGGGGGAATACAGGGGAATTTCATGGCCCCTTGAGGAGGGGTACGAAACCGGCCCTAACTCAGTTTCCCCATACATACAGACTCTAAAACACCCTATAATATGGTATTTCGAAATTACATGGGCGTGGCCCAAAAATAAGGTCAGTTTCCCCATACATACAGACTCTAAAAACAGCCTATAATATGGTATTTCGAAATTACATGGGCGTGGCCCAAAAATAAGGTGGCGCGACACCTATATTATCCTATGGACGAATTTTATAAAGAGGCATCATGCATATTTCGTCCAAGGCTTCCCGCTCCCATTATGGTGGCTTCAATGTGCGAAAATCATCACTGGAAGCTCCATTGTTCTTTCCCGTGGGTGCATCTTCTCCTCCATGCTTGATCCTGCTCCAATGGTCATCCTTATTGTCCATGCTAGGTCCTTCATTAATAAGTAAAACAAAAGTATCTAATTTAGGCAGCATCATATGTTCATGAACATTAGAAGGATTTCCAAGAAACGAAAGTACCTGGTAATTCAATTGACGTGCTTGAGCTCTAGTAATTGGTCCTGTATGTATAGCAGTCGGGGTTGTGGGTGTAACATTAGTAGGGATGTCCTCATCATCCTCCCCTTCTTGAACTGAAGTCATCCTTGACGGAAGCTCATCTTCGTCACCCAAATAAGGCTTCAAATCTGCAATGTTAAAAGTGGGCTAACCCCAAACTCTGCAGGCAGCTCAAGTTTATATGCATTATCATTTATTTTCTCGAACACCTTAAAAGGAACATCAGCACGTGGCATTATCTTTGACTTGCGCAAATTAGGAAATCTATCCTTACGCAAATGTAACTAAACAAGATCTCCAGGTGCAAAGACAACATGTTTTCTACCCTTATCTCCAGCAAGTTTGTATTTAGCATTCATACGCTCAATGTTTTCCTTAGTTAACTCATGAATCTTTAATATCAATTTAGCACGTTCTTTAGCATCAAAATTAACCTTCTCCGAAGATGGAAGAGGCAACAAATCAATAGGTGCATGAGGTAAGAAACCATACACAACTTCAAAAGGGCACATCTTAGTGGTAGAATGTAGCGAACGATTATAAGGAAATTCAATATGAGGCAAGCATTCTTCCCACATTTTCAGGTTATTCTTCAAAACAACCCTAAGAATAGTAGACAATGATCTATTGACTACTTCAGTTTGGCCATCAGTTTGGGGATGACATGTAGTACTAAAAAGCAGTTTAGTCCCCAGCTTAGCCCATAAACATCTCCAAAAGTGGCTAAGAAATTTAGCATCACGATATGAAACAATTGTATTTGGCACACCATGCAGCCGAATAATTTCACGAAATAAGAAATCAGCAACATGAGCAGCATCATCACTTTTATGACATGGTATAAAGTGTGCCATTTTGGAAAATCTATCCATGACAACAAATATGCTATCCCTCCCCTTCTTTGTTCACGGTAAATGTAAAACAAAGTCCATACATATTGTAACATCCCAACTTTTGGAATGCTATAATAAATACTAGAATGAGTGTTTGTTTGCTTGACTGATTGAATTTGAGTGGAATTTCAAACTTTTAAAAACTTTTCCATGAGTGGGAATGACATGACTTTCCCACATGCTTTTGGAATTCAATTTTCCTACATTTCAAATCAGTGAGAGAAGATAACATGACTTCTTCATAAACAAGGAATTTGAAAAGTGGATTTGAAAATCTCTGAATTATTCTTTTTGGAATTCATTTCATATTTGGTCCCACTTTAATTTTTGAAAGAATTCAAATACCCTTGACAAGTCTTTGAGAGGAGTAACATGACACTCCACACCACGGTTATTTTTGTGAAGCATTTGAACCATAAAACCCAGGGGGTTATTTGAAAAATATTTGCAAAAAGAAATAAAGCCATTTAGGCATTTTCTGAAAATAATTTTTTTAAAAGTATTTATTTTGGCCGCGGAAAAATGTTCATTAAATAGCATTTATTACCCTGGTTAATTTGATATATATATCTTCAATTTTCGGAAGTGTTTTGAATGCCATAAATGAGTTTTCATTTCACTGGTAATTGGAAAAAGAAACGAATTAACGTGTATTAAAACCAGCCGGCCCACCTTCCCTAAACTCCCTCCCGAATTTACTCCGAGCCGGCCACTGACGCCGCGCCCTCTCTCTCTCTCTGTCGCTGACTTCGCGGCCCCATCGACCGCTCACGCCATCGCCGCGGTCGCCTCTCTCCTTTGTCCCCTCCTTCCTTCCTTCGCCGGAGCCGACCGGAGCCGCCGTGACCTCCTCTCCCTTTACTTTCTACGACTCTGAGCCACCCCCTATAAAGCCAGAGGCCTCCCGCGCTCTTCCCTCGCGAAACCCCCAACTCCCATGACCCCGTGCTCGCCCAATCGCTTGCCGGAGTTCGACCGAGCCGCCGCGCCATTGCCGCACCATCGCTCCACCCCGACACCCCCGTTGCCTCACGAGCCCACCAACCTCTTCCCCTCGTTCACGCGCACCTCCCCATCCACTCGCTCGTGCCCAGACCCATCAGAGCACCCACGCCGACGACCTCGTCGAAGCGGGCCACCTCCCGAAGCTCTAAGAGCTCGTGCCACTCAACTCCGACGCTCCCTCGCCTCGCCGTCACCACCAACAGACGCCGGAGGTCCACCGCCATCGACAGGACCCCTCGGACGCCGTCTCCGACCACCGTAGTGCCGTCCCCGATGACCCCGCCGCCTCGCACATCGCCGGAGCTCTCGCAGGAGCACTCCGACCCCCCCCGTGAGCCTCTCTCTCTCCCCTCCGTTCGATCTTATCCCAACGGCTCAAATTAGAAGGCCCGTACCCCTTCGGTTTATTTAGAAGAACCGGCCGGTTTTCAGTTAAGTTAGTGTTAACCGAATCGTTTTCCTCTAAATTCCGGTCGTCCGCTCGCTAGCACCCACGCGCACACACCTCTAGACCAATCACAGCTTGCCACGTTACCCCATGTCCGTTAGAAATATTTTTCTTTTTCTGTTTTAAATTCAGTTACAAGAATAGTTTCTGATTTAGTTTTCTTTATATCTTTTATGTTTTTAATTATGTTAATTTGATTCTTTTTGCATCATGTCACAAAGTTTATGTAGTTTCTGTAGATATCAAGATTGACCATATTTGAAAAATTTAAAATTGAATTCAAACATATTTGATTCAAATCTTATTTTCTAAATATCTTGAGTTTGAAAATATATTTTTAGCTGATTATTTTTGCTACTTGTCACTAGTGACTTTATTTAACAGTAGGTACAATTTGAGAATTTTTGGAATAATATAAATTACTATTTTTAACAAAACAGATTCTTTTTTACTTCTTTTAGGTTTATTTCTACTTCTTTTGTTGTAAATTTGTTTAATCTATTTTTATTTTATATTAATTGAAAAAAATTCTACTTTGTTTTCTATTAGTTAGAAATATTATTTCAACCAAGTTATTTTAGGTCATTTTATTAATTGGTTGCATGAAATCAATTCAAGTTAAATCATAACTTGCAAATTGATTTCATTGCTAGTTTGATTTGCTAATTGAAAATACCTTTAATAAAGTTGTTTTATAAAATATACTTTCTGTTAACTTAGTGTTATATATTTTGTTTTCTGTTATCTTAATATTTCATTTGTTTTCTTATTGTTAGGTTTATTTGGCAAAAATCTATGTTGTTTATAGTATTAATTTCTTAGTTCTTAGTTGTTCTTCAAAAGTAATTCTTTTTGCTAAGTAAAATATTTACTAAAATACTTTCGTTATATTTACTTTGTTTTTGTTTTGTGTTTTTCCTTTTGAAAATAGGATTTACTTGTGGAGAAAACCAACCTTAGTTGTATTGCAGAAACTTTGTTGTTTTGAGTTTTGTCTTAAGTATTTCCTTCATCATAACCTTGTTGTTTTTAGTTTTGTGTTTCCTATTGATTGTTAGTATTGATTGCTAGTATGATTGCTTATATGACTGCAATGTTTGATTATATAGATTTTCTTCAGAGAGTGGTGAATAGTTCTATCAAGTTATTTCCGAGAGCGATATTTTTATCTTCATCAATAGTACAGGCAAGTTCACTTTGACCATCTATTTCATACCTATGTTTTATTGGATGTAGCGATATCCTTCAACAAATCCCTCCAGTAGTGTTATTTAAAATTCTTGTAGTCAAGTAGAATGCATGAGGTAGGAACACACCACTTGTTACTAAAGCCCCGGGAACGTTAGTTATTTTAATGTTATGCTAAAGTAGACGGGGTTTGGTATGAGTGTTCGTGAGTGGTGTGAGAAGGAGGACTCTACGTCCAGACGACAACTTCATGAAGGCATCTTCAAGTCCTGCATCTTCAAGACCTCAAGACTTCGAGACTCGAGAAACAAGTTTTCAATACACATTTACTGGGTGAAGGATGGTTGATTAGGCATCCCGGGAGTAACTAGTGGATGGCCGGGATGCATGGAGAAGCGCCATGACATCTTGCGGAAAGCTTCACCCAGACTCAAAGAGACAGATGAATACTTCATGCCCGGAAGCTTACCTGTGTAGCCACAAGTCATTATGGGCTCTGGCTTGGTTGATCTTTGTTGTGACTCTGGCTGGGCAGTGCTACAAGATGTAGTCGATGTTAGGATTGGATGAGCACTGATAGTAGTCAGGGAAACACTCTGAAAGACCATGTTTCATTTGTCCTGTTCTCAAACAGCATGCAGTGCGAGGACTTACAAGGAGGGAACGAATCTTGTGGGTAAAGTACACGACACTCTGCAGAGTTAAACCTAATCGATTAGCCGTGTCCCCGGTTACGGACAATTTGAGCCTCTAGACTTGGATCTATCTCTGAACTCTCAACACTGGACTGATAATTAATTGTGGGCAACTTATGATACTTGTGGGCATTAAGACATCGGTTGGCGGAACCATGTCATGTTAGGTAACTTTGTAGTGAAAATTCCTGATATTCCTTTGTTGTAGGAAAAGAAATCAGCTTTTATGCAAAAACTCAAACACAGAGCCACAAAGCCTTACTGCATATAGAATATTTTTTATCTTCTGTTCTACTATGGTGATCTTGCCGGTACATTCAATGTACTGACCTACACGGCTGCAACGTCTCATGTTGCAGATAGTCTTCTTCGACGAGCAAGAGTACGATTCAGGGTTACGGTCTACACTCAACCTGCCGTTGGTGTTTATTGGAACTCCACTCCCGTTGACTATTTCCGCTGAGATTTTAAGGTATATATCAGTTTTACGTTATTACATGTGATTGTACTTTGATATATACATTGATGTATTGTGTGTGCCAGCATACTGATCCAGGGATGGCACAGAACACATAGAGGCCTGACTCGTTTTGAGTCGGGTCGCTACAGAAATGGTATCAGAGCACATGTTGACTGTAGGATGTGACCCTAGGAAATGGATTAGAAATAGGAAGACCTTGATAGGAACAACTTTTGTTTTCACTACCCTCGTAACTTCTAAAATTCTTTTATTAAACCCTCCCTATTTCAAACTATAGATGGAGAACTACATCCTGAACAAAAGAGAGGACTACGAAGATGTCCTTGGAGGCTCATTCCTCATGGAGCTAGTGCAGATGGTGAAGCTGCCGATACTTGAGATCAAGGCGACTAAGAGGAAATCTGGATTCTGGGGCACCAAAACTAAAGTTTTTGGACGTGAAGAAGACCCCAAGAGTGAGTTAAAGCTATTCAAGTATTCAAGTGAACCCACAACTCACTAACCTCAGGATTGATAAGGATCAAGCCCTACCTTTGTGAAGGAAGAAACTTGGAAGAAGTTGTGATTGGATCAACAAACGTTTTCTTAGGAGTATACGACAACCTGAGAGTTGTGAAGGAACGATAGATGTTTTGCTTAGCTTGCAGAATCAAGGATTTATCCGAACTTCGTTCGTTGACAAGAGAAATTTCTACAACGCTTGCGAGGAAGCCCATGTGTTAGAATACGAGATTCACTAAAGCTTATACAAGGTAATGATTTCTGCGCGGCATGGATTGATCACCATGCCGACTTACTCTTATCATTTCTCTTGCAATTCGGAATGGTAAATCTGAGTGACTTACCCATAGTAAAGAGACGACGTTCCTTGAAGCTTTTGTTTAAGCCTTAGAATGGTATGAAGAAAACCCCTTGTACATGACAATTGTTGTCACACATAGGGATTTTACGGTGAGGAATGAAGCCAAGACCCATTTCACTGCAGGATATCCACAAATGGTAGACCCCCATGAGATCATCGATAGGTTACTTAGAATGAACGCGAGACTTATCAGTTAAGAAGACCCAGTATCGGAGGAAATACAATTTGTTATGAGATACCAAGATTTTGATTAAGTGGAAGAGAATCACCGATGGAGCTATCGTGAAGTATGTGAAGAGACAGATGCACCCAGAGGACTGTCATGAATTTTGAAGGACCAGTAACTCTCATTTTAAGTGTGGTAGACCCCACACCTTCTTGGTCAATGATTTGCTAGAAGACCCCAAACCCTAACCTTTTCTTTCTAGCCCTTTCGAATCTCGAGGACGAGATTCATTTAAGTGTGGTAGGTTTGTAACATCCCAAATTTTGGAATATTATAATAAATACTAGAATGAGTGTTTGTTCGCTTGAGTGATTGAATTTGAGTGGAATTTGAAACTTTTAAAAACTTTTCCATGAGTGGGAATGATATGACTTTCACATATGCTTTTGGAATTCAAATTTCCTACATTTCAAATCAGTGAGAGAAGATAACATGACTTCTTCATAAACAAGGAATTTGAAAAGTGGATTTGAGAATCTCTGAATTATTCTTTTTGGAATTCATTTCATATTTGGTTCCATTTGAAATTTTGAAAGAATTCAAATACCCTTGACAAGTTTTTGAGAGGAGTAACATGACACTCCACACCAGGGTTATTTTTTTGAAGAATTTGAACCATAAAACACAGGGGGTTATTTGAAAAATATTTGCAAAAAGAAATAAAGCCATTTAGGCATTTTCTGAAAATCCTTTTTTTAAAAGTATTTATTTTGGCCGTGGAAAAATGTTCATTAAATAGCATTTATTCCCATGGTCAATATGATATATATATCTTCAATTTTCGGAAGTGTTTTGAATGCCATAAATGAGTTTTCATTTCACTGGTAATTAGAAAAAGAAACGAATTAACGTGTATTAAAACTAGCCGGCCCACCTGCCCTAAAGTCCCTCCCGAATTTACTCCGAATCGGCGACCGACACTGCGCCCTCTCTCTCTCTCTTGCTGACCGCGTGGCCCCATCGACCGCTCGCGCCATCGCCGCGGTCGCCTCTCTCCTCTGTCCGCTCCTTCCTTCCTTTGTTGGAGCCGACCGGAGCCGCCGTGACCTCCTCTCCCTTTCCTTTCTACGACCCCAAGCCACCCCGTATAAAGCCAAAGGCCTCCCGCACTCTTCCCTCGCGAAACCCCCTACTCCCGTGCCCCCATGCTCGCCCAATCACTCGCCGGAGTTTGACCGAGCCGCCGCACCATTGCCGCACCATCGCTCCACCCCGACACCCCCGCCGCCTCCCGAGCCCACCAACCGCTTCCCCTCGCTCACGCGCACCTCCCCATCCACTCGCCTGTGCCCAGACCAACCAGAGCACCCATGACGACGACCTCGTCGGAGCGGGCCACCTCCCGAAGCTCTAAGAGCTCATGCCACTCAACTCCGACGCTCCCTCGCCTCGCCGTCACCACCAACGGACGCCCGAGGACCGCCGCCGTCGACAGGACCCCTCGGACGCTGTCTCCGACCACCGTAGTGCCATCCCCGATGACCCCGCCGCCTCGGACATCGCTGGAGCTCTTGCCTGAGCACCCCGACCCCCCCCTGTGAGCCTCTCTCTCTCCCCTCCGTTCGATCTTATCCCAATGGCTCAGATTAGAAGGCCCGTACCCCTTCGGTTTATTTTAGAAGAACCGGCCGGTTTTCTGTTAAGTTAGTATTAACCGAATCGTTTTTTGTAAATTCTGGTCGTCCGCTCGCTATCACCCTCGCGCACACACCTCTAGACCAATCACAGCTTGGCACGTCACCCCATGTCCGTCACAAATATTTTTCTTTTTCTGTTTTAAATCCAGTTAACAGAATAGTTTCTGATTTAGTTTTCTTTATATCTTTTATGTTTTTAACTATTTTAATTTGATTCTTTTAGCATCATATCAAAAAATTTATGTAGTTTCTGTAGATATCAAGTTTGACCATATTTGAAAAATTTAAAATTGAATTCAAATAGATTTGATTCAAATCTTATTTTCTAAATATCTTGAGTTTGAAAATAGATTTTTAGTTAATTATTTTTGCTACTTGTCACTAGTGACTTTATTTAACAGTAGGTACAATTTGAGAATTTGTGGAATAATTTAAATTAGTATTGTTAACAAAAGAGATTCTGTTTTAGTTCTTTTAGGTTTATTTCTACTTCTTTTGTTTTAAATTTCTTTAATCTATTTTTATTTTATATTAATGGAAAAAAATTCTACTTTGTTTTCTATTAGTTAGAAATATTATTTCAACCAAGTTATTTTAGGTCATTTTATTAATTGGTTGCATGAAATCAATTCAAGTTAAATCATAACTTGCAAATTGATTTCATTGCTAGTTTGATTTGCAAATTGAAAATACCTTTAACAAAGTTTTTTTGTAAAATGTACTTTCTGTTAACTTAGTGTTATATATTTTGTTTTCTGTTATCTTAATATTTCATTTGTTTTCTTATTGTTAGCTTTATTAGGCAAAAATCTATGTTGTTTACAGTATTACTTTCTTAGTTCTTAGTTGTTCTTCAAAAGTAATTCTTTTTGCTACGTAAAATATTTAATAAAATACTTTTGTTATATTTACTTTGTTTTTGTTTTATGTTTTTACTTTTGAAAATAGGATTTACTTGTGGAGAAAACCAACCTTAGTTGTATTGCTGAAACTTTGTTGTTTTGAGTTTTGTCTTAAGTATTTCCTTCATCATAACCTTGTTGTTTTTAGTTTTGTGTTTCCTATTGATTGTTAGTATTGATTGCTAGTATGATTGCTTATATGAATGCAATGTTTGATTATGTAGATTTTCATCGAAGAGTGATGAATAGTTCTATCAACTTATTTCCGAGAGCGATATTTTTATCTTCATCAATAGTACAGGCAAGTTCACTTTGACCATCTATTTCATACCTATGTTTTATTGCATGTAGTGATATCCTTCAACAAATCCCTCCAGTAGTGTTATTGAAAATTCTTGTAGTCAAGTAGAATGCATGAGGTAGGAACCCACCACTTGTTACTAAAGCGCCGGGAACGTTAGTTATTTTAATGCTATGCTAAAGTAGACGGGGTCTGGTATGAGTGTTCGTGAGTGGTGTGAGAAGGAGGACTCTACGTCCAGACGACAACTTCATGAAGGCATCTTCAAGTCCTGGATCTTCAAGACCTCAAGACTTCGAGACTCGAGAAACAAGTTTTCAATACACACTACTGGGTGAAGGATGGTTGATTGGGCATCCCTGAAGTAACCAGTGGATGGCCGGGATGCATGGAGAAGAACCATGACATGTTGCGGAAAGCTTCACCCAGAATCAAAAAGACGGATGAGTACTTCATGCCCGGAAGCTTACCTGTGTAGCCACAAGTCATTATGGGCTCTGGCTTGGTTGATCTTTGTTGTGACTCTGGCTGGGCAGTGCTACGTGATGTAGTCGACATTAGGATTGGATGGGCACTGACAGTAGTCAGGGAAACACTCTGAAAGACCATGCTTCGTTCGTCCTGTTCTCAAACACCATGCAGTGTGAGGACTTACAAGGAGGGAACGAATCTTGTGGGTAAAGTACACAACACTCTGCAGAGTTAAACCTAATCGATTAGCCGTGTCCCCGGTTATGGACAATTTGAGCCTCTGGACTTGGATCTATCTCTGAACTCTCAACACTGGACTGGTAATTAATTGTGGGCAACTTATGATACTTGTAGGCATTAAGACATCGGTTGGCGGAACCATGTCATGTTAGGTAACTCTGTAGTGAAAATTCCTGATATTCCTTTGTTGTAGGAAAAGAAATCAGCTTTTGTGCAAAAACTTAGACACAGAGCCACAAAGCCTTACTACATATAGAATAGTTTTTATCTTCTGTTCTACTATGGTGATCTTGCTGGTACATTCAATGTACTGACCTACACGACTGCAATGTCTCATGTTGTAGATACTCTCCTTCAACGAGTAAGAGTACGATTCAGGGTTACGGTCTACACTCAACCTGCCATTGGTGTTTATTGGGACTCCACTCCCGTTGACTGTTTCCGTTGAGATTTTAAGGTATATATCAGTTTTATGTTATTACATGTGATTGCAATTTGATATATACATTGATGTACTGTGTGTGGCAGCATACTGATCCAGGGATGGCACGTTTTGAGTCGGGTCGCTACAGATATATCCTCCAAAGGAACACTAGGTACAGGCAAAGGCATATATAAACCATGAGGATTGAGTCGTGACTTAGCTTATCTTTCAAGACTGTGAAGGCTTCTTCTTGTGCGGTACCCCAAGCAAAAGGCACGTCCTTCTTTGTAAGCTCATTGAGAGGCGCAACAATGGTGCTGAAATCTCTCACAAAACACCTATAGAAGCCAGCGAGGCCAAGAAAACTGCTCACTTGTGTGACCATTTTGGGCTGCAGCCAACTCTCAATAGCTTCAATCTTGGCTTTATCAACTTCAATTCCCTATGGAGTAACACCATAGCCAAGAAAAGATGCTCTCTTGGTGAAAAACGTGCACTTCCCAAGGTTACCAAACAAACGTGCATCACGTAGAGCAATAAAAACAACACGTAAATGTTCCAAATGTTCCTCCACGGATTTACTAAAAATAAGTATATCATCAAAATATACTACCACAAATAGTCCAATGAAAGCACGAAAAACCTTGTTCATTAATCTCATGAAAGTGCTAGGTGCACTAGGGAACCCAAAAGGCATGACTAACCACTCATATAATCCGAAATTAGTTTTAAATGCTGTTTTCCATTTATCTCCCAATTTCATATGAATTTGATGGTATCCACTATGCAAATCAACTTTGGAGAAAATTGTAGAGCCACTTAATTCATCAAGCATATCATCTAGCTTAGGAATAGGATGACGATAATGAATAGTAATATTATTAATGCCTGTACAATCCACACACATACGCGATGTCCCATACTTTTTCGGCACTAAAATAATAGGAACAACACAAGGGCTAAGGGATTTGCGTATATAACATTTGTCGAGAAGCTACCGTACTTGACGCATAATCTCCTTCGTCTCCTCTGGATTGGTACGGTATGGCGCACGGTTGGGTAGCGATGCACTGGGAATTAACTCAATCTGATGTTCAATCCCGCGAATAGGCGGTAATCCCGGTGGCACGTCTTGTGGAAAGACGTCAGCGAACTCCTCCAAAATGTTAATGACAGCAGGAGGCAAATAGGGAGGCATGTCGTCGAATGAAAATAATACCTCTTTGCATACACAAGCATAACAAACAGATGTAGCAACAACCAAATCATTAATACCAGATTTAGTAGCAAGTAAACATCCACTCTTCAATTTTATTTCAGATGCAACACTAGATGATGGTTTATTAGGCTTATGGTGTTGCTCAAATTCCTGTGCTACAATCTGATTTTCACTCTTATTTTTCTCCTGTTTTGCTTTACTAGCTCTAGCAATGTCCTCTTTCATAATACGTTCAGGAGACATAGGAAGCAAAGTGATATTTTGATCCTTATGAACAAGAGTATACTGATTTGTCCTACCATGGTGTACCAATTTTTTTATCAAACTACCATGGCCTACCAAGTAAAACAGAACATGCTTGCATGGGTATGTGACATCCCAAGTGATGTCCCTACCTTTTATGGCATGTATCCCATTGTATGATCTTTGTGTCATGAGTTATGTTTGGAGTTGAACCTTGTCATTCATGTGTTGGTGGCATTCATGCATCATTTCATCCATCATCATCATGCATCATTCTCATTTCATTCCTTGTGCATGTTGGTTCTTGTGCATGCTTGTGTATGTGATGTATGGTGGTGAGTGCTTGTATGTGGTGGAGCCATGTGTGCAAAACATCTTCATTCCCTCTCTCTTTTCCCTTTGCAAGTTTCCTCCCAAAAACCCCTTCTTCCTATTTAATTTTATCATCAGTTTCAAGTTGTGTTTAAATCCTTTTTAAAATGTTCATGTGGTGGGCCATTAATTGCTATGAATGATGGACATGGTGTTTTGGGTGTTTGAAATATTTTGGTTCTCATTTCTTTTAAAATCAGGGGCTGTTTTATTAATTTACTAATAAAATAACATGCTCTATAAATCAACTTAATATTTTTATAAAATAGGTCTCATTATTTCATTCACCAAAAATATTTTGTTTTCTCCCAAACCCTTTTCTTTTTCTCTGGGCTTTTAGTTCTTGCCTCTGTCTAGTTTAAACGAATAAAACTCTGATGTGCGTGTGTGAGCGAGAGAGAGAGAGAGGGCAGGTGGGCCGAGGCCCAGTCCATAGCCACAGTAACGGCAACCTGCCCCCGTCGTTCTCCTCCGTCAGTCAGCTTCAGAGAGCGTCCGCGTCCGCCGCTCCTTTCTGTCGCCGTCGCCGTCAGCTCCAGGGTATTTAGCCCCCCCACGGCATCTGTGTCCCCCCGCCTAGGGTTCCTCTCTCTCTAGCCGCCGCTGCTCCTCTTTCTTCCTCCATCGCTCTCCCCCTCGCTTCTTCTCCCCTGCCAGGTAGGTGGTTCAGAGATAGCAGTGAGCGTCCGCTTCATTGCCGGCGATCGGCTCGTCATCTCCGTCGTCCCCCTCGTCGTCCATGGCATCCAGGGCCTCTGGTGTCATGTCGCCGTGCCGTTCCCGGAGCTAGGAGAGCCCTGGAGGCCCTCGTCGCCGGAGCGGAGGCGATCTCCTTCCCCTCCGTCGCCGACGCGTCCCCGAGCGGCTCCGTCCCCTTCTTCCCCTTCGTCAGGCTTGTCTCGCGTCGTTCGAGCCCAAGGTGAGCCGCCGGCCCCCGTAGGTCTTCTCCTTCGTACGCGTAGCTCGTTTCGGTCGCCGCCGTCGCCGGGTCGCCGCCGGTAGCTAGTGGAGCTCCTGCTGCTCGCCCCCGTCCCCCTCTTTGCGAGAAGTGACGAGGGATGGAAAGGCCGTAATGCCCCGCCTCGATTCCGCCCATCCGCGTCGCCGAGGACCCCGTGTGCTCGCCAGAATGCTCGCCGCCGTTGCTCTGTCGCCGCTGCTCTGTGCGTTTCGTCAGTTTCGTCAGTTAGGCCGTGCGTGTGTGTATTAGAGAAGTCCGACGCCCTTCCTGTTAAGAACCGAGCCGTTAGCCCAGTGGTAGAGCGCGTGTGTGTGGTGCAGGGGGTCTAGGGTTCGATCCCCTTCTTTCCCCCTTTTCTTTTCCTGTTTTTCTTTTCTGTTTTTCTTTTTGTTTTCTTTCTTTTGCAAAACAGAGAGTGTGTGTGCCTTTGATGTATGTATGTATGTATGTTTTGTGTGTGTGTGTGTATGCACCATATGCATACACACCCATACATGTGTGTGTTGTATGACACATGAGAGTGTGTGTTGTGTGTGTGTGTATATGCACCCATGTGCATATACCCACATATTTGTTGTGTGTGTTAGCTAGTGAGTGTTGTGTGTGTGCTTTGTTGCGCATGCTCTTGTGGTGAGAGTGAGATGTGTGTGTGTGTATGCACTATGTGCATATACACCCATGTATGTGCTTGTATGTTATGCTTGTAGTGTGTGTGCTTGTAAGTGCATGAGTGTGTATGTGCCATGCACATACCCATATGTGAGTATTAGGGGGTGAGTCCAACATAGTGTGGTGATATGTGGGTGTATGTGTGTGTTTCACACACACATACATGTGTAGGTGTGTTCGTGAGTGTGTGGTGTAGGTTGTTTAGGGCACCATGTAGATTGTGCTTGGCACCTGGGGTGTGCCATGTGTTATATGTGAGTGTGAGGGGTGTGTGTATGTTCTACATACACTCACCCATGTGCATTGTAGCTCCATGTGTAGGTTTTAACCTATGTGGTCAAATGAGCATGGTTTCTACTCTAGCTAGTTCCATTCTTGTTTTTGATGCTATGACATGCTATCCTGTCCCTAATATGCTAAATAACCACTTCCAACATGTATCTATGCAGCACATATCATTTTGGGGCATTTTCTTTGAGTTTCATAAGTGACATAAGTCACCCATGCCTAGTATGGGTCAAATTTCGACCCCCCTTTGCTCCCTTTTTTCCATGAAAGTATATAGTTATGAGTAATGATTTTGGGGTGTTTTCAACCCCTCTATGCACCTGTGAAGTCAGATTTGACTTTGGGGCAACTTGACAAAACTGCATTTTTATGCTGTGATGCCCTTTTGTCTTTTTCATATGAATTAATCCATGCATGCTTTGGAGTTCTTGTCAACATGAGATTGCGAGTCAAAGTTTCTGTGAACATCCATGTATTTTTGTTATTTGATCTAAGTCTACAGATCAGTGGGGACCATGCTGTTTATCTAGCTACTTTCTGTTTCTGCCAACCTGCTCTAGTAATGACCAAGTCTGGGGAATATGCTGTTATTGTTTTGCCTTGAAGATCAGGGTGTAGCTAGTGTTGTGCTGGATTTTTGACCATGCTCAGTGTTAGATATTTGTAGCAGATATTGTCATCTACCATCCTGTTAATTTTCATGTCATTTGGAGCTTCCTAGCATATTTAACCAGTGTTGTGTACTTGCTACTTTATTAACCTAGATTCCAGAAAACTGGAATTTTCACTAAGTCCCTAAATATCTGTTTCATCATGCCTACTTGTCAGCTCCATGCATAGTGGTGTTTTGCTCTTTTGCTGATTGTATAGTTGGATGAATTGAGGTGGGTGTTGAGTAGAACCTGTTCATGTCTTGTTGTGGCTGTAGAGTTCCTGTAGCAATAGCTGTGAGCTTTTCAAATTGCTATGTTGCTGTTTTGTGGCAGATTGAGTTCTATTTTGTTTTGGGTGTTGGGGGAGCTATACGCTGTGGAATTGAGTGATTCTTGAGTCTATTGTGATTGGTTTTTCATAGCCTATCCAGTGGCTACCTTGGAATGCCAAGAATTAGCCCAGATATTTGGTGGTCTTATATTTTGCCGTCGTGCCTTGTCATGAGTGTATTTCGATAACCGTAGCTCCGTTCCTCGCGATCTTTATATGCATTTCCGTCGATTTTGCATGATGCATCCATATTTGCTATGTTCATGCATGTATAAATAACTTAACATGAGGTTCTGTCCTGATTCATTAATCTACCACCTTTGCATGTGAGACATGACTAGTTTAGGATTGCCGTGGTATAGAACTTCTTTAAATGATCATGCATCATCTTGATTGTGCATTGCACCTTGGTTGGTAATTTATTTGATGTTTCTCTTGGGTAGACGCGAGTATAGAATCTGAGTTTGAGGAACTTGGAGAGTACCACTACGAGGATCCCGCTACTTGTTCTGCTGAAGAACCAACAGGCAAGATGATCGTACCCGGATCCCAATACTATATTTGCTTGCTAGTTTCTCGTTATTATCGTTACAATTGCGCTACCTACCACATGATATCAGCCCCCATGTTGCCATGACAGCCTCTAACCTACACATCCCAGCAAAACTGTTGATTGGCTAAGTTACCGCTGCTCAGCCCCTCGTATAGTGTTCTTACTTGCAGGTTGTTCCATGTGATAACATGGATTGGATATCACCATAAATTATGTTATTTAATTTAATGCACATATATATCTGGTATTGGTGGAAGGCTTGGCCTTTTGCTAAGCGATTTGTTCCACTCGTGCCGCCTGTTTATGGGGACCCCCCTGTTTATTCGGTGGAGATTAAAACTTGTCTGGCAAGACCCAACATTGGTACTACATTTGCTTAACAACTTCATTAATTGCATAGGGTCTTGAAAACCGGTGGACAATTGAATCAACCCCGGGCCAGTGCTCCTCAGGAGTGTTGGCCCAACCTAGAGCACTGTGCGGGGCCAACCCCGGGCAACTTGGGAGATTTCTATCAGGCCTCCGTACACTAGCTTATCCGTCGTGTCCTGAGACTGAGATACGCGGCTCTTATCGGGTTCGTCGACACGTCGGGAGGTCTTTTTGGATTTGTTTTACCTTTATCGAATGTCTTGCGTGAGGAGTCTGACTTTCTTCGGGTTTACTCGAGGTGTTGGCTTCCTTTGGAATTGTCTATGATGATCGCGAGAACCGCATTTGAGACTATTCCCGCGGAGTGTGGTTATTTGTGATGGACTAGTTGGAGCACCCCTGCAGGGTTAAATCTTTCGGAAAGGCGTGCCCGCGGTTATGTGGCAACTTGGATATTTGTTTAACACCCGGTTATAGAAAACTTGAAGTAAACTCTAATTAAAATACACCAACTGTGTGAGTAACCGTGATCGTCTCTGCTCATGAACATGAACCGAGAGAGAACACGGTGGGGTTATGATTGACGTAAGTAAGTGTTTAGGATCTCTTAGAGATCATACCAGATTTGAGCGTTCTTCGTAGGCCACTCATATTTATTTCATGTTGCGTAAGCTAGCGACCATAATAGTGCTTAGTGCTGCTGCAAACTTAACTATCACCCCTTCCATCCTAAAGCTTATGTAGTGTTGATACCCGGGCACATGATAGCTGAGTCCTCTGTGGCTCACAGTTTACTACAACAATCCAGGTGCAGGTTCAGATGAGTTCGTGCAGGATGATCTTACTCAACTCAAGTGGGAGTATGATGAGGAGAGAGGCAGGATGTACGTGACGTATCCGGATGAGTAGAGGACCTGGTCGTGATCTTTTTGATAGCTTGATAGTATCATTTGCAACTTCTTTTATCGTTTGATATCGTCCGTAGTCGGACCCTGTGTTTAACTTGATGCTATGAATTGAGTGACATTGTAAGGTAGTATGTGGCGAGTGTAAGCCAACTTGTGTACTCTTCTCATTCAGTATTGTATGTTGTAATGGTACTATTCTTGCTAACGGCAAGATGTGCCTCTATCCCTTGTGAGGCCCTCGTGCCTTAAACGGATAGGCGCGCATCTTGGGCGTGACAAGTTGGTATCAGAGCCATACGACCATAGGAGCCTTTGCTTGTTCGAACTTGGCCGAGTTGTGTCTAATAAAGCTATTTTGAGTCTAGTTATATCGGAGAGTAGGATTCTTTTTACTCCTCTTCTATGCTCTTGTGAGGTTTGCAACTTAGGAATTTATTTCTACTCCTCTTCTCGCTAATTTTTTTTTTAGGATCACGCGGGTATTTTGGAATCTATATGATGCCGATGTGATAGGGTTCTGTCTTGGTGCCTCCTGTCTGACTTGATTTCTTCCGGGGAGTTGAGCTCCGAGGAATGTTGGCACATCTTTATCATTCAACTTCCTTGATATCTCAGGATGGAGAATGTTCGGAATTGCTTCAATACTTGTCGTGGTGAGATAAGGTCGGAGTCACCCAGTACTGGGGAGGCGTCTGGGGTACCACCATGGTTTAGTATCGTTGCGAGTTCGAGGATTCGTGATTAGATGAGTTTGTGAAATGTCTTGAATTATGGTGTGGAAGGTTGCGGATGCAGTCGCAGCTGATTGCCTAGGGCAGGTTCCTGATTCTGCAATCCGAATCGCATAAACAAGAAAGTTTTCGGAAGTTCATAGGTGGGAAATCTTGTAGTCATCTAGGATCATCTTCTCCAGATGTATTGGGCATGTACATTTGTTCCGAGCGCTTAGCTCAATACTTGTTGTGTTATTGCAAGTAGCTTATTATGTCTAATGATATTATCATGATCCGAAGAAGCTTTCTTACTAATTTTTTAGTACGAAAGCTATGTGTGTTGTTCAATTCTTTCAAGCATCTGATTCAGCTTAGGTTTCATCTTATCAATGAGGCTAATGCGTTTTGTCCATCTTCAGGATGGCTCCACCAACTCGCAGCAATCCGGGTCGTGGTGAGGAGCAGACTGATGTTCCACCACCACCCCTACCACCGCCTCCTCCGCCTCCTCCTCCAGAAGCTTGGCAAGCTGTGATGGCCACGACCAATGCAAACAACCAGATGTTGCTTAGGATGTTGCAAGAAAGGGAGCAGGGCCAGCAAGGTTTTCGAGGCCATTTTCAGAATCAATTGCAGTTTGCGACTCTCAATCAGTTCCTTGCCAACCAGCCAAAGACTTTCACCTGTTGTGAGCAGCCTCTAGATGCTGATGATTGGCTTCGTGATATGAGCAAGCATTTTGAGTGCCGCAATGTCAGGCCAGAGGACTTTCTCAGATTTGCTTTGTTCCAGCTAATGGGTCAAGCAGCTGATTGGTGGCAACAGTACAAGGATTCCAGGGGCGATCGTGTTGTTACTTGGGACGATTTCCGTCGTGACTTCAGGGCTCATTACATTCCAACAAGTTATGTCGAGGAGATGCGTGAGAAGTTCAGGCACCTGAAGCAGGGAACTAAGTCAGTCTACCAGTACAACGTTGAGTTACAGAGTCTAGCTCGTTATGCCAAGCAAGATGTTCCAGATGATAAGGCTAAGATCTATTAGTTCAGAGGTGGTCTCAAGGATGAGCTTCTGCCAGGCCTTGTTCTTCAAGAGCCTCGTGAGTTTGATTAGTTCTACAACATGGCTTTGAAGATTGAAGCAGCTCAGCTCAAGTTGGAGAACTCCAAGAAGAGTTCAAGGGATTCATATTCTTCTTCTTCCGTCGCTCAGAGTGTTCCTAAGCAGCAGAAGTATTGGGAGCCAAATCCTCTTCCATTTCGTCCTCCTCAGCAGCTGAAGCAGTTTGGTGGTCGTGGCTCTTCCCACCCACCCAACCCAGGGTTCCAGCAGAAGAATCATTCGTCCAAGGTTGTTCTTATTCCTCCTCCAGGCAATGTTCGTCCGCTTTCTGAGGTGACTTGTCACAAGTGTGGTCAGAAGGGCCACTATGCAAACAAGTGCAATCAGCGGCGTCTTCCGCCTCCTCCTCCTGTCAAGCCTCCAGGCAATGCTATGGTGAAGCATAATCCCAAGACCGCAAGAGTGAATATGGTGAATGCAGCAGAGGCAGATGATTCTTCTCAAGTGATCATGGGTAATCTCCCAATTAATTCTATTCCCGCAAAAGTGTTATTTGATTCTGGTGCATCACATTCATTCATGTCTAGACCTTTTGCTATCAAGAATGATTTCTATTCAGAGATGTTGAGTAGACCTTTGGGTGTTGTTTCTCCGGGTGTGGCCATGAAAACCACCTCCATTGTGCAGGATGTTTCTACCAAGATGGGTAATTATTTTTTCTTGGCGTCTCCCTATGATCTCGGGAATTCTGATATTGATCTCATTCTGGGCATGGACTTCCTGGCTATGAATAAGGCTCATATTGATTGCAAAGCAAAAGAAGTCAAGCTGACTCATCCTTCAGAAGACGTGATTATTTTCGCAGCTCGCGATGACACAATCCGTCTGTTTGCTCTCAATGAGAAGGGTGAAATCTCGGCGATTTCTCAAATTCCGGTGGTTTGTGAATATGAAGATGTCTTTCCAGAAGAATTGCCAGGAATGCCTCCGCACTGGCAAGTTGAGTTCGTGATTGATTTCGAGCCCGGAACTGAACCGGTCTGCAAGCGCCCGTATAAACTTGGCCCCGAAGAGCTGAAAGAGTTGAAGAAGCAGCTAGATGAGCAAGAACGTCTAGGTCTGATCAGACCAAGTTCTTCTGCGTGGGGTTGTGGTGTTTTGTTTGTCAAGAAGAAAGATGGCACGGATCATCTTTGTGTTGATTACCGGCCATTGAACAAGAAGACAATAAGAAACAAGTACCCACTTCCCAACATCAATGAGTTGTTTGAACAACTGAAAGGTGCCAAAATTTTCTCCAAGTTGGATGTTCGAATGGGTTATCATCAAATCCACATTCGTGAAGAAGACATTCCCAAGAACGCGTTCAGGACGAGTTTTGGCTCATATGAGTACACCGTTATGTCGTTTGGTCTTGCGAATGCTCCTCCAACCTTCTCAAGGATGATGAATTTCATCTTCTCTCCCTTGAAGAATGAGTTTGTCTTGGTTTATCTTGATGATATTCTGGTGTTCTCGGAGACAGAAGAAGATCATGCAGAGCATCTCCGCCTCGTGCTTGACAAGTTAAGGGAACATCGGTTCTATGCCAAGTTTTCCAAGTGTGAGTTCTGGCTTAATGAAGTGGTGTACCTCGGGCATGTAATCTCTGCCAAGGGAATTAAAGTGCACCCTGAGAAAGTTGAAGCAATATTGAAGTGGGAACCTTTGCAGAACGTCAAGCAGCTTCGGAGTTTCCTCGGGCTTGCCAGTTATTGCAGAAGATTCGTGGAGAACTTCTCTCAAATTGCTAAGCCTTTGTCCAATCTCCTCTAGAAGAGTGTCAAGTATGTTTGGTCTCCTGAGTGTGATGCAGCTTTCAATACCCTCAAGCAGAGACTGACTTCAGCTCCAGTTCTTGTTCCTCCGGAGCAGTCCAAGCCTTTCCAAGTTTTCTGTGATACTTCTCTCTAAGGCCTTGGTGGTGTTCTTATGCAAGACAAGAAGATTGTGGCCTATACCTTGCGTCAGTTGAAGCCTGCCGAGAAGAACTACCCCACTCATGATCTTGAGTTGGCGGCAGTTGTTCATGCTCTTATGACTTGGAGGCATTTGTTGTTAGGTAGACCAGTTGAGGTGTACACTGATCACAAGAGCCTGAAGTACATTTTCACTCAACCCAATCTCAATCTTCGGCAATCTCGTTGGGTGGAAATGCTTGAAGACTTCAATCCAAGCATTGAGTATACCCCTGGGAAAGCAAATGTCATTGCAGACGCGCTCAACCGTAAGGCGTACTGCAATAGTCTGATCTTGAAGCGTCTTCAACCATAGCTTTGTGAAGCCTTCCGCAAGCTCAACCTTCAAATGATTCCGCAAGGATTTCCTGCTTATCTTCAAGTCTCTCCGACTCTGGAAGATCAGGTTCGTCAAGCGGAGCTGCTAGACGCTATGGTGAAGAAAGTGAAGAAAGGTGTGGCCAAGAGCATTCCGAAGTATAAGTGCTTTCGTGTCGATGACAAAGATACCTTGTTCTTTGAGGACCGTCTTGTTGTTCCAAAAGGTGATCTCAGAAAGGTTATCATGGACGAAGCACACAATTCCCTTCTATCCATTCATCCAGGCAGTTCCAAGATGTATCAGGACCTCAAGCAAACCTTCTGGTGGACTCGCATGAAACGTTAAATTGCTCAGTTCGTGAACGAGTGTGATGTTTGTCGCAGGGTGAAAGCAGAGCATCAGCGTCCAGCAGGTCTCCTTGAGCCTTTGCCTATCCCAGAGTGGAAATTCGATCATGTGGAGATGGATTTCGTAACTGGGTTCCCTAAGTCCAACAGAGGCAACGATGCCATCTTTGTGGTTATCGACAAGTTGTCAAAAGTTGCTCATTTCCTGCTAGTCAAAGAATCTATTTCGGCAGCTCAGCTTGCAGTGTTGTATACGTCAAGGATAGTGTCTTTGCATGGCATTCCTCAACTCATCTCTTCTGACCGTGGAATTCTCTTCACTTCCAAGTTTTGGGAGTCCTTCCAGACTGCTATGGGTACTAAGATCCATTTCAGCACGACATTCCATCCGCAGACAAGTGGTCAAGTTGAGAGGGTCAATCAGATTCTTGAAGATATGCTCAGAGCCTGTGTGATATCGTTCGACATGAAGTGGGAAGACTGCCTCCCATATGCTGAATTCTCATACAACAATAGCTTCCAAGCTAGTTCAGGCAAGGCCCCGTTCGAGATTCTCTACGGTAGAAAGTGTCGTACCCCGCTTAACTGGTCTGAAACCGGTGAGCGTTAGATATTGGGCAATGACATGATCACTGAAGCAGAAGAAATGTGCCATGTCATTCGTGAGAACCTCAAAGCAGCTCAGTCCCGTCAGAAGAGCTATTATGATAGCAAACCTCGGGATGTTTCCTTCCAAGTGGATGATCTTGTCTATCTCAAAGTTTCTCCCATGAGAGGCATGCAGCGATTTGGAATCAAAGGGAAGCTAGCTCCTCGTTTTGTTGGTCCATTTAAAGTTGTTGACAAGAGAGGTGGTCCTGCATATCAACTTGAGCTTCCTCCAAATTTCGCGAACGTGCATGATGTCTTCCATGTTTCTCAGCTCCGGAGATGCTTCAAGATTCCAGAGCGAACCATTGACCTCCAAGACATCGATCTTCAAGCTGATCTTTCTTATCGTGAGCACCCAGTTGCAATTCTTGAAGTAACTGAGCGTAAGACTCACAACAAGTCTATCAAGTTCCTCAAGGTGAGTGGTCTCATCATTCCGACAAAGAAGCGACTTGGGAACGTGAGGACCTGTTCCGTTCCGAATTTCCAAACTTCTTCCATGTGAGTCATGTGTTATATGTGAGTGTGAGGGGTGTGAGGGTCGAGATCCTCTGGTAGTGTGGCAGAGTTGTGACATCCCAAGTGATGTCCCTACCGTTTATGGCATGTATCCCATTGTATGATCTTTGTGTCATGAGTTATGTTTGGAGTTGAACCTTGTCATTCATGTGTTGGTGGCATTCATGCATCATTTCATCCATCATCATCATGCATCATTCTCATTTCATTCCTTGTGCATGTTGGTTCTTGTGCATGCTGGTGTATGTGGTGTATGGTGGTGAGTGCTTGTATGTGGTGGAGCCCTGTGTGAAAAACATCTTCATTCCCTCTCTCTTTTCCCTTTGCAAGTTTCCTCCCCAAAACCCCTTCTTCCTATTTAATTTTATCATCAGTTTCAAGTTGTGTTTAAATCCTTTTTAAAATGTTCATGTGGTGGGCCATTAATTGTTATGAATGATGGACATGGTGTTTTGGGTGTTTGAAATATTTTGGTTCTCATTTCTTTTAAAATCGAGGGCTGTTTTATTAATTTACTAATAAAATAACATGCTCTATAAATCAACTTAATATTTTTATAAAATAGGTCTCATTATTTCATTCACCAAAAATATTTTGTTTTCTCCCAAACCCTTTTCTTTTTCTCTGGGCTTTTAGTTCTTGCCTCTGTCTATTTTAAATGAATAAAACTCTGATGTGCGTGTGTGAGCGAGAGAGAGAGAGGGCAGGTGGGCCGAGGCCCAGCCCATAGCCATAGTAACGGCAACCTGCCCCCGTCGTTCTCCTCCGTCAGTCAGCTTCAGAGAGCGCCCGCGTCCGCCGCTCCTTTCTATCGCCGTCGCCGTCAGCTCTAGGGTATTTAGCCCCCCCCCTCGGCGTCCGTGTCCCCCCGCCTGGGGTTCCTCTCTCTCTACCCGCCGCCGCCGCTCCTCTTTCTTCCTCCATCGCTCTCCCCCCTCGCTTCTTCTCCCCTGCCAGGTAGGTGGTTCAGAGATAGTAGTGAGCGTCCGCTTCGTCGCCGGCGATCGGCTCGTCGTCTTCGTCGTCCCCCTCGTCGTCCATGGCATCCAGGGCCTCTAGTGTCGTGTCGCCATACCGTTCCCGGAGCTAGGAGAGCCCTGGAGGCCCTCATCTTCCCCCTCGTCGCCGGAGCGGAGGCGATCTCCTTCCCCTCCGTCGTCGACGCGTCCCCGAGCGGCTCCATCCCCTTCTTCCCCTCTGTCGAGCTTGTCTCGCGTCGTTCGAGCCCAAGGTGAGCCGCCGGCCCCCGTAGGTCTTCTCCTTCGTACGCGTAGCTCGTTTTGGTTGCCGCCGTTGCAGGGTCGCCACCGGTAGGTAGTGGAGCTCCTCCTGCTCGCCTCCGTACCCCTCTTTGCGAGAAGAGACGAGCGATGGAAAGGCCGTAGTGCCCCGCCTTGATTCCGCCCATCTGCATCGCCGAGGACCCTGTGTGCTCTCCGGAATGCTCGCCGCCGTTGCTCTGTCGCCGCTGCTCTACGCGTTTCGTCAGTTTCGTCAGTTAGGTCGTGCGTGTGTGTATTAGAGAAGTGCGACGCCCTTCCTCTTAAGAACCGAGCCGTTAGCCCGGTGGTAGAGCGCGTGTGTGTGGTGAAGGGGGTCTGGGTTCGATCCCCTTCTTTCCCCCTTTTCTTTTCCTGTTTTTCTTTTCTGTTTTTCCTTTCCTTTTCTTTCTTTTGCAAAACAGAGAGTGTGTGTGTGCCTTTATGTATGTATGTATGTTTTTTGTGTGTGTAGTGTAGAGGTCTGTGTGTGTGTATGCACCATATGCATACACACCCATACATGTGTGTGTTGTATGACACATGAGAGTGTGTGTTGTGTGTGTGTGTGTATATGCACCCATGTGCATATACCCACATATTTGTTGTGTGTGTTAGCTAGTGAGTGTTGTGTGCGTGCTTTGTTGCACATGCTCTTGTGGTGAGAGTGAGATGTGTGTGTGTGTATGCACTATGTGCATATACACCCATGTATGTGCTTGTATGTTATGCTTGTAGTGTGTGTGCTTGTAAGTGCATGAGTGTGTATGTGCCATGCACATAGCCATATGTGAGTATTAGGGGGTGAGTCCAACATAGTGTGGTGCTATGTGGGTGTATGTGTGTGTTTCACACACACATACATGTGTAGGTGTGTTAGTGAGTGTGTGGTGTAGGGTGTGTAGGGCACCATGTAGAGTGTTCTTGGCACCTGGGGTGTGCCATGTGTTATATGTGAGTGTGAGGGGTGTGTGTATGTTCTACATACACTCACCCATGTGCATTGTAGCTCCATGTGTAGGTTTTAACCTATGTGGTCAAATGAGCATGGTTTCTACTCTAGCTAGTTCCATTCTTGTTTTTGATGCTATGCCATGCTATCCTATCCCTAATATGCTAAATAACCACTTCCAACATGTATCTATGCAGCACATATCATTTTGGGGCATTTTCTTTGAGTTTCATAAGTGACATAAGTCACCCATGCCTAGTATGGGTCAAATTTCGACCCCCCCCCTTTGCTCCCTTTTTGTCCATGAAAGTATATAGTTATGACTAATGATTTTGGGGTGTTTTCAACCCCTCTATGCACCTGTGAAGTCAGATTTGACTTTGGGGCAACTTGACAAAACTGCATTTTTATGCTGTGATGCCCTTTTGTCTTTTTCATATGAATTAATCCATGCATGCTTTGGAGTTCTTGTCAACATGAGATTGCTATTTAAAGTTGCTATGAACATCCATGTATTTTTGTTATTTGATTTAATTCTCCAGATCAGTGGGAGATCCATGTATTTTTGCTATTCAAAGTCCGGGGAATATGCTGTTATTGTTTTGCCTTGAAGATCAGGGTGTAGCTAGTGTTGTGCGGGGTTTTTGACCATGCTCAGTGTTAGATATTTGTAGCAGATATTGTCATCTACCATCCTGTTAATTTTCATGTCATTTGGAGCTTCCTAGCATATTTAACCAGTGTTGTGTACTTGCTACTTTATTAACCCAGATTCCAGAAAACTGGAATTTTCACCAAGTCCCTAAAAATCTGTTTCATCATGCCTACTTGCCAGCTCCATGCATAGTGGTGTGTTGCTCTTTTGCTGATTGTATAGTTGGATGAATTGAGGTGGGTGTTGAGTAGAACCTGTTCATGTCTTGTTGTGGCTGTAGAGTTCCTGTAGCAATAGTTGTGAGCTTTTCAAATTGCTATGTTGCTGTTTTGTGGCAGATTGAGTGCTATTTTTTTTGGGTGTTGGGGGAGCTATACGCCGTGGAATTGAGTGATTCTTGAGTCTATTGTGATTGGTTTTTCATAGAATATCCAGTGGCTAACTTGGAATGCCAAGAATTAGCCCAGATATTTGGTGGTCTTGTATTTTGCCTTTGTGCCTTGTCGTGAGCGTATTTGGAGAACCGTAGCTCCGTTCCTCGCGATCTTTATATGCATTTCCATCGATTTTGCATGATGCATACATATTTTCCATGTTCATGCATGTCTAAATAACTTAACATGAGGTTCTGTACTGATTCATTAATCTACCACCTTTGCATGTGAGACATGGCTAGTTTAGGATTGCCTTGGTATAGAACTTCTTGAAATGATCATGCATCATCTTGATTGTGCATTGCACCTTGGTTGGTAATTTATTTGATGTTTCTCTTGGGTAGAAGCGAGTATAGAATCTGAGTTCGAGGAACCTGGAGAGTACCACTACGAGGATCCCGCTACTTGTTCCGCTGAAGAACCAACAGGCAAGATGATCGTACCCGGATCCCAATACTATATTTGCTTGCTAGTTTCTCGTTATTATCATTACAATTGCGCTACCTACCACATGATATCAGCCCCCATGTTGCCATGACAGCCTCTAACCTCCACATCCCAGGAAAACTGTTGATTGGCTAAGTTACCGCTGCTCAGCCCCTCGTATAGTGTTCTTAGTTGCAGGTTTTTCCATGTGATAACATGGATTGGATATCACCATAAATTATGTTATTTAATTTAATGCACATATATATCTAGTATTGGTGGAAGGCTTGGCCTTTTGCTAAGCGATTTGTTCCACTCGTGCCGCCGTTAGTTCCTTGTTACCGGTGTTATGTTTTCCAAATTTTTGCGCTCCTAACACGCTTGGGGTTGTTATGGGGACCCCCTTGTTTATTCGGTGGAGATTAAAACTTGTCTGGCAAGACCCAACATTGGTACTACATTTGCTTAACAACTTAATTAATTGCATAGGGTCTTGCAAACCCGTGGATAATTTAATAAACCCCGGGCCAGTGCTCCTCATGAGTGTTGGTCCAACCTAGAGCACTGTGCAGGGCCAACCCAAGCCAACTTGGGAGATTTCTATCAGGCCTCCGTACACTAGCTTATCCGTCGTGTCTTGAGATTGAGTTACGCGGCTCTTATCGGGTTCGTCGACACGTCGGGAGGTCTTGCTGGATTTGTTTTACCTTTATTGAATGTCTTGCGTGAGGAGTCTGACTTTCTTCGGGTTTACTCAAGGTGTTGGATTCCTTTGGAATTGTCTATGATGATCGCGAGAACCGCATTCGAGACTATTCCCGCGGAGTGTGGTTATTTGTGATGGACTAGTTGGTGCACCCCTGCAGGGTTAAATCTTTTGGAAAGCCATGCCTGTGTTTATGTGGCAACTTGGATATTTGTTTAACACCCGGTTATAGAAAACTCGACGTAAACTCTAATTAAAATACACCAACTATGTGAGTAACTGTGATCGTCTCTGCTCGTGAACTTGAACCAAGAGAGAACACGATGGGGTTATGATTGACGTAAGTAAGTGTTCAGGATCTCTTAGAGATCATACCAGATTCGAACGTTCTTCGTAGGCCACTCATATTTATTTCATGTTGCGTAAGCTAGCGACCATAATAATGCTTAGTGCTGCTGCAAAGTTAAACATCACCCCTTCCATCCTAAAGCTTATGTAGTGTTGGTACCCGGGCACATGATAGCTGAGTCCTCTGTGGCTCACAGTTTACTACAACAATCCAGGTGCAGGTTCAGATGAGTTCGTGCAGGATGATCTTACTCAACTCAAGTGGGAGTATGATGAGGAGAGAGGCAGGATGTACGTGACATATCCGGATGAGTAGAGGACCTGGTCATGATCTTTGGGATAGCTTGATAGTATCATTTGAAACTTCTTTTATCGTTTGATTTCGTCCGTAGTCGGACCCTGTGTTCAACTTGATGCTATGAATTGAGTGACATTGTAAGGTAGTATGTGGCGAGTGTAAGCCAACTTGTATACTCTTCTCATTCAGTATTGTATGTTGTAATGGTACTATTCTTGCTAACGACAAGATGCGCCTCTATCCCTTGCGAGGCCCTCGTGCCTTAAACGGATAGGCGCGCATCTTGGGCGTGACAAGGTACCACATCACATTCCACATAATCAGAATATGTAGCAATACTAAAATGCACACAAACAGTACGTGTCACCTTAACCTTGCCACTATTGTTGAACCATTGGATGTAATAAGGATGAGGATGTGGTCTGGTGGTTAGAGACAACTTCTCCACCATCTCCATTCTAGCCAAGTTATTGCAACTCCCTCTATCGATGATGACGCGAACATAACGCTCCTTCACAACTCCCTTTGTGTGGAACAAGTTGTGCCTCTGATTTTGCTCAGACAGTGTAACGCGCACACTGATAACATGCTAAGCAACTAAACTTTCATACCTGTCAGCATAATCAGTAGCCATGTAGTGTGTCTCTGGTTCTGTATCCTCACCACCCTGTTCTTCACTCGCAATGAGAGACAAAGTATCCTCATCATATTCACTGGCGAAAGCATATCCACCATCCCCAGTAACAATCGTTACACGCTTGGAAGGGCATTCTCTCGCAAAGTGACCTCCACCCTTGCAGCGACGGCATATAACCTCATGTGTTTGCCCTGTGGATGCAATAGATGAAGAAGAGCTCTGTGCAGGCCCAGAAGGTGTGCTCTTTGCAGAGGGTGGAGTAGGAGCCTGTTTCCTGCTATCTTGGTTGGAGTTGGAGGTTGAAGTAGGTGGTGTTGCAGCAGGACGTGCGGAAGTAGATGAGGTATGTGGCGTCCATGCTGAAGTGCGACCTGCAGAAAAAGTAGTTCTCGCCATTGCCTGTCGGTCCTGCACTTCACGTTCAACTTTACAAGCAAGATGAAATAAACGAGTGATAGTGCTATACTCCTTATACTCTAGAATAGTCTGAATCTCTCTATTTAATCCACCCATAAAACATGCAAGCATAGCTTCATTCTCCTCAACAATACCACATCTAATCATGCCAGTTTGTAATTCCTGATAATATTCCTCTACAAAAAAATTTCCTTGTCTTAAACGCTACAAATTTTGAAGCAATTCACGTTGATAATAAGGTGGCACCCAACGATTATGCATAGCAGTTTTCAAAGCAGCCCAAGTAGTTGGAATATTACCATGGTGTATTCTACAATGTTCTGACCACCAAACACAAGCAAAACTAGTGAATGAACAAACAGCAGCAGCAACATGTCTATCTTCAGGAAATTATAAGCATGTAAAATGTTGTTCTCTTTCTAACTCCCATGTAAGATATATATCAGGAACATATCTACCCTCAAACGTCGGAATATTCAATTTAAGTTTAGGGAGATGGTCATGATCCCGTATCTGAGGGGGTGGTGCATCCCTATCGTTACGGTTGTAGCCATGTGGTCGACCTTGTGCATATGGTGGTGGTTGCCCCTGAGGCTGATCTCGAGCAACCTCTCCCTCATCATCGTAATCACCATCATAATCCTCAACCTTCTCAACGACAGTAGCAGCAAGAGCCACAGAAGTAGCAGCAGTATCAACAGTACCAGTATGTTGGGCTTCGCCGAGAGGCACACGTCTCGCTGGTCGTTCGAGAGGGATACAAGCTACAGCTGGTGGTGGTAGACGGGAAAGCACCTCATTGAACTTGGTGTTCATCTTGGTGTCGAATTTCTTCTCCAAACCATATTGCTTCTACAAGTCCTCTCCAAGGTTGGTCATGAAGTCTTGTACCTGGTCAACCATCATTTGCTGAAATTTATCATAGAGCGCTTTGTTGGTCATGCTCTCCCAGTCGATCCCGTTGTCGGGTGATCCTAGCATGGTTAGCAGAAATAGGAAACACACAAGAATATGAAACCTACTGACTATTGGGACGTGGTGGTGGTGGTGGTGGTGGTGTGTCACAAATCCTTCAAGCGAATCTCAAATTCTTACCAGTTCTTACCCACCAGCAGGCGGTGATCGGCAACCGTTGCAGTCAAAACTCTCAAAGCTTGGATAGCGCGATTGCCAGGTGGTGTCAAACACACGACGTAGATGTATGTGGAGTTGGGATGGCATATAATATGGTAGCAAAAAGGGTGAACAATAATCAATTCAGAGATGCAAGGTTGAATAAACGCTCAACGATGGTGCTGCGCTGGTCCTAGGCTAGACAGTGCTAGAGACGTGAGCCTAAAACACTAACAAAATCACGACGCTATACGTAATCAAGGGAAGAGCACACTCTGATTTTTTTTTGTGCTCCTTTTTTTCGCGCTCTTTTTTTTTGTGCTTAGAAAATCGCTACAATGGCGAGTGTCTCAAAACTCTTCCCAAGTCGTATAAGCAAGATAGGTACGAATTTTTTTTGACTAATTTTTTTTCTAGAGCGATTCGGGGGCTACGACGACCAAAAATTTCGACAAAAATCACTATGATGGACAGTGTCGCAAAATGCTTTGAAAAAACTAAAATCAAGAAGGGAAAAATATTTCCAGTCGAATTTTTTGGGGTCCAAAACGTGCTCTGCAAAGTGTGCCAGACTTTTTTTTCCGACACCTACTCACGTAGCAAAACACGAATCCGAAATCAAAAGGATCTCGAAACTAAACCTAAAACGAGATGGATTCGGATTGGTGGCGGATTTGTGGTGGTATATATGGACACCAATAGATAGTGATGGTGGGTGGTGATATATGGCAGCGGTTATGATGGTGGTGGTATATGGCAATTATGAAGACGATGCGGTGGCGGCGTGACTACCTGTGAATAGAACTTGAAACTCTAAAGGACTAGACACTAAGACCAGCAACTCGACATGACGATGTAACCGCAAGTTCAACAAAGCAGAATACTAAAAAGACTATGCAAAGGCTCAAATTGGTTCGGATATGATGATCTAACCCTAATTGTTTTGTGGCTTTTTCATGGACTATAGGTATGAAGAACAAATGTGATCTAAACTACGAAAACTGCTAAAATCCCACTGAGCAACCTGGAAATCCGATACCACTTGATAGAGGCGAAGTTGTCCCTGTCTTTTGATGAGATGGTGGCTATCATTTTTGGTGGAGTAGACTTTGATGATCTGACTATGAACGTGCGAGACGTCGTGCCTTAGCAGTCGCTAAACCAACTCCGAGAGGTTATTGACCACACCGGAGCATGATGAACCTGACCACGAAGGTCTGTTTCCTGCACGCAAACAAAGAACAAGAAAGAAACTGAGATTGCAATCTAGATATTGCGAATATAAGAGGGAATCTTTATTGATGAAGTGGGGTTCTGTGATGCCTTTGTCTGGTCGTGGAACACAAACGAAGAACGCGAAGTTGCAGCTATGGCAAACTTGTAATCTAAACAAAACTCAAACCTAAAGAGACGCCCTAAGGGAAGTATATATGGGGGAATAGAGGCGAATTTCGTGGCCCCTTGGAGGAGGGGTCCGAAACTGACCCTAACTCAGTTTCCCCATATACATGGACTCTAAAAACAACGTATAATATGGCATTTCAAAATTACATGGGCCTGGCCCAAAACTAAGGTGGCATGGCACCTATATTAGCCTATGGACAAATTTTATAAAGTGGCATCATGCATATTTCGTCCAAGGGTTCCCGCCCCCATTATGGTGGCTTCAATGTGTGAAAATCATCACTGGAAGCTCCATTGTTCTTTCCCGTGCGCGCATCTTCTCCTCCATGTTTGATCCGCTCCAATGGTCATCCTTATTGTCCATGCTAGGTCCTTCATTCATAAGTAAAACAAAAGTATCTAATTTAGGTAGCATCATATGTTCATGAACATTAGAAGGATTTCCAAGAAACGAAAGTACCTGGTAATTCAATTAACGTACGCGAGCTCTAGTAATTAGTCCTATATGTATAGCAATCGGGGTTGTGGGTGTAACATTAGTAGGGATGTCCACATCATCTGGCTCCGTAGCCCCTCGCTCCACGGGGCCGTCCTTGGTGATCCGGTCGGCCCCGGTGGTGGTTGAGGTATGCATGGGGCCAGGCCCTGAAGATGCAGAGCATAAGCTGTTCAGAGTTCCAAGTCAAACATATCGTCACCATGTCCTCTTCATGAGGGCTGCTCGTATGTCAAGGGGGACCCCTGAGCATCGCAACTCAGGGGCCTCACTGGCCCCGTAGCCCCTCACCTCTTGGGACCGTCTTTGGTGATCCGGTTGGCCCCAACAACGGTTGAGGTATGCGCGGGTCCAAGCCCTGCCAATGCAGAGTGACATAGCAAGCAAGAAGGAAACAAGGCGAAGAGGGCAATCATGCAGTTCAACCATTATTACGAGCATGAAAGTTTTTGCGAATACAACCAGTTTAATGCCTCCAAGAGGCATGTCAAATGATGGAGGAAAGAAATAGGAAAGGGGAATCAAGGGGAGCCCGCGCCGCTGCTCGTCCCGTCCGTGGAGAGCTCGTCGTCGACATCGCCGGCATCGTCCTCCTCGCCACTAACTTCTGCAGTTTCAGGGGATGGTTGAATGGTGATGTAGGTGAACCTCTTCACCAGCTTCTCCATGGCAGCCCTCACTGCTTCTGCAACGCTCCTACGGACCCTGGGGGTAACCAGGCGAATCACAGAGTCGAATCCGAACACTAGCTCGCGAAGGTGAAGATAGATAAAGACGCGTGTCGTGGCCTTAGAAAAGCGGTCTCGGCACTCGCTATCTAAGACCCCCTCCACCTTGGGGCTGGCGCCCTCCAGCGCCTCGACGAATCTTGAAGCAAGCTCCACGTAGCCGCTTTCTGGAGCCACCAGGGGTTCCTCAAACCCTTCCTGGCAGAGGGAGTGGAGCGCTCGACGTAGCCTGAGCTCGACCGGGGGAAGGGCACTAAGCTCCACGGCTTTCCGCCCTTTGTCTCGGCTAAAGCCTTTTCCGTGGCTTCGAGCCTGATCTTCTCCAGGGATGCCTCCTTCTCGCACGCCTCCAGGCACCCTCGTATCACGGTATTGTCGGCTTTTGCCTGGGACATCTTAGAGTCCCGGTCGGTGAGCTGAGCCTTATAGGACTCGAGGTCCTCCCGTTGCCCGCATAGCTCTTCCTTGAGCGCAGACTTATCCTCCTGAAGGGCCCTTCGGCATACGCCACATTGGCTAGCACCGCCTCGAGGCCCGCTTTGGCTGACGTGGCCTCCTCCTCCTTCCTCGCCACGGTGGCCTTGGCTTGGCCAGAATACGCCATGATATAAGCGTTGCCCAAATCCATCCGAAGATTAGCCCCAGAAGCGAGGGGATCATTAGTACTCGTGAGGGCATCCCCGAACCTTGTCTAGGACGTCAAGACCAGGCGGTGGAGTCACCAAGACCCCCTCTGGAGGAGTCGCCTGCACGACCGCGGGCGGCACCTCCTGAGAGACAGCAGCGCGAGGAGAAGGATGCTCCGGAGGGTACATGGCGACCAAGGGAAAGAAAGACACAGACGAGTCCATGGGCTGCCGGCCATCGGGGGCTGCCCCTCCAGACTATGGAATCATCATAGAAGCTACCACACCAGTAGGCCTCGGGGGCTCCGGGGGATTCGCGGGGCGACCAGGAGGGTCGCCTCGCGAGCCTTCGCCCCGTCGCTCGCAGGAACCTCATCAGGCAACGATGGTGCGCCCGGAGCAGGCGGCGCATTGGAGGACGCCTTCGGCCTGATGCCCGCCTTCTTCTTCGTCATCTTTAGAATGGGGATGTGGGGACCCCGACTCATAAGACGTGATCACCGAATGTACGTGTACAGTGATCCCAGAGATCAATACTCACTAAACACACAGAAACTGAATAACAAGAGTCTTACATCCATTACATACCAGTTTACTCAAATATGGCCTTCATGGCCAAGTCTTCATACGATTGCAGCGGAAATCTTCAACGACAGCGTGACCATGCCATCAGACTTAACCCTACATGCATTCTGACTGGGAAGCGTCCTAGCTGGCATGACCGTCACCGAGGTAATCTTCATCATAACCTGATCTTTCATGCCTGGCCAATAAAATAACTAGTGGCAAGCCAATGAGTACTTTGAATGTACTCGCAAGCAACCCATGTTTGGAACAAGGCAATAATTAACAATGCATGATATAGCTCTAATAGCTAAGTTTTGCAGAAAGCTAGTTTTGAGTGCAATGACATGATCAAGTAACTTAAGTAAGCATGCATCAACCATGGATAGGTGTTCCTAAGAACATGTCACCGTCATCATCATAAGCAGGGGTTGAACATCTCATGTTCCGTCATCATGCCGAGTCATCCGACTCGACTCAAGTATCATCCTTGTCACCACACACACCAAGTTTGCGAAAACATCTGGACGTAGCACAAGAGCGGTTTTCCAACTATCCTTGACTGTGGACACGACTATTCAAATAGTTTTACACTCTGTAGAGGTTGCACACTTTACCCAAAAGACTCGGGGAAATTCCGTGTCATCCACGACTCACAGTATATAACATACCCGAGGTAAGCACCCGAACAATGCCTTTCCCCTAGCGATACTAAACAAAGAGTCCACTCGATAGGTACCCAGCCCTCATGATGTACATCACATGAGCCTCGCTCCAGATCATACCATCCATGAGGGGACCAACGGTGTGCCCAGTGCTTGTAAAGACAACGCATGATCGTCCATTCCGGTACGACCCCGTATCAAGAGTGAGCACGCCACTCCTGCCACTAGTAATGCGGGCTCCTTGCTAGTACCCACCAAAGTAATCAATAGAGCCCCTTCCCATACAGGGGTAGAGTGGTTGTGCATGTAAAGTTAGAGTAATGGTCACAACCTACACCAAGCCGTTTTTGAGACCACACATACTCACTTGCTCCGGTACACCACTTCTTTCTCAAGTGGTTACCCAACTCAACATCATCTCCCTCGGGCATTAGTGGCACCCGACGGGGTTTTCTAAAAGTCTTTGAACTTTTCTGTCTTCCCATCACCATGCATAATCCCGATCCCACTTGCGTAGCATCTGTTAGCATCCTATCTACACCCACCTACATAACCCTCATAAGGTGGTAGGGTCATGCATGATGCAAGTGTCAACGGCAAACTATCGGAAGCATACCACTAAAGTGGACACCACATCATCTTGATCAATATGACAAAATGAAGTGTTATATGCCATGCAATAAAAGGGTTCATAGTCATGGTCAATTGGCTGCTTGCCTGGCTTAGCAACGTCTTCGAGGTCTTCACACGCTTCTTGTCCACTTCAAGCACTTCGTCTACTTCGTCAACTATTGTCGGAAACAACCATAATGAGCAACACATCAGGTAGACAATAAACGTGCTCTACAAATAGGAGTTTCATTTTTCTAGGACTCCTCTGGTCATGAGAAAAATAACCAAGGAGGTTTTGGTGGATGTGGGTCAAGGGGGGGAGTTTTGAGTGGTGGGAATGATGGAAATGACGACCCTATAAGATGTCCACAGAAAACATTTTTATAAAAATGAGTGGAGGCACTCATCAAATAGGGCATATTTTTAGGAACATGTGGGAAGTGGTTTCACTGGATTTGGAGTTGGCATAATATTCCTGTGGATTTTCAAAGTGGGTCACATATGAATAAATGGCCCAATAATTGACATGGAAGAATAAGTGTAAGGAAAAATGCTCATCACTTAGTGCATGTATTTGGATACATCTAGGAACTTGAATCAACCCATTTGGAGTTACTAATAATTCCCTAGGAATTTACAAAGTGGGTTCTATATGGTTCAAATTCAAATTTGAATTTGAACTATCAGAAAAGATTTATGGAAAAATGTGCAATGCACAAATTTGGACAGGAAATGATTTTAGCAATATGTAGAAATTTGAATCAACTAAATCGGAGGTCATATGAATTTAATATGGATTTTTGATTTCCCAAATAAAGAATGAAAGAAATTACCAAAAAGGCTTAGGCAGGGCACAGGGCGTAGGATAGCCAATGGGCCAGCCCAGCCGCTCGGCCTGTTGGCTGGGGCGACGCCAAAGGCGTAATTCCGGAATGGCGCCTCCTTAGCGGGGAAGCGGATAGAGTGTGGGGCGCCTCCACTGAACAGGGGGCCCGGGCCTTAGCCACTGACTAGCGGGCCCTGTTGGCAGGCCCTCCTCCTACCTCCGTTCAAAACAGGGGAGGGGCAAGGGAGGCCGGCCGAGCCCACGCCGGTGCCCCGTCCCGGCGCCACGAGCCGCCCCCGGCGGCACTCCGGCCACGGGCGAGCCTAGGGCGATGAGCCGCACAAGCCTTGGTTGCTCTTGGGCCTTGGAGAGGTCGGGACCGCGTGTCGTTGCTCCCGCGGCGGAGGCCGGCCATGGTGGTCGAGGGGGATGGCGCTCTGGCCATTAGGAGAGAAGAGGGGGCGTGGTGGACGAGTTCGACAGTGCTGGGGCATGAAGGCGGACCTCAGAGGGGAGAAGCGGGGCTCCGCCCATTTGCGTGAGCCCGATGCGGAGCTATGGCGTCCAAGGGGAAAGGGGCCGAGCTCGGGACCTCCAATGGCTTGCTATGCGGGGTTGTGAGAGGCGAAATGAGAGTTAGAGGGGATAAGGGGGGCTCAAGGAGAGGTCTATGAAGGAGGGCGATAAGGGGAGAGCTCGGGTGGCCGCTGGAGGGCCTCGGGTGCGGAGAGCACGCGAGCTAGAGGCGCCTTGGAGGTTTCTGAGCGTCAGGGAGGGGCGTGGGAGGTCGAGGGAAGATTCTTGGCATGCGGGGACAACCTGCTGAGGCCAGACACAGGCTAACAGACGAGGTCAAGTGGCAGAGCGCCGTTGTTGCAGGTCAACAGCGTGGTCACCATGCCACTTCATGTCTAGAGCACCCTTTTGGTCGGCCCGACATGTCTACTTTGTGAGGCACGCATGGGAAAGTTGATTGGTGAAGTGGGAGAGTAAATGGAGCTGGGTAAGGGTGATTTCTAGACCAGATAAGTTTGCAGCAGCAAACTTGGGGCTTAGAAAAGGGTTTTTACTAGAGGGTCATATGGATAAAACCTTGCCCAATGGTCCTACGAATGAAGGGAGTACATGCACACCAATGTTCAGCTCAGGAAGATCAATGCACATGATACTTGTAGTTCAAAGCCTCATTTGCTACCAAAATGAAGGTTTAGATGAACTGCTCATATTTTCCATATGAGCATACCACCTTTTAGATTTGATAAATGCATAGGATGCTTTGGAAAGGTTTGGGGGCATTTTTAGGAACTGAATAATAGGAGAGGGGAAAGAAGCGGCCTTGCCATGGTAAAAACAGAGGGAATAAGACAGAGTTACCCCCCCCCCCAAATAATTGACCAGAGGCCAAGGCAAAGTTACTAGAGGTAAAATGAGGTTAGAATATGTTGTGGTAAAAAGTTGGAGGCAAGAGGAATCTTTTTGGGCCCACATAGCTTGTCCACAGTTTATGGCTGAAGGTGTTTGTGCTGTGATTGGGCTAGGTAGGGGAATCCTATGACCGTGAGATTTACCAGGGGTAAGTGGTAAGTCTATTTGGTCCTGATCACATGTTTTCAGATTAAATAAAGAAAGTTGATAATGTAATCTTGGAAAACCCTAGAACTGGACAGAAATGGATTTCTTTAGATCTGATCATGAAATTATATTCCCCTTGATGCACCACTTGATGTAGCATCATCATTTGGGTATTAGAGAATGCCCACAAAGTTTGGTATCAATAGGAGATACTTCACAATGTAAAGTTGATCTAAATTGGCTCTTGACAGGAATGGTTTTAGGATATTTTGGGGAATCGAAACAAATGGTATTTATGTGGAACTTGGCAAGATGATCACATATATCATAGGTGACATGATAGAATTTTCCTGGATTTATTTGAGAATATTTATTATAGAAATATTTCAAATGCTTGTAATAGGCAGAAATGGTTTTGAAGGGTTTTGTCAAATACTTTGAACATGACCATGTGATTAAACTCTTATATATGGACAATATATGTCCACTGGGTTTTCCTTATTTTTCTCAAATATTTTTAAAGAATTTAAATAAATTTTCCCTATAAAAGACCATTTGCGGCCTTAATAAAAAGCCTTTAAATAAAATATGAAAATAACCTTTTAAAATAATATTTTGTGGTTTTGGGAAGTCATATATATAGTGGGTTCCAAATAAACCATTTGGGGAAGAAGGATCCACCTAATTTGGGGACTTGCAGTGCAAATCTCAAATCAGGGGGTTTTGCAAACCTAATTACAATAAAACCCGGACAAAATAATATTTTGTAAAAATATAACTAAATCCTATTCACATGGAGTGATCATTGGACAAGAGTGGGGATCAAAGAAAAGAGTCTAGAGAGGAGGAGGGATTTTATGAATATAGAGCACTAGCAAGCAATCAGACAATCAGCAAACAAGTCAACCATAACAAGCACACAAAAGTTTTAAAATACCCTGATTTTTGAGTCATGATATCTTAGTCATGAGGCAAATCATAGGGTGTGACAGACCTACCCCCTTTACAAGAATCTCTTCCCCGAGATTCCAAGGCTAGGCGTAAGAGAGATGCAGAAATTCAGAGGTGAGGTAGTCTTCACATTCCCTGTTGTTTCCGCTCCAGCATGGTTGTCCTTCTGGATCTTGGAGTGCCTGACGATATGTATTCGAATGCATTATTGACTTCACCTCAGGGTGAATGGGGTTCCAGCAACCTTCTAGGCTTGCCTAATGGTTAAGGCTTGGTGGACGAGGTTCTAGCAAGGGCCTGGCTTGCGTGTGTATCCCAAAGTCAGAATACTTGGCCTGTAGTGTGTCTGTGTGTTGGTCCTGGGATTACTCACGTTGGTTAGTTACATCTAGATGCCTCGCGTCAGTATATAAGGGTTGACTCTTGGTGTAGCTTCTTGTTGACAGGGAAGTCTTTATCTTCCTTAAAGGAGGAGGTCTTCAGTTCCAGGTGTCTCCATCCTTGAGAGTGTTTATGTGTGTCGTCGTGGGCTTCTCGTCGAGATCTTCTGCTTGAGTAAGTTGCCCAGGTATATTCTTCATTCTTCTTTGGTCGTTTGTCTTCATCGTCATGAACGCACATTCTAGAGGGTCTTAGAGCGTCAGTGCTTCGAGATGTAGTCTAGTTGATGTAGCCGACCGATGAGTGGTGGTTGACTTCTTCTTCGTCGTTGTCATGGCTCCGCAATCGTAGTGGTTCTTCATATTTCTTGGGCAAGAAAGTCTTCATCTGTAGGGAGGGTGCTACACGAAGTCCAACTTCTTCAAGGTGAGACCTTATACTCGAGAGGCATGGTAGTTAGTGTTCCTGGGCTGGTCCGAACTAGACTAAGGTGTTCCTCTTCTCATTGGGTAGATATGTATGTCATCCCGGAGGACAACAACCCATTCCCCGAAGTATCACATAAACACATTGCTCATGGGATATGTGAGAGGAGCGGGCATTCGTCCCGGATGATCACTGGTATCATGGGTTTGTGGTCCAACCCAATAGAGGTCTTCGTGGCCACCTTCCTTATGGAAAGGGTGGGTGGTGGTCATGATGGGCTATCGACCATGGTCTAAGGACTTATAGTCCAAGGCCTATTGTCATTATCTGACCGCGTCATGGTCCGGTAAAGCTTCAGGGTTTCAATGAGCTTAGGATGTGAGTGAACGTCTAACACCTTATCATGAGCACAACTGTTAGATGCCAACTGTACTGCCTATTACTCCAAACAAGATCATCCTATATCCTCGAAGGTATCAGCTGATATGAGTCAAACCCAATATTGCATATGCTACTCATATCTCCAAGGTTTCAAGAGAAGGACTATGCTGAAAATCTCATATGTATATTATAACTAACTCACATATATCCCTATATAGAAATGCTCGGTATAATTTACAAGCCGCTAAGCTTGATCATGTCACTACCAATCCAATTGTCCTTCTGACCTGTCCAGGGTCTCAGGTACTGCATTACTATGCTAAGGAAACATGTAATACTGCAATCCAAGATCTTATTACCTTCCTACGAATCCAATTAACCAATCCTCGATTATCATCCACTATCACCTGATCCATTACTGCTACAAATCCAGCATCGATGGTGTCCAACATAATCTCCTCGAGTTCATGTAATCCTCATAACATTGCAAGGACTATCATCACGAACTTCCAATCTCATGGCCAACTATACTCCAAGGTCGAGCTCATATAGATCCGTAAATCATCCCTGACATCGTCCGATTCCTTTTACCAACATCCACCGAAAACATAGTTTCATGATCAAGATCATTGGACTAAATCCAAGTTACTCCGAACAGTGTGGTTTAATTGATCTTGAGAACCTAGTAGGATCACATACTTAAATCCAAGTTACTCCTAGTAAGAGCCTCCTACTAGTTACTCCAGTCGCTATCATATCACCATCAATCCAATATCAATATTATTGCCAAAGTCAAGTCATTATCCTCCAAGAATTTTCATCCTGTGATCCCAATGGTCCTACAAAATCGAATTCTCTCAAGGTACAAGAAATTTATGCTACTCTATCAATCTAGACCCACCAAGTTCGTCTACTAACATTAGGCCTCGTATTGCACCAAAGGGTCTGAACTGCTTGCTCAAGACATCTATTATGCTTAAATCCAATCATTGTCCACAAATCATATACCCTTAGAACGATCCTTCCTATGGCATCAAGGTTCTAGTGCTAGGATAAGAATGAAGCATGTTTGTTCACTGTGATCACTAGCTCCATATTGAACCCAGTGCAAAGCAGGGGTTATTGAAGCTCAGTTACAGCTCTAGCAAATCCATGTGTTAGACACGTGATCAGAGATATGTGCTGGGAAGCTTGTGAGGTCTAGGCTGGGCAAGGGGAGGCTTCCAACTTGAGGGAAAAGCATAACTCCACGGGGTTGTGTCTCGTTGAGTTCGTTGTAGTCGAAGTCTTCGGTGTCGGTTGCTTGTCGATGTGGATCCTTGGTGCACATGATCTTGCTGGTCTTCAGTTGACGAGATTGGGGAGAGGGAAAGTAGCATAGAGGAGCATGCCTAAGGGTGCAAAAGAGTGCAAGTGCAATCAAACAAGTGTTCGAAAGACCAAACACAACCATCAAGGTAAGGTAGGTGATATAGTCACGCACTTTTTGCCTAGGGCAAAAGTGTGACTCACACCAAAGCACAAACAGGAAAAACAAGCAACACACATCATGGTTCCATTTGAACCACCAAACGGACTCGACTTCACATGGGGGACACATGACCTATCCTACCCTAGGGGTTCTCAGACTCAGGAGTCGTGTTTGCTTCGTGTCTTGCAGAGGAGTCCACTTAGCCTTCTGGGTCTTCCTCGGGTGTCGCTATGTCTTTGGTTTTTGTTCATCAAAATGATCTTGGAGATGATTTTGGGTCTATTGAGTTGACGATGAAGGTGAATCTTCAAGGCAGTTGTCGACAGGGTCTTCTGGTGTCTTCGTAGCCGTGCCAGTGTCTTCTAGTCTTCTGATATGTCGAGCATTCCAGGTAGGCAACCTTTTATGCAATGACATTAACAAGGCATGGTAGAGTTGTATCCTGTCGCTCTCATTGAAGATATCATCGGCACCAAGAGCGGGGGAATGATGAGAACCGTTTTCCAGCTCACTATGGTGAGGCGGACCAAATGGCGAGGTTCTCATCCACCGGTGGTCACCGATATAACAACGAAAAGGACATGGTTGCTCTATTAGCAATGCATTAGCTTGATATTCCATGTCTTGTGCCCTGGTCATCGAAGGCTAGGGCGGCATCATCTTGGGTCTGTATCGAGGGTGCCACCATCATCGAAGTCTTGAGATCCTCATCCTTCGGGAAGGTATCCTCTGCTGGTAACTCCTTGTCTAGTGTCGCTAACTTGGGTCCAGGATATATCGGCAATCGTCTCGCAAGGTGGCTTCCTTCTAGGTTACCCACGAGGATTACAAGGAATCCCAGGGTCAGTGGCACGAGGGTAGTAGCGACCATTTGCAAAGTCTTGACAAAGTGGACAAGGGGAGTTATGAGAAAGATGGTGGAAATGCTAAGGCAAAAACATTTGCTTCCTTTGGAAATTTAGGAGAGGTGAGAAGAGGTTTTGTAAGTGATTTTGAAGGGTCTGGTAAAACAGTTTGGTCCTAACTAAAGTCCATGCTAACTAAGGGCTTCCTACAGTCAGGATGGCTGTGATACCAGCTCTATGGGGACCCCGACTCATAAGTCGTGATCACCGAATGTACGTGCACAGTGACCCTAGAGATCAATGCTCACTGAACACACAGAAACTGAATAACAAGAGTCTTACATCCATTACATACCAGTTTACTCAAATATGTCCTTCATGGCCAAGTCTTCATATGATTGCAACGGAAATCTTCAATGACAAGGTGAACCCATGCCATCTGACTTAACCCTACATGCATTCTGACTGGGAAGCGTCCTAGCTCGCATGACCGTCACCGAGGTAATCTTCATCATAACCTGATCTTTCATGCCTGGCCAATAAAATAACTAGTGGCAAGCCAATGAGTACTTTGAATGTACTTGCAAGCAACCCATGTTTGGAACAAGGCAATAATTAACAATGCATGATATAGCTCTAATAGCTAAGTTTTGCAGAAAGCTAGTTTTGAGTGCAATGACATGATCAAGTAACTTAAGTAAGCATGCATCAACCATGGATAGGTGTTCCTAAGAACATGTCACCGTCATCATCATAAGAAGGGGTTGAACATCTCATGTTCCGTCATCATGCCGAGTCATGCGACTCGACTCAAGTATCATCCTTGTCACCACACACACCAAGTTTGCGAAAACATCTGGACGTAGCACAAGAGCGGTCTTCCAACTGTCCTTGACCATGGACACGGCCATTCAAATAGTTTTACACTCTGTAGAGGTTGCACACTTTACCCACAAGACTCGGGGAACTTCCGTGTCATCCACGATTCGCGGTATATAACATACCCGAGGTAAGCACCCAAACAATGACTTTCCCCTAGTGATACTAAACAAAGAGTCCACTCGATTGGTACCCAGCCCTCGCGATGTACATCACATGAGCCTCGCTCCAGATCATACCATCCATGAGGGCACCAACGGTGTGCTCGGTGCTTGTAAAGACAGCGCATGATCATGCATTCCGGTATGACCCCGTATCAAGAGTGACCACGCCACTCCCGCCACTAGTAATGCGGGCTCCCTTCTAGTACCCACCAAAGTAATCAATAGAGCCCCTTCCTATATAGGGGTAGAGTGGTTGTGCATGTAAGGTTGGAGTAACGGTCGCAACTTACACCAATCCGTTTTTGAGACCACACATACTCACTTGCTTCGGTACACCACTTCTTTCTCAAGTGATTACCCAACTCAAAATCATGTCCCTCGGGCATTAATGGCACCCGACGGGGTTTTCAAAAAGTCTATGAAATCTTTTGTGTTCCCATCACCATGCATAATCCCGATCCCACTTGCGTAGCATCTACTAGCATCCTATCTACACCAACACACATAACCCTCATAAGGTGGTAGGGTCATGCATGATGCAAGTGTCAATGGCAAAGTTTCGGAAGCATCCCACTAAAGTGGACACCGCATCTTCATGATCAGTACGAGAAAATGAAGTGTTATATGCCATGAAATAAAAGGGTTCATAGTCATGGTCAAAGGGCTGCTTGCCTTGCTTAGCAATGTCTTCGAGGTCTTCACACGCTTCTTGTCCACTCCGAGCACTTCGTCTACTTCGTCAACTATTGCTGGAAACAACCGTAATGAGCAACACATCAAGGAGACAATAAAAGTTCTCTATAAATAGCAGTTTGGTTTTTCTAGCACTCTCTGGTAATGAGAAAAATAACCAAGGAGGTTTTGGTGGATGTGGGTCAAGGGGGGAGTTTTGTGTGGTGGGAATGATGGAAATGACGATCCTATAAGATGTCCACAGAAAACATTTTTATAAAATGAGTGGAGGCACTTATCAAATAGGGCATGTTTTTAGGAACATGTGGGAACTAGTTTCACTGGATTTGGAGTTGGCATGATATTCGTGTGGATTTTCAAAGTGGGTCACATATGAATAAATGGCCCAATAATTGACATGGAAGAATAAGTGTAAGGAAAAATGCTCTCCATTTAGTGCATGAATTTAGATACATCTAGGAAATTGAATCACCCCATTTATAGTTACTAATAATTCCCTAGGAATTTGCAAAGTGGGGTTCTATATGGTTCAAATTCAAATTTGAATTTGAACTATCAGAAAAGATTGATGGAAAATGTGCAATGCACAAATTTCGATAGGAAATGATTTTCGGAATATGTAGAAATTTGAATCATATAAATAGGAGTTCGTATGAATTTAATATGGATTTTTGATTACCCAAAAAAAAGAATGAAAGAAATTAACAAAAAGGCTTAGGCAACGCATAGGGTGCAGGATAGCCAATGGGCCGGCCCAGCCGCTCGGCCTATTGGCTGGGGCGACGCCTACGGAGTAATTCCGGAATGGCGCCTCCTTAGCAGGGAGGCGGATAGAGCGTGGGGCGCCTCCACTTAATAGGGGGGCCGGGCCTTAGCTACTGACCAGCAGGCCCCGTTGGCAGGCCCTCCTCCTACCTCCGTTCAAAACCGAGGAGGTGCAGGAAAGGCCGGCTGAGCCCGCGCCGATGCCCCGTCCCGACGCCACGAGCCACCCCTAGCGGTGCTCCGGCCACGGGCGAGCCCGGGGCAACTAGCCGCACAAGCCTTGGTTGCTCCCGGGCCTTGGAGAGGTCAGGGCCGCATACCGTTGCTCCCGCGGCAGAGGCCGGCCATGGTGGCCGAGGGGGATGGTGCTCTGGCCATTAGGGAGAGAAGAGGGGGCGCGGTGGACGAGTTTGGCGATGCTGGGGCATGCAGGCGGACCTCAGAGGGGAGAAGGGAGGCGGGGCTCCGCCCATTTGCCCGAGCCCGATGCGCAGCTATGGCGGCCAAGGGGAAAGGGGTCGATCTCGGGAGCTCCAATGGCTTGCTAGGAGGGGTTGCGAGAGGCGAAATGAGAGTTAGAGGGTATAAGGGGGGCTCAGGGAGAGGTCTGTGTAGGAGGGCGATGAGGGGAGAGCTCGGGTGGCCACCGAAGGGCCTCGGGCACGGAGAGCACGCGAGCCAGAGGCGCCTTGGAGGTTTCTGAGTGTCGGGGAGGGGCATGGGAGGTCGAGGGGAGATTCTTGGCGTGCAGGGACAACCTGCTGAGGCCAGACACGGGCTAACCGACGAGGTCAAGTGGCAGAGCGCCGTCGTTGCAGGTCAACGGCGTGGTCACCACGCCACTTCGTGTCTAGAGCACCCTTTTGGTCGGCCCAACATGTCTACCGTGTGAGGCACGCATGGGAAAGCTGATTGGTGAAGTGGGAAAGTAAATGGAGGTGGGTAAGGGTGATTTCTACACCAGGTAAGTTTGCAGCAGCAAACTTGGGGCTTATAAAAGGGTTTTTGCTGGAGGGTCATATGGATAAAACCTTGCCCAATGGTCCTAGGAATGGAGGGAGTACATGCACACAATTTTCAGCTTAGGAAGATCAATGCACATGATACTTGTAGTTCAAAGCCTCATTTGCTGCCAAAAGGAAGGTTTAGATGACTGCTCATATTTTCCATATGTGCATGCCACCTTTTGGATTTGATAAATGCGTAGGATGCTTTGGAATGGTTTGGGGGCATTTTTAGGAAAGGAATAATAGGAGAGGGGAAAGAACAGGCCTTGCCATGGTAAAAAGAGAGGGAATAAGACAGAGTTACCCCCCAAATAATTGACCAGATGCCAAGGCAAAGTTACTAGAGGTAAAATGAGGTTAGAATATGTTGTGGTAAAAAGTTGGAGGCAAGAGGAACCTTTTTGGGCCCACATAGCTTGTCCACAAGTTTATGGCTGAAGGTGTTTGTGCTGTGATTGCGCTAGGCAAGAGAATCCTATGACCTTGAGATTTATTAGGGGTAAATGATAAGTCAATTTGGTCCTGATCACAAGTTTTCAGATCAAATAAAGGAAGTTGATAATGTAATCTTGGAAAACCCTATAAATGGACAAAAATGGATTTCTTTAGATCTGACCATGCAATTCTATTCCCCTTGATGCACCAATTGATGTAGCATCATCATTTGGGTATTAGAGAATGCCCACAAAGTTTGGGATCAATAGGAGATACTTCACAATGTAAAGTTGATCTAAATTGGCTCTTGACAGGAATGGTTTTAGGATATTTTGGTGAATCGAAACAAATGGTATTTATGTGGAACTTGGCAAGATGATCACATATATCATAGGTGACATGCTAGAATTTTCCTGGATTTATTTTAGAATATTTCTTATAGAAATATTTCAAATGCTTGAAATAGGCAGAAATGGTTTTAAAGGGTTTTTTCCAATACTGTGAGCATGATCATGTGATTAAATTCTTATATATGGACAATATATGTCCACTGAGTTTTCCTTATTTTTCTCAAATATTTTTAATGCATTTAAATAAGTTTTCCCTATAAAAGACCATTTATGGACTTAAGAAAAAGCCTTTAAATAAAATATGGAATTAATCTTTTAAAATAATATTTTGTGGTTTTGGGAAGTCATATATATAGTGGGTTCCAAATAAAGCATTTGAGGGAGAAGGATCCACCTAATTTGGGGACTTGCAGTGCAAATCTCAAATCAGGGGGTTTTGCAAAACTAATTTGAATAAAACCCTTTTGGCCAAAATAATATTTTGTAAAAATATAATTAAATCCTATTCACATGGAATGATCATTGTACAAGAGTGGGGATCAAGGAAAAGAGTCTTGAGAGGAGGAGGGATTTTATGAATATAGAGCACTAGCAAGCAATCCGTCAATCCGCAAACAAGTCAACCATAACAAGCACACAAAAGTTTTAATTGACCCTGATTTTTGAGTCATGATATGTTAGTCATGAGGCAAATCACAGGGTGTGACAGGGGACGACCCTAGTTTCCAGGAAAGGGAGGACCATTAGCATCCAAGTTACCGAAGGACAAGCAAGGTCAGACCAAGTCCTTACTCCTCAATGTCGACCCACTTCCTCTTCCCCTTCGCTTCGACGATGGTGGTGCCCTCACTAGAGGGGGCGACATGGGAACCAAGCGACGGCACTACCGCCGGAGGTATTGCCGCGGCCGCAGCCTCGCCTGCTTGGCCCGTAGGCTGTAACTCAAACGAGGGCGAGGCCAGCGCTACGGCTACCATGCCTACTGGGGCAGGGTGCATAGAAGGAGACTGAGCCCCTCGTTTCTTGGGGGTCGTCAGGTAGGCGGACTGCATGGCCCCGGGGGGCACGAGCCTCCTAGATACCATGCTAAGACATGGAGAATCCTGGGCCGAAACTTCACCAGCATCATCATCGTCCTCAAGGTCGCACAGGAGCACGCTCTATGACCGGGGGAGGGGGCCGCTCCTACAGGGTCTCTGTTCGACGTCTTCTCGAAATCCCCCCCCCCCTGAGGTATCACCAGAGGACACCATCACCGGGGAGCCAAGGCCCTCGACTAGGGAGAGCCCTCGTTCATTGAATGCGGGCAACCTGGCAACCAAAGCGGCCACGTCATCGCGATGGTACTACAGGGTGCAGCCCTCAGGGGGATCATGGGGGTCATCGTTGAGCAGGGTCGCCACAACCTTGTTCAACTCCTCGGGGGTTATGCATGTAGACCGAAGCCTGAGGTTGTCTCCGCTGCCCCGACAGTCCCACAGGGGCGTTAGGCGCTCTGGCAAGAACTCATTCCCTATCATCCCCCAGTCAGCTTCTGGGTGCTCATGTCGCGGTAGATCCGCTCCAGGAGGGTCTTAGCCCGGGGGTCAGAAAGCTTTGCGGAGCCCCACGCAGGGGTCTTCTCCGGCAACCCGTTTGGAAGCTCCAAGCAGGAGTAAGGGCTCACAGGATCCATGAAGACCCAAACGGTGCCGGAAATTCTCCACCTTCGTCCTTGCCTTTAAGACCATGTCACTCTGGACCGTGAAGAAGGAGACGCATGCCGACTGTTGAGCACTGTCATGCACGCGCAAGCTGAATAAATGTAGGAGGAGGGCCACCGAAGGCTTCACACCCATGGAGGCCTCGCAATAAAAGGCGAAGATAGACAAGAGCAGGATAGAGTTGGGTTGGAGGTGAAGCACCTAAATCCCGTAGTGGTCAAGGATGCTGATGAAGAACACGAAGAAAGGCGGGACGAGGCCGGCGAAGACGCTATGGAGGAATAAGGGGTAGGCTGACCTGGACAAGGGCCGCCTCTCTGAGGAGTCGGCCCATATCAAGGTCCGCCCGTGCTTGTTGGTCCCGTCCGCCGTCGACGGGAGCACCGGGACATGGTCGCCGTCCTTGGCAATGGTGTACATGGAGAGCGCCGACGATATGGGAGCGGGGGCCGAGCCCTATTCCTCTATCTTGGACTTGCCGGTGGGGGCCATTGGGAGGGAGAGTGGAGAGACACCGCATATGAAGGGGCCTCATCTAAGGCCGGGATCTAGGAGCAAGAGCAAGTGCGCACGAGAGGAAAGCAATAATGACTCGGTGCTGGAATTCAGGCTTTTGTCGATTCGGGCGGGGGCCACGAGGACGCCCCATGTCAGACACACGACGCGTGCCAGCTTTGGCCCCGCAGGAGTTTGGGGCCGCTTTGGACCGCCCTCGAGGCTTCACCTTGAAGCCAACTAGAGCGCGCCTTGGGCCTGGGGGCTACTGTTGGCGTTCTGGAAATGGAGGTACCCAGTCCTGCCTGCCTGTGGCCCAGGACATGGGACACTTCATCAGCCAGGCGAGGCTTGGCGCGGCATTACTCAAGACAAGGCCCTCAAGAGGACCCTGGGATCGCAAGGAAGAACGTCATCAAGACAACAATGATGGGCCACCTCAGACCCCATCCTGAGCAGCGGAGATATCTATGCAAGGCCTAGCCTCTGGAGTCAAGGGTGACGCAAGAAAGGACAGGCGGACGCCAGCGCGCCAGGCAGCACAATTTGCTCTTTGGTTCAAAGGGGCAAGGACGTACGCAGGTTCCCAAAGCGCCGCCCAAAGGTTTCCATTCCGGTGCAACAAGACCATGACCACCAGCCCCACAGGGTGGATGTGATCGTCTAGCCCACCGCTGCATCACCATCAGCTACTTTGCAGGACAAGACCGTCTTTGGACAGGGCGCGGATCTACGCCTGTCCCCCTTCAAAATTGGCCATTATGGGATTCCTTCCCGCCATTGTGATAAGGGAAGAGGACCCAGGCTATCGCTATATATAGAATCTAGGGCGCACCATAGAGGGGACATCCCCCAATCCGATCCAACACTTAGTGACTCAACACACCATCACTAGGCGGAGATCCAAGAACACACCTGGAGCCCCCTCGTGAAGCCCAAGCTTAGTGTGCTTTAGGTACAGTGAGGCCGCAGGGAAACCTTTCCACACGCCCCTGTGTTCGAACCTTAAGGGTTTTCCGCCCGAAATCCGACAAATACATGTGTGATGTAGGCTATGAACTGTGTATTTGCACCATTTGTGATAGTTTGTTGCATGTTGCCCTCGTTTAGGACCGTTCGACACATGGGACACCCAATGTCTGGGGTCACTCCCTGTTGCTCTTGCACATTTTTCACACCCTATGTTCTTTTGCACCAACCCGAAGGAGTTGTCGGAACCGAAATGTTACCGTGGTGTCATTTCCGTTTTCATCGCCGTGGCACCGATTTCCTTCTGCCATGGTGAAAAATGCTCTATACTATGATATATGTCAGTTTTTTGTAAAAAGCATATACTTGAATATGTCATCCTCATGCATGTTAAAAACATTTAACATGATATTGCGTTAAAATTTGGTTAATTACTTACTACGTGGTTTATTTCATAACTAAATAACCATAGCTCCGTTTAAAATGTTCCACATATGTAACTTGACTAGAAAAATGTGTAGAATCACATGGTCCACTTTATTTTCCTGTTTACTAAAAATAAGATATGTTTAGTTCAAATCTGGACCAATTTCAAAATTAGCATATGGGGTCATTTCGAAAATACTGTAAGTTGTTTCTGGCCTCATTTAAGATGCCTAGATAGATAGTCTACTTATGCTTCACCTCTTGCCATGTTTAACAACATTTAACATTGATGTGTACCTAAATAGGAGTGAACTATGTAATTTAAATATGGAGTTTCGTCGTTGCATATTGATCTTCACTTAATGTGTAGAAGTTGGTAGTTCTGCTTTGCCATGCCACACATAATAAATGGACATGCATTATATTTGTTTACGCATCATGTCATGCATATGTTGTGGTATTTATTGTGTGTTGATTGTTGTTTCCAGAATGCTTCTTGGAGTTTCCAAAGTGTTTGGAGCATGATAATTCGTTTGACTACGCACGTTCGTCTACTTCACGGATTCGTTCTTCTTCCAAGCGGGATCTCAAGCTTGTTGTTTCCAGAATGCTTTTCTATCTATAGATGCAATTTCTTCCATGTGATAACATGGATATTTTGGTATATCATAATATTTTCCCTATTTAATTTAATGCACCTATATACTTGGTAAAAGGTGGAAGGCTTGGCCTTTTGCTTGGTGTTTTCTTCCACTTTTGCCGCCCTAGTTACTTGTGTACCTGCGTTATATTCCATATTGAGCGCTCCTAACATACTCGGCATTGTTATGGGGATCCCCTTGATTTTTGTTTCGGTATAAAAATCTTGTGGCAAGGCCCAACATTGTTACAACATTTGCCTAATAACTAATAAACTTGCATAGGCTGTAAATAACCTAAGGATCTTTAATCAACAACCCGGGCCAGTGCTCCTCGTTAGTGTTGGTCCAACCTGTCAACCGCCGATGGTCGCAAGGGGCAACTCTGCGATTGTCCGATCGGAAATTTGGACATTCCGCCATGTCCCGAGAATGAGATATGCATCTCCTATCGGGATCGTCGACACGCCGGGCGGCCTTGCTGGATTTGTTTTACCTTTTTCGAACGTCTTGTGCGAGGGATTCTGAGGATACTCTGGGCTATCTCGAGGTTGAGGTTTTCCAACAGAATTTCCAAGGAGATCACAGGTTTTCCACAGTCAAGGTTATTCAACACAACGTGTGGTTAGTTTGTGATGGATGAGTTGGAGCACCCTGCAAGGTTAAATCTTTTCAAGAAGCCGTGCCTGCGGTTAAGTGGCAACTTGGAAACTTTGTTTAACACCCGATCATAGGAAAATTGAAGTAAACTCAAATAAAATACACCAACCATGTGTGTGACGGTGACTGTCTCTACTCGTGAGTCTTTATCCAAGAGAGAACATGGTGGGGTTATGTTTGATGTAAGTAGCTGTTGAGGATCACTTAGTGATCCCGACTAGTTCACGTCCATTAAGCCTAGACCACCCACCTTACTTTATGTATTCGTAAGTTAGCCACTCGAATAAATGTTTAGTGCTTGTTGCAACCTCATCACTTATCCATACCTCACCCATTAAACTTTGCTAGTCTTGATACCCATGGAAATGAGATTGCTGAGTCCCTATGGTTCACAGATTACTAAAACAATATTAGCAGGTACAGGTAATGTGATGCTTTGACGTGAGAGCGATGCTTTTTTGATTTGGAATTCTTCTTTATCATCATCATCAATCTAAGATGTGTTCCAGGATGCATCCTGGGATAGCAAGGATGGATGACATTTTATCGTTTGTTTTCGTCCATAGTCGGACCCTGCTCTTCTATATGATGAGTGAATATGTTGTTTTATTGATGCGATCTTGATGTAGCTTTTGACGAGTGTAATCCAATTCCATATACTCACCTCTTTGTACATGTACTTGTAATGATATCCATTCTTGCGAAACGACAAGATGCGATTCTGCCCTTGTCAAGGCCCCCGTGCCAAAATAAGGATAGGATCGCATCTTGGGCATTTCATACCGACCTAGGAGCCCCCTTGATTGATCGCCGAGTTGACTCTAGTAAAAACTATTTTGAGTCTAGTTATATATCAGAGAGTAGGATTCTGTTTACACCTCTTTATGCTCTGGTGAGGAATCCCGACGTAGGAATTTTAATTCTATCCCTCTTCTCGCTCCAATTTTTTTATGATCACACGGGTATTTTGGAGCCTCTATGATTTTTATGTGACCGGAATGTTGTTCCTGTTACCTCCTGTCAATTTGGGGTAGAAGTGTCCCGGGGAGTAGAGCTCCAGGGGATTCTTGACACATTGGTATTGTTTAGTTTCCATAGTATCTCAAGACGCGGATGTTCGAAATTGCTTAAATACTAATTGTGGCGAGAGGAGTTTGGCCTCACCCAGTACTGGGGAGAGTGTCCAGATGTACTACCATATTTGGTATCATTGTGATTACGAGGGTCTGAGGTGGATGAGTTTCCAAGACCTCTGGTTATGTGTTGATGGATGTGTTACATTGGAGCGTAGTATCATGTTAGGAGTTGAGTGGTGGATTTTGTTCCTTGTATCCATGGACCCGATTGCATATAAAAAGATTTCGAGATTTCTTAGGTGGAAATTCAAGTAGTTACGTAGGACTATCCTTCCAACAAATGCATAATGGTTTTGTATTTTTTTTCTCGTCTAATTGGAAGCTTCATCCTTTGTTTTGTTGGAATATGGTAATTCGAGTTGCTTCAATGTCAAGTGGTGATTTCATATCTTTCCCAAGCCGTGTTCTCATATTTCTATGGCAATGCTAGTCCATTTGATCAACCGGACTTTTCATGAATTATTTTCCTTCCGGAGTTCTTTTCATTACATATTCCACATAGCTACAATTGCATGCATATACATCTTAGTATCATATCTAGTGTTACAAAGTATCCGCATACATAATTGCTATCTTGGTGTGCACGTCCCGCATAGTGACAATCCAAATACTATTGCTAAAGGTAAGAAAATCGAAGCTTTTAGGCAAAGACAAAAGAGCAATAACATCGCCAAATTTGCATATCATACTTGATCATCTTGGATCACTTGAGGGAGTGACTCGTGCCTCATACATACATAGCAAGTTGGGAATAGGAAGACGATGCATTTTGTTTCTTATAGGTTGTGCACAAGTTCGTATCACGCCCATTTGAGAAATTGTGGTAGCGTCTCTCTAGTGTTGTGCAACACGAGCGTTTTCCATGGATTCCACATTTTGAGATCATTTCTTGGTTGCACAACCCCACTTATCTATTCGTGGGTGTGTTTCCAAGTTCACTCATTGCTATTGATTCACACTATCTTACTTGCGAATTTGCGAATCTATTTCAACCTTATTGCATCATATTCTCGAATTGCTTGACATTTTGTGCCACTATCCTAACCTAGCTACTCCATAAGCATTACTTGTATAGATGTGAGAAGGGAAAACTCGGTACCAATTCTACTATTTCCACGATTTCACATGGAGTGATTGATCCTCATTTCAACCTTCGAAACAGTATTTGGTATTGTGTTTTCTCATTCTTCCACTTATATCTACTTGAGTACCATGGATAGGAACACGATGATGAACCCGACATTCAAGGAGCATAGCGACGACATGAATAACTACGTCACCAAACTACAATTCTTCGCCGCAAAAAAGGGAATGCGCCAAGCACATGATGTCATCACGGACAACATTCAACACCTCGCCACCAACATACGTGAATCCGAGGAGAGAATGCGGGACTTCATGACAACCCAAATGGACGAGCTCCGTGCCTTCATGGTGAATCATGCATCATCCACTTTTACCTCCACTCGATGGCGCACCGCAAGTCGACACTCCTCCGAGGATTCCTCTGGCGAGAGTCATCCTCCTCTAGCTCGACCACAACAACATGATGCACGTCGCCTATCTCAAGACTCAAGCAATACTTTCCTTGACGACGAGCCTCAAGGGCGACATCGCGAGCGTGACCATAGTCACCAACAAGAGAAAGATGCATATGAGCAGGAACGCCTACGTCTACGACGTGAGGAACACCGGCACCGTGAAGAGCAAGCAAATGAGGCACACCAAGCGCTTCACAAACCAAACCATGCCTTGCAAGAACGGAACCGACTAGCTCGCGAGGAACAAGAAGATCTATGTTGTGAATGCCAAGAGGAAGACGCACGTCATGAGGAGCACCAAGCAAGAGGAGAACCACATTGATGAGCTCACTTAAAGACAAGAGCAATATCAACATGACAACAATGCCCCTCCATGTCAAGAAGCGCGACCTCAAGCAAATCCTGTTGACCACATGGATGATCAAGCTCCACGGCAAGGCCAACTTCAACCAGACAACCATGCTCCTCCATGACAAGGATACCGCAATCACAACAACAATGAAGAAAATCATGTTGGCAAGCTCAAGTTCAATATGCCCAAGTTCTCCGGAAGCAACGATCCCGAAGACTATCTCTCTTGGGTACTCAAGGTTCACAAAATATTCCGGTTGCAAAACTATGAAGAGGACAATAAGATTTCCATGGCCTCCCTCAAGTTCCAAGATTACATTCTTATTTGGTGGGAACAAGTGATTCAGAAAAGAAGAGAAGGAGGTGACCCTCCAATCACAACTTGGGCACAAATGAAAGATCTCATGTGAGCTCGATTCATCGCAACGGACTATAATCGTGATCTCTTCAAGAAGATACAACTACTCAAGAAAAGCACCAAGTCGGTGGAAGAGAACTACCAAGAGATGGAGATAGCCATGATAAGAGCCCGTGTGAAGGAGGAGGATGAGAAAACTATGGCACGTTTCTTGAATGGTATCAATTACCAAGTCAAGAAAATTGCGGATTTCCAACCCTACTCCAACTTGCTCGAGCTAGTGCATCAAGCCACCAAGGCGGAACATCAAGTTCAAGAGGACTAAAAGTACTCCAAGACCTCCTAAAAGACCTACGGTGCAACTACTCAAGCTTCTCCAACTATGACACCTTCTTCTGCAAGAACCTCCACGACAAAAGATGACAAATATGGCTACAAGTACAAATCGTCTTCATCATCCCGCACCGCTCCTACAAGCAAAACAAGAGCATCATCCTCTACACCAACACCAGATGACGTAAAAACAAGCTCCATCAAGTGTTTCACGTGGCAAGGCCTAGGACACAAGATGTATGAGTGTCCTACAAGGCAGACCATGATCCTTCAAGATGATGGTTCATATGACTCCATGAGTGAAGATGAGATGGAAGCCTTGGAACGCATGTCTATGCACTGAGAAGGCAATGAAGATGAAGACTCTCACATCTTTTGTGACAATGATCCAAGCCCTGCTCTCTTTGTCTCAAAGGTTTTGACTCTACAACAACAACAAGATGAGGACCAACGTTTCCACATCTTCCAAACGAAGGTCGGTATCCAAGGGAGATCTGTCAAGGTCATCATCGACGGAGGAAGTTGCCACAATTTGGCATGTGAGGAACTTTGCTCAAAGTTGCACTTAGTCAAGAAAAAGTACCCTCGCCCCTACAACGTCGAATGGCTAAGTGACTCCAGCACAATACAAGTCGACCATACCGTGCAAGTTTCCTTCAACATTGGAGCTTACAAAGACACCATGGAGTGTGATGTGGTGCTAATGTCCGTTTGCCATCTACTCCTTGGGAGACCTTGGCAATTCGACCGTGGCACCATACACAACGGTCACACAAATAAATATAGCTTCAAGATGAAGGGCACCAAATATGTGCTTCGCCCTATGTCTCCAAGTCAAGTGATCGCCGACAAGCAAGCTTCGGCCCATCATGGAGAGAAAAGTGAGAGAGTGATCGACCTCAAAGCGAGTGAGGTCCACAAGCAAAAATTGAGTGACTCCACGATGAGGGACATGAGTGATCTAGTACTATTTTCCACCAAAAGAGATTTGAGACATGTGAGTGAGATCCCATGGGCGTCCTTCACTATGTGATAGTGTGCAAGGATGATGTTACCCGGACAAACACTTCAGAACATCTTCCTCTTGTGTTATCTCAATTGTTGCAGGAATTTCAAGATGTTTTCCCTAATGAGCTAACTCCAGGACTACCACCAAAGCCAGGGATCGAACACCGCATCGATCTCATCCTCAGCACACCGCTTCCCAACAAGGCACCCTACCACGTCAACCCCGACGAAACAAAGGAGATACAAAGGCAAGTCTAAAAACTCCTAGATAAAGGGCATGTTCGTGAGAGTTTGAGTCATTGTGCGGTTCCTGTGATCCTAGTGCCTATACACAATGGTTGTATGCGCATGTGTTCCGATTGTTGTCCTATTAATGATATCACCATTCGCTACCGTCACCCTATCCCATGTTTAGATGACATGCTAGATGAACTTAGTGGTGCCACTATATTTTCCAAAATAGACTTGAAAAGTGGTTACTACCAAATTCGCATACAATAGGGTGATGAGTGGAAAATGGCTTTCAAAACTAAATTTGGTCTCTATGAATGGTTAGTGATGCCCATGGGCTTATCCGAAGCACCGGGTACGTTCATGCGCATGATGCATCATGTTTTGTGCCCCTACATTGGATATTTTGTTGTGGTCTAATTTGATGACATCCTTGTTTTTAGAAAATCTCTAGAACAACATCCCACACAAGTTAGGAACGTTTTGCAAACTCTTCGGAAAGAAAAACTTTACGCTAACATGGACAAATGCATTTCTGGAGTAGAAAAAGTTATTTTCCTAGGATTTGTGGTTTCCTTAAAGGGTGTCCGTGTTGATGAATCTAAGATTGAGGCAATTAAAAATTGGCCCACACCCACCAATTTGCAACAAGTACGTAATTTATTAGGACTAGCTGGTTTCTACCGTCGGTTGTGAAAGACTTTAGCACCATTGCCACTCCTCTACACGCTTTGAGCAAGACAAATGCACCGTTTGTTTTGGGACCATACCAAGACCCCGCTTTCCATGAACATAAGAATTTGCTAAGTCATGCACCTTTGCTTTCCTTGCCTAATTTTCACAAAACTTTTGAAGTGCATTGTGACTCTAGTGGTAATGTCATAGGAGGTGTACTTATGCAAGAAAAGTGCCCAGTTGCATCTTTTAGTGAAACAATTTCCGGCGCTCAACTCAATTATCCTATCTATGACAAGGAATTGTATGCATTGGTGAGAGTCTTACAAGCTTGGGAACATTATTTGCGAACACACGAATTTTTCATTCACACCGATCACGAAACTCTAAAGTACCTCAAGGGTCAAACTAAGTTGAACAAACGTCATGCTAAATGGAGTGAATTTATTGAGTCTTTCCCATATGTTATTAAATACATTAAGGGTAAAGAAAATGTTGTGACGGATGCTCTTTCCCGCAAATGCATGCTCGTTACTCAACTTGAATTGAATGTTGTCGGTTTTGAGCACATAAAAGACTTGTATGAGCATGATGATTCTTTTGCTATTCCTTATGCCAATTGCAAAGTGAAAACTTGCTGGGAGAACTACTACATGAAAGATGGATATCTTATGCGTACTAAAAAACTTTGCATTCCCAAGTCTCTTTGTTTGTTGCTTTTGCAAGAGGTACACGGTGGAGGACTAATGGGTTAATTTGGACACGACAAGACATATGCCACCCTCTTCGAGAAGTTCAATTGGCCAAAGATGCTTCGCGATGTTGCATGCTTCACCAACCGATGCTCTACATGCCGCAAAGCTAAGTCAAAATCTCAATCCCATGGTCTTTACATGCCTCTCCCTATGTCGTTACGACATTGGGAAGATATTAGCATGGATTTTGTGCTTGGATTGCCACGAAAAAAGAATGGCCATGATTCCATTTTTGTTGTTCTGGATCAGTTTTCCAAAATGGCTCATTTGATTCCTTGCCACAACATAGACGATGCTTCACATATTGCAAATCTCTTTTGTAGGGACATGTTACGCCTACATGGAGTACCAAAGACCATCGTCTCGGATCGCGACGTAAAGTTCTTGAGCTACTTTTGGAAGACCCTTTGCGCCAAGCTCAGCATCAAGCTACTTTTATCTTCGGTGTACCACCCACAAACCAATGGTCGAACGGAGGTGACTAACCGGACGCTTGGAACTCTCATCCACGTGTTGATCAAGAAGAACTTCATGGAGTGGAAATATTACCTCCCCATCGACGAGTATGCCTACAATGGCGCACGACACTTCACCACCACATCTTTTGAGGTGGTCTACGGCTTCAGCCCATTGTACCCATGGCACATTCTTCCTCTATCACTCCAAGAGTGCATCAACATGGATACAAGTGAAAGGGCAAGCTACATCAAGAGGATGCACGAATTCACAAGGAACACCATCGAGCGCCAATGGAACGCACCACCGCCAAACGCAATACCAACAAACACCCCATGGGTGCACCTTCACAAGGATCGTTTCCCGGACAAGCGCAACTCCAAGCAACTACCTCGTGCTGATGTACCCTTCAAAGTGTTGGCATGCGACAACAAAAATGCCTACAAGATAGACATCCCTCGCAACAAATACAATGTGAGCAACACATTCAACGTCATGGACTTATCCCCCTTCCATGGTGATAAAGATCTTGATCCGAGGACGAATCTTCCCCATGGGGGGAGATGATGCGGAGCATCCCATGAACTGCACAATGGACCCTTCCCCAACATCGCAAGCCACAAGAGGGCCCATGACAAGAGCTCGTGCACGCGCCATCGAAAACAACGTGACAACTCTCCTTTCTCAACCTACATGTGACCCACTCGTGACATGGTCGCTACCTCAGAGGGAAGTGCTTTGTGTACTCAGGTACTCGGGAGAAGAAAGTCAAGCTGGGAAGGACAAGGAAGGACCCGGGAACAAGCTCCAGCTCTCGGACGATCGGCCGGTCTCGGATGTCCGGCGCCTGAAGATCAGCCCAGCTCGAAGGGCAACCAGACTACCCAGCCCTTGTATGACCGACGATGCCCGCAAAGCCGATACGTCCCAGCGCCCGGACATCCATGCCATCCCGGAAATCCCACCCTCAAGCATCCGCTCCAAAACGTCGGACAATCGGAGCCTCCGGACGACCAAGCCCTCGATGTCCGACCGCGTCTGGAAAATCTGGCCCAGCCACACCCGCACTGAATCCTCGGACTTCCGGCCTCCTCCGGACATCCGGACCATCCTGAGCCGTCGCATGTCTGACCCCGTCCGAATGTCCGGACCTTGTCTGCACACAGGCCCACGGGTTTCGGCCCATGTACCACTCTATCTCGTCTCGAACTATCTAAACCTCACCCCCTCCTCTTTCTAGGGTTACCTAATGTTTGCTCTTGAGCTTAGCTCCATCACTTGCTTCTTCTATGGAGTTTGTCCTCCTTTGGGAGTAGATCCAAGTGATGCCAAGGTACCTCTAGAGGAAAGACCCCCCATGGATTCAAGGCCCCTCCTCTAGAGTCGGAGATCAGATACCGCTACTTGTATCGTTGGTTGATTTGGCATCTTGTACCTCTTGTGATGTTATGGACCTAGTTGATGTGTGATTGAGTTTGCTCCTGAGTGTTTCGTCTCATTCATCCCCGTGTTCTTCGTGTTTCCCCCTCCAATTCGTGAAAGATTGACTCCTACGGGTCTTGCCCCGTATCAAGAGCTCTAGTGATCTCCGTGCCGGCAAGAAGGCCAAGGCCGAGGCCCTCAACAAGGGAGCTGTTGTGTGTGCTGATTGCCAGGAGGCCGCGGTAGTAGAGAAAACCGGAAAGTCTGACGGGCCATACTGCAAAATCCACCACATCTAAGGTCATGATATCCAAGAATGTCGCCAAGTTGAGCAGCTTGCTGACAAGCAAACAGCTGAATACAAGAAGCGTGACAAGAATAGAGGCCAATATGGTGTTGCTGGGAAGGGCCATGGTGGTAGAGGGGGCCGCCATGGCAAGGCCCCGCAATAGAAGGAAAAACTTGCTAGAGGCCATGAGAAGAAAGAAGGAGATGATATTAGTGATGATGAAGAAGAGTCCGGTGATCGAGAATTCTAGAAGGCAACTGAAGCCATGTGTGTTGACGGGGGTGCGTCCTTGCATTCCTCTCATCACCAAATCAAGCAGTGGGCGCCTAAGATCAACACCATGGAGCCGGCTTCAGAGTCCAGAAGACCCCTCAAATAGTCCCACGTGCCTATCAGCTTTAACAAAGAGGATCATCCTGATCGCACCACTGTTATCGGATGTTTGCCATTGATGGTCTCTCCAACAATCCGCAACCTCAAAGTAACCAAGATGTTAGTTGACGGCATGGCAAGGTTGAACTTAATCTCCTCTAAAGTGGTTGAAAATCTGCATATACCTGACAAAGAGCTCAAAGCTACGGGTACGTTCCAAGGAATCAACTCCAGCTGGAGCCGACCCAAGGAAAAGATCACTTTAACTGTGACGTTTGGCGGGGAGTTGAACTATCGGACTGGGAAGGTGGTGTTTGATGTGGTCGAACTCTCTCTTCCTTACAATGGAATTTTTGGTCGCCCATCTCTGGCAAAATTCATCGCAGCATCCCACTATGCTTACAACACTTTTAAGATGTCGAGCCCATGGGAATCATCTCCATTCAATTTGATAAGAAGGATGCAGTTATATGTGTCGACAAGATGTATCGGGGTGCGATAACAGTTGAGGTCGCGGAAACCACAACTCTTGCCAAGGAATCAAAGAAGGGCAAGAGTCCAGCATGGAGGTCGGCAAGGACTCTGGGAAGCGCGCCTCTTTGAGGTGCCATGCACCCGTCGAGGACCTGCGAGAGAGTTCCACTATCAAAAGATCCAAGGTCACCTATCATGTGACGAAGAAGTTCCCGATAGGGTAGGATGGCGCAAATGGTATGTTTACCATCAGTGCCACCCTTAATGACAAATAGGAAAGTTCGCTCATTGCCTTCCTGCGGGCAAATTTTGATGTGTTTGCTTGGCAACCATCTGACATCCCCGGTGTTCCTACGGAGGTAATTGAGCACCACCTTGATATCTTCCCTCATGCCAGACCAGTCAAGCAAAAAGTTAGAAAGCAAGCCTTAGAGCGGTAGCAATTCATTGCCGAGGAGATCAAGAAGCTTGAAGCAGCTGGTTTGGTCAGAGGAGGGTTGAATCCAACTTGGTTAGCTAACCCGGTAGTGGTGCGCAAGGCGAATGGGAAATGGAGGCTTTGCATTAGTTTCACTGACTTGAACAAAGCATGCCCGTGAAAGCACATTTGCTCCCTTGGTGGTTTTGGTAATTAATAACTACATATATGTCATTGAACTAATGTTTCCACCAAGCATGTTTCAGGAATAGAGAAATGATGGGTTGGAAAAAGGATTGTAGAATACCCCAAGATGCAAGGAAAAAGATTGGCAATGCTTCAAGCAAAAGGACTCTACATTTTACCTTTTGTGAGAACTCACTTTGAGTCCATAGGAAAGCCAATACTATTAAAAGGGGGTAAGGTTTTGTTGGTGAACAAAATGCTCATACGTGCACAAGTGATAGTCACCACATACACCCACAAGCTCTTCCACAAAAGTCTGTCCAAAGCCAAATATTCAAAATTGGTGCAACCAACACTTTCCACTCGGTGCCACCGATTCCCAGCCTCAGACAGACTCAGCCAAACCCTAGCATTTCAGTGCAACTGATTCCATTTTGGTGCCACTGAGTTTGGGTTGCCAACTTCCTGTTACGCAAGTTTACAAAATCGGTCCCACCGAGTTTTCTGAATTGGCATCACCGAGTCTGGCAATCTGACCGTTGGTCACCTTATCGGTGCAACCGAGTTGTATGTATCGGTCTCACCGAGATTCAAAAGTTTCTACCTTGGAGGCAACTCGGTACCATCGAGATTTACACATCGGTGTCACCGTGTCTAACTTATTAGGTGTAACGGTTGGAATTTTGGAGGTGCTATATATACCCCTCCACCACCACTCACTTGCAAGAGAAGCACTTAGAACAGTTCCCCACTCATACCTATTGATTTTCTGAGAGAGAGCCACCTACTCATGTGTTGAGATCATGCCATTCCATTCCTACCATATGAATCTTGATCTTTAGCCTCCCTAAGTTGGTTTCTACCCAATCAATCTCTTCCACCAAGCCAAACATGTGAGAGAGTAATCGTGTGTTGAGGAGTCTATCATCTTTAAGCACAAGAGCAAGGAGTTCATCGACATTATCGAGCCTATTACCTTTTGGAGGGTGGTGCCTCCTAGATTGGTTAGGTGTCTCTTGGGAGCCTCCTACTTCATGTTGTGGAGTGAACCAAGAAGTTTGTAAGGGTAAGGAGATTGCTTACTTCGTGAAGATCTACCCTGAGTTAGGCTAGTCCTCCGTGGATGTAGGCCATCATGTTATAGTCAAGGTTGCTTCTTTGTGGAACCCTCCGTGGGTAGAGCCCTTCATGGACTCTCGCGACCATTACCCTCCGTGGGTTGAAGACTCCATAAGCATGGATGTACGATAGCAGCACCTATCAGAACCACGAGAAAAATCATCGTGTGACCAATTGCGTTTGATATTCCTACCCTTCCTTTACTTACATGATTGTCTTTACTTTCCGCTGCAATACTCGTAGACATGCATGTGTTGGGTGTACTTGACATACTAAGAATGCTAAAATCTGCCAAGAATTAAAATTGGGAAGAAGTAGATTTTTAATTGGTCAAGTAGTATAATAGCCCCCCTCGAGACCTACATTCTACAAGTGGTATCAGAGCATTGGTCTCCATTGCGTCGGTCTCACAACCTAGGAGATTATGGCGTCTAGTGAGGGAAATTATCACCATAGAGGTCCGTACTTTGATGGCACTAATTTCGCTAGTTGGAAGCACAAAATGAAAAAGAATTTTCTTGGTCATAACCTTGCCATTTGGGTTGTTGTTCGTGTTGGATTGCAAGGTGAATTCTTTGCGGATGGAAGGGAACCGGATCACGAAGCGACTGCAGATGAATTGAAGATGTTGCAACTCAATGCACAAGCTTGTGACATTCTCTTCAACTGCCTATGCCCCAAAGAACTCAACAAAATCAGCCGTCTTGAGAATGCGAAAGAGATTTGGGATACTTTGGTTGATATGCCTGAAGGTACCGAATCTGTGAGAGAATCCAAGTTGGATGTTCTTCACTGTCAACTTGACAAGTTCGAGATGAAGGTTGGTGAAGGAGTTGCTAAGATGTAATCTAGGATAGCTCTCATCACCAATGATATTGCCGGCTTAGGAAGCGAAGAAATGACTAACAAATTGATCATCAAGAAGATACTTTGAGCTTTGGATGATCGATATGACACCGTATGCACATTGATCCAAATGATGCCCAACTACAAAGATATCAAGCCAACATAAGTGATTGGAAGGATTGTTGCTCATGAGATTACACTCAAGGACAAGGCAGAGCTTCACCACAAGTCTAGCGGTGCTTACAAAGCCACAAGTGATGTTCCCGCTACCTCAAGCGACAACCATGTCACAAATGAAGAGATAAGCCTCATGGTCAAGAAATTCAACAAGTTCTACAAGAATAGAAGCAAAGATAGAAGTTCCAACTCAAGATATGAAGAGAAGCGTTCGTCAAGTCATGACTGAAAGTACTAAAATTGAGGGAAGCCCGGACACTACTCCAATGAGTGCATGACTCCTTACAAGAGGAAAGAAGAGTCACCAAGAAGACGAAGCTCAATAGATGAGTCACCTTGAAGATAGAGAAGGAGTAGGGATGATCGTTATGAACAAAGATCCTCAAGGAGAAGTAGGTACTCTAAGAAGAAGGACAAGCACACCAAGAGCTACTCAACAAGAAGATATCAAACTCATGTTGGTGAATGGGCTTCTGGCTCCAAATCCGAAAACCACTCCGAGAGAACCTATCAATCCAACACCGACTATAGTCAAGATGATGGTGTTGCAGGACTTGCACTAGTGACAACTGACTCCTACGACATATTTGATTCAACAAATGAAGGGAGTGGACGTTGCTTCATGGTTAAAGGCCCCAGGTATCACACACTGTATTATCTTGATTTCAATAGTGATGAAGATGACTTGTTAATTGAAGATGACTTGCTATTTGACAAATGTAGTAATGTTAGTCAAAATGAACTTGCTAGTACTCACTCTAGTCTAGATAAGTCGTGCGATGATGATAAGTTGGAAATAGAACGACTATCTCAAGAACTAAACACTCTTAAGTCAGCTCACGAGTCTACTCTACGAGATCATAGAGAGCTTGAAAAGACACATGAGAAACTCCGCTTCGAGAAGCTCAATTTAGAGCATGAGTTCCTTAAAGCTATCAATGACGATCTTCGAAACAAGACGTCCTCTTATCCATCCAAGCGACTTCTCTTGTCTACGTTCATGCCACAACTTAAGTCTAAGCAAGCTAGTAACAAAGGAAAGAAAGGTTCTTCAACTAGTAGCAATAAAAATGATAAATCCAATGATATTGCTTCTAGTAGTTATGTTGATCCAACTATCTCTTGTCTTAGCAAAGTTACACTTGAGCAAGAAAATGAACTTTTGAAAGGGATTATAGAGCAAGGTATCTACAAGAGTTTTGAAGGAAGCAAACAATTCGAGAAGATTCTACGCAAGCACGGAGGATACCGGAAGAATCGTGGTGTTGGCTACTTCAACATTAATGGAGTTGAATGGGAAGAAGGTCAATAAGTTTGTTCCTCAAAAGCAGAAGTATGAAAATACTCTCCACAAGGGAACAAAAGCTCAAGATGACCTTCCACCACAATACCCCAAGCTCAAGGGCAAGAACAAGCTTCTAGAGGAAATAGAATCATATGAAGATGACTCACGAGCTTTGTTGAAGTGGGCTCCCAAGGGTACTACAAGCTCAACTTCTACAAGTGCTACTTCAACACCAAGGAACACCATCAACTTGATGTGGGTCCCCAATAAGAATAACTAGAGAAGTTCCTGAGGGGTGACTCCGCCAATGAAATCCACTCACATTCATTATTGGCAAGAACTAGTTGTAATGAAGATAAACATCATGCAATAGTTCAAGGAGTAACACATTCCCTCAAAGGTAAGCAAGGGACAAGGTAATCAACAAAGCAATGGACGTCATCATATATGCTTTGCACTCCATGTCCATAGATATCCTTGTATTTGTCTCTTATGTGTTGGGACGAACCCATGTAGGTGAGAAGGGTAATGAAACAACAAGGATGCTCCCAGCTGTTGGTGATCTTCATCAACTTTGAGCATCCACCACTACTTCACCTACATGAAGTCTTCATCAAAAAAACCCAAGGTTAGTTTATCCCTCCTATGGGGGGATGTCACATCAAGGGTGAGCTTTACTCTAAGACTTGATTTAAAGCATCTCATAGTATGTGACAACATTAAATGCTTTATGTAAAAGTGGTAACCCCACTTGTGCTTAAACGATGAGTATGACCTATGATCAAGTATTCTTACTTGGCTCCTAAGTCAATATACTCATATATAGATGACTCTCTCATCACAAAAGTGCTTGATAGATGCTAGTGTGTTTGTGCCTGTTTCCCATGATTTCATTTGACATCTTATTGTGTGAGCATGTTGGTCTGTATTTATTTACTCATTCGAGGATATCCAATTGTTGATATTTGGCTTCTAATTTTCCATTTGCCAATTGGATATACAAGAATGCCTAGGACCACTCCTCTAGCTATATATGCTTTCTCACCTCATTTTCTATTCATGCTGCATCACAAAATTTGAACAAGTACTTTTCGTTCTCTCTGTGTGAGGAGCACTCGGAGTTCCATATCGACAAAGGACTGACCAATAAAACCTCACAAGTGCATCTGCTGGAACCAACTCCAAAATCTCGGTCTCAATGAATGCCTAAGGTTGATCTGGTTTTTCAGTCTCGGTACTGCCAATTCCATATTCTCGGTTACACCGAGTTTCCCTATCAGCTAACAATTGAGAAACTCGGTGATGCCAAAAATATAGAATCGGTGTCACCGAGAGTGATGGGTATATATGCTGTGGACCCCGACGCTTTGAAAATCAATATTCAAATGTCGCGGCTTAGAACCTTAACTGTCGAAGAAGGACCCTATGGTCATCGCCCTTGTCTCCCCGCGCTCCTCCGTCGCTAGGATCTTCACCGTCGACGGGAATCTTCACCGCCGTCCATGCCGTAGTGGATCCATCACCGAGCTAGGGCATGGATTAAACCCTTATTGTGCTCCTCGTCCAAATCTTGCGCAATGAATCTTATGGCATTGATAATCCACTGTTTGCAAGTTGTTCCATCGACATAAAAACTACATAGTGTAGCGAATGATCGAATTTCTACGGTTTGCCTTTCGCCCGGTGATACTCATTGGAACCGAAGTGAACAAATCAGTGTCACCGATTTTTCATCTGTGCTGTTGAGAACTTTCTCGATGAAACCGAGTACTTCTTTTCGGTCCAACCAAAAGGAATACCAACTTTCGGCTAACGAGAAAGTCAGTCTCGGTAGTACTGATATTGTTGCTTCGGCTGTACCGATTTTAATGTGACATAATGTAAACTTTGGAAATTCTTAGTTCAAACTTTTAAAAACAAACAACTGCATTTTGTGATGACTTATCCTATTCCACTCTCTCAACTCTATTAACAGGGTCAGACATGTCAGATGCTGAAGATAGCCAGCATCTGCGGGAGCTGAATGTTGATATGAGTTTAGGCACAAGTCCTGAGTCTAGCTCTTCCTCAGATCCAGGCACTCCCAGTTCTCATGGGTTGTTTAAGGCTGCAACAAGGACTAGGAAGAGGCAGAATTCTGATGAAGAAGATTCTGATTTTGTGCTTGAGGAAGTTCTTGCTAAAAAGCAAGAGAATGCTACAAAGAAGTCTGCTAATGAAGCTACCTCATCTAGGAGGGTAGTCAGCAAAGTTTATGCACCTATGGAGACTTTTAGAGCACATGAGTGTCACGCCCAAGATGCGATCCTATCCTTATTTTGGCACGGGGGCCTCGACGGGGATAGAAGCGCATCTCGTCGTGTTGCAAGAATGGATATCATCACAAGTACATTTACAGAAGAGATGAGTATATGGAATTGGCTTACACTCGCCCAAAGATATGTCAAGATCACATCAATATAACAACATATTCAAACATCATACATAAGAGCAGGGTCCGACTATGGACGGAATCAAACAATAAAATGACATCCATCCTTGCTATCCCAGGCTACCGCCTGGAACCCATCCTAGATCGAAGAAGAAGAAGAAATCGAAATCAAAACAAGCATTGTGCTCACGTCAAATCATCGCATTACCTGTACCTGCAACTGTTTTTGTAGTAATCTGTGAGCCACAGGGACTTAGCAATCTCATTTCCAAGGGTACGAAGACTATTAAAGCTTAATGGGTGAGGTATGGTTAAGTGGTGAGGCTGTAGCAATCGACTAAGCATTAGTTTGAGTGGCTAACTTACGAATACAGAAAGTAATTTATGGTGGTCTACGCATAACAGACGTGAACTAGTAATGACAACTAAGTGATACTGAACACCTACTTACGTCAAACATCACCCCTCCATGTTCTCTCCTGGATAAGGACTCACGAGAAGACACAGTCACGGTTATGCACACGGTTGCTGTATTTTATTTGAGTTTACTTCAAGTTTACTATGACCGGCTGTTAAACAAAGTATCCAAGTTTTTCACATAACTGCGGGCACGACTTTCCTAAAGATTTAACCCTGCAGGGGTGCTCAACCTCGTCCATCACAAATTAACCACACACCGCGGGAATAAGCTCGACCACGGATCTCATGATCATGCTAGGAAATACCACAGGAAATCCGACACCTCGAGATAGCCCGAAGAAGATCAGCGTTCCTCATGCAAGACATTCGAGAAAGGTAAAACAAATCCAGCAAGGCCGCCCGGTGTGTCAACGATCCTGATAGGAGCCTCATATCTTGTTCTCAGGACACGACAGATGATCTATGGTTACCAAGCCAATCACCGAGTTGCCCCGGGTAGCATAAATACGTTGTTCTGGGTTGGACCAACACTCATAAGGAGCACTGGCCCGGGTTGTCGATTAAAGATCCTCGGGGTCCGGAAAGTCCCTATGCAATTTTATTAGTTGTTAGGCAAATGTAGTACCAATGTTGGGCCTTGCCAGATGAGCTTTATCCTAAAATGAAAATCAAGGGGTCCCCATAACAACCCCGAGCATGTCAGGAGCGCTCAATTATGGAACATAACACCGGTTCACAAGTAACTAGGGCCCGCAAAAGTGGAACAAAACACAGAGCAAAAGGCCAAGCCTTCCACCTTTTACCAAGTATATAGGTGCATTAAATTAAATAGCAATAATATTGTGATATGACAAAAGAATGTCCATGTTGACACATGGAAGCAAATGCACCTGCAGCTAGAAACGCTATAAGAAGGGCTGAGCAAGCAGTAACATAGCCACACAATGGTTTGCTGGAAGGTGGAGGTTAGAGGCTTATCATGGCAATGTTGGGAGCCTTGACAAACAAGTGGTAGGTAGCAATACATAACGATAAAAGCTGGACAACTAGCATAGCAATGATAGTAGTGGTATCCATAGAAATGTGTCATCTTGCCTGCGATCCCGCTTGGAAGAAAAACGAATCCATGAATAAAACGAGCCAACGTAGTCGAACGAATCCTCACAATTCAATGCTTTCGGAACTCTATCGAGAAGGAACAATCCGAAAACAACAATCAACACATGGTACACCATAATATATGCATGACATGATGCACAACCAAATATGATGCATGTCCGGTTTAATATGCTACGCATGGCATGGCATGGCAAGAACAACAAACAACTCCCACATATTAAGTGAAGTTCAATATGCAATGAGTTGCATATTGATGACACTCCACACTCAAATTTTTTAGTTCACTCCCGTTTAGGTACTCATCAATATTAAATGTTCTTAAACATGGCAAGAGGTGAAGCATGAACAACTATATCAAATAGGCATTTTAAATGGGGCCGGATGCAACATATAGCATTTCCGAAACATCCCCATAATCATAGTATGAATTTGGTCCAGATCTGTACTAATCATATTTTAGAGTTGTTAAACAGAAAAATATATGTCACCATGAGATTCTACATGATTTTCTACTCAAGTTACATATGTAAAACATTTTCAACGGAGCTACGGTTAATTAGTTATGAAATAAATCATATCGGCATGGCAATTATGCAAATTAAATGAAAACAACAGGTTAAACATTTTAAAGACATGTGAGAGTTGGATATGGTGAATCTACATGAAAGTATAAGCACTTTTCATATATATTTTATTCTTATCTGATGCACGGTTGAAAAGATATTAATGAATGAAGATAGGTTTTTTTTCTGCATAAACAGTAATTCTCAGATAATTGGATAAATTTGTATAACTAAAGAAACCTAAATGAGCCGAATCTGTGAGACACAGGGCCTAACAGAGGCGAGCGCAAAATAGTTATATTGCGTGTGGGGCGCTGGATAGGGCGGCTGGGGTCTCACCTAGTGGGCCGATCGGTGGACATCTGGGCCTGCTTGGGCAGACGGGGCGGCTGAGTCAGAGGGTGGCGGCCCCTTCTGGCGAGCGAGGCGCTCGAGCACCACTCATGCCCGCATCCGTACGCCAGGACGTAGCAGCACTAGAGTTCAACGGCGACGGGGCTGCGAACTTCGGCGAGAGGCGGCGAGATCCACTGACGAGAATGAAGGGGAATAGCAAATCGGGGGCGGGGCTCTCCATTCCTAACGACGAGGAGCCTTGGCGGCGACGGAGCAAGGAGATCGGGCGGCGGCTTGGGAAGCTTCAACCATGGCAGGGAGGGGCCGAGGTCATCTCCGGTGAGCATGCCAGTGACACGGATCAAGGGCCTTGGGCGGCGGGTCGAGAGGCCAGGAGGGCACGCTCCGGTGGTCCTTGTCGTGGCTTTGGCTAGGCGGCTCGTAGGGCGGCATGGCGGGGTGCCAACGGAGCCTCGGGAGGAGCGGATCCCAGGCGATGCGGGGCTGTGGTCATCGGACGTGTCCGATTTGACTGCTGACATGTCCGGTAGGTGGGGATTTGGATCAATTGGACCCCTAATTTCGAATCTAAGAGATGAAAATGATGGGGAAGGGGTGGATTTCGGGATTGGAGGGATGTGGGGCTAGAAGGTGGAGTTTGTGTCAAACCCTATGTTTGTATCATCTTGTTATGCCTGGATTTATAAAATTTGGAACCAATTAAAAGTTTTTCCGTGCTTGTGCTTGTTTGGAATGTTGCTTGTTTGCTTGTTGACTGTGGTGTATGGCACTCTTAGACTCTATCCCTCTCCATATTCATCTTCCTTGACCCAAACCTCTTGCCCAATGATCATGCCATGTGAATAGTGCCCAAAACTATTTTTATCCAATATTATTCTATCCAAAAAGGATTTATTCAAATTAGGTCTTCAACAACCCCTGAATTGAGGTTTGCACTGCAAGCCCTCAAATCGTGTGGATTCTTTCTCCCCAAAGGCTTTACTTCAAACCTACTCTATATATGACTTCCCAAAACCACCAAATATTAATTTTAAAGATTATTTTTATATTTTATCAATAGGCTTTTTCTTAGGACCAGGAATGGTTTTCACAGGGAAAAATTATTTGAATGCTTTCAAAATATTTGAGAAAATTTAGGGAAACTCAATGGACATACATTTTCCATATATGAGTTTCAACACATGGCCATGTTCAAATTCATGGGAAAACCCCCTCTAAACCCTTTCTGTCCAAATCAAGCTTTTGAAATATTCTATAAGAAATATTCTCAATAAATTCCAGGAAAATTCCAGCAAGTCAACACTATCATAGGTGATGATCTTGCAAAGTTTCATCTCAATGCAAGTTGATTTGGTTCATCAAACTATTCCAAACCCCTCCCTGTCCATATTCAAATTTGAACAACTTTACATTGTGAAGTTTCTTCCCTTGACCCCAACCTTTGTGGACATGTTCTAATCACAAAATAATGATGCTACACTAAGTGGTGCATCAAGGGGATTATCTTAGCATGACTGGATCTACAGAAACCTGATTTTGTTAGTTTCTAGGGTTCAAAAATTTCTATTGTCAACTTTGCTCATTTGAGCTCAAATCTGGTGATCCACCTCATTTTTGCCCACCATTTGGTCCTGACAAATATCATAGTAAGTGGGTAAATTTATCTTGCCCAAACATCCATCAAACACCTTCTGGTGAAATGGTAAACTTATTATTTTCACCATTTTTACTATTCGTCTTGCTCTAAATTTTTTACCATGGTTACTCACTCACCTCTTTTACCTCCAGTAAAAATCCTACACCCTCAGCTCCATAATAGATGGGGTAAAACTCCACATTTTCACCCCTGGACAGCATTGGCAGCTACATTTCTACCTCTCCCCTACTCCATTTCTTCACCCTTGCCTATCCCCTGGCTCATCCTAGCCCATGGGCATCTCCAGAACCCCCAAGACACTAATGGACACGCTAGTACCCATTTTATATGCCATTGCCGGTCATATGGGCGCTCTAGAGCGCGCTACAATGCGCTCCCGCACTATAGCCGCCCCCATCCCGAGCCCCCCGATCACCTAGGAATGCGGGAGCATGTCCCCCGGCCGCCCTCGACGTCCGCAAAGCGCTAGGAGGTCGGGCCCCTCCTTCCTCCTCCTTTGCTGTCCCCCTTGGCTCGTGCACGGAACCGACAGAGAGCCCCAATGGCTGGCCTTGCACGCGTGTGCCTCTGCCCCCCTTGCTGCCCTCCTCCTCTCTGCAGGCGCGGACCGAGTTCACGACCACCGCAGACACGGCCCGAGGTGTCCCTGTGGCTCGTGGCGACGCCCTCGACACCACCAGCACACCATCCCTTGATGCACCAATGCTCGACTATAAAAATGCCTCTCCCGAGCTTGCCCTAGTCTCCTCTCGCTCCCTCCTCCCCTCAGTCGCTGTCTCGTGCTCAGTCCCCCTCGTTTCCCTAGTCGAGAGCTTGAACCTGAGTCGAAACCCGAGCCGCCATACGGGTTCCTCCTCGTCGGTGATTCCCTCAACACCGGTAACCCCCTCAGCCACCCACCGTCGCGCAGGACGACCCTGAGCGCGTTGGTGCCCTTCGCTTGAGCCGCCGTGGCCTGGGCCCCCACCGGTGAGCTCCCCTTTGTTCCCTGTCGTGAGGTGAGGGATGACAGGTGGGGCCACCTGTCATACCCTCACCCCCTCTCTCGCTGCCAGGTTGGGCGTGTAGGCAGGTTTAAAGAAAATAAACTTGTCACGCGCATCATCTCGCCATGGCTTGGTTCCCCTTTGGGCCGACTCGGCTGCGATGCTTTCGGCCCAAAAAGGCACAATGCCATTTTTCTTTTTTTCTTCCCCCCAAGCTTTCCAAAAATTCCACATACCAGAAAATGAACCCGATGACAATAATTTTTCCACCTATAATCTTACAATATTCCATAGAATTTAATAGTGCCTTTTATATAACTTTTTGAAAATCTTTTATATAATTTTTTATTTTAAAACCCAATTTAGGCATGTTTTGCCTCTCTTAAATAGTTTTCAAAAATGTTTTTCATAATAAAATCTTAAAGAAATATTCTTAGTATAGATTTTAGTATTTAACATAATAGGGTAGCATTTTCATATTAGCTTTGTGTGCTCTATTTTTGTGTGATGCTTATTTTTACCGCTATTTATCGCGACGATAGATTGCGCTATTGACGAGGGATTTGGACCCAAAGACTTTGGAGACCCCGAAGACTTTGTTGAGCCAGGCAAGCAACCCTTTGACCATGACTATGAAGCCTTTTTATTGCATGACATATAGCATTTTATTTTGTTGTATTGATCATGGTGATGTGGTGTGCACTTTCATGGGATGCCCTCGATACTTCTTATTGATACTTGTATAATGCATGACTCTACCTCCTTATGAGGGTTTTGTGGGTGGGAGTAGATAAGATGCCTGTAGATGCTACGCAATTGGGATCAGGATTATGAATGGTGATGGAATCAAAGAAATGATTTCAAAGACTTTTTGAAAACCCCGTCGGGTGCCACTAATACCCGAGGGGGTTATGATGAGTTGGGTAACCACTTGAGAAAGAAGTGGTGTACCAGAATGAGTGAGTGTTTGTTTTCGAAAATGGAGGGTTTAAGATTTGTCGACCGTCCCAACCTTACATGCACAACCACGATACCCCTTATGGGACGGGGCTTTGTTGATTACATTGGTGGGTACTAGGAAGGAGCCTGCATTACTAGTGGCGGGAGTGGCGTGGTCACTCTCGATACGGGGTCGTACTGGAATGCACGATCATGCATTGTCTTCACAGGCACCGGGCACACCATTGCGTGCCCTCATGGATGATACGTGTGATGTATATCATGAGGGATGGCACCAACGAGTGGACTCTTTGTTTAATATCGCTAGGGAAAAGACAATGTTCGGGTGCTTACCTCGGGTATGTCAAATACCGCAAGTCATGGATGACATGGAAGTTCCTCGAGTCTTGTGGGTAAAGTGTGCAACCTCTGCAGAGTGTAAAACTATTTGAATAGCCGTGTCAATGGTCAAGGATAGTGGGGTGGTGCTGGTTATGCCACATCCAGTTGTTTTCGCAAACTTGGTGTGCGTGTGGGGGGGAGACAGGAGTATGATACTTGAGACAAGTCTAAAGACTTGACGTGATGAAGGAACATGAGATATCAAACCACTTCTTATGATGATATCTGTAACTTGTTCATATGGATATCTGCCAACTGTTGATCCATGCTTACCTAGTACTTGATCATGTCATTGCATTCAAAATTAGCTTTCCGCAAATTACCTACTTAGTGCTATATTATGCATCATTATTACCTTGTTCCACAACTTGGGTTGCTTGAGAGTACATTCAAAGTACTCATTGGCTTGCCACTGGTTATTTAATTGGCCGGGCATGGAAGAACAGGAGTACGGTGAAGAGTTTGTTGGTGACGAACATGCGAACTAGGACGCTTCCCAGTCAGAATGCCTGTATGTTTAAGGCAGATGGCAATGGGTTCATGCTTTTGATCACGATTTCTGCTGCATGTTAAGTTTAAGTATTTGGCCCTTGTGGCCCTACCTATGTAAGACTAGACCTTCATGGTCTTTATTTGTGTAAGACACTAAATGTGGATGTAAGACTCTTGTGATTCAGCTTCTTTGTGTTCAATGAGCATTGATCTCTGGGATCACTGTACACGAGCATTCGGTGATCACGACTTATGAGTTGGGGTCCCCACAGTTTGGTAGGGGTGGCTGCAATTTGGCAGGGGGGAAACCCTAGTGGAGTGATAGGCTCTCTCCACAAGGTAGTTTATATATAGAGGATGGAACAAGGGGGGTTGGACCTCGTCCATCCGATCGCGATCTGACGATCACGGACAGAGGGGCAAGCTTTGTTGGGCTACTCGGCTGTGTAGTTGGCTAGGTGGGATGAGAGAAAGAATTGTGGCCCGTGACATGAGTTTTCCAAACATCGAAAAACGTCCGATAATAAACCGATGACTACACTGCAACGATTGACCGTTGGGGTATCAAACTAACTCGGAATGCGACGAAAATTGGCAAGCGGTCTACCTATGCTATAATAAGACCGCACGCCGCATTTTGACCCAATCCGACAATATTTTTTGCGCGCCTTAAAAATGATTTTTTTAACGATGCCGTAGGCGCGAGCGTGTGTGGTTGGTCTCGAAAGGTTGACGACACGAACAGAGAGAACCTGCAGCTACTCACGAATGCAAGTTTTCGAAAACAAGTGATGATGCTATGCAGATGATGCGAATGATGCAATGATGAATGCAACAACCAAACAGAACACATATGATAATGGAAAAAGGAGAATCTTCTGGAGCGTCGGTCCCAGGCTGTTACAACTCTCCTCCACTACACGAGGATCTCGTCCCGAGATCTAAGAATGAGAAGGGGAAGAGAAAGATCAAGAGATAAACTTAGTTGCTTCTGTGACACACGAGTGAAACTAATGAAACATGAAGCTTGGAAAGAGATTAAGAACGACATGAGGAACAAGCAAGAATTCACAAGAAATTTTGGCAGCACTTCGATAGGACAGAGGGGAAATTTTTGATAAGAAGGAAAGTACTTGAACAGATAACACAACACTCCGGTAAAAAGAACAAGCATGGAAAGAAGATCTTGATAACATGGAATGATGATTCAAAGATAGAAACATCACAATGCCTCCAGAACAAAGGAATATAAGCTAGATCATTGGAAAGAAACGAACGGAGAAGAAAATGGCAACTCCTACCACCACTGAACTTGAAAAGCATCTTACAAGAAGATATTGAACGGAGTTGTTGAAAAATCAACAATGAAAAGAACAAGCTTGTTGTGGACTTACACAAAACATCTCAAAATTATGAAGTGACAACCGGCCACTAACAAAACAAGGATTGCTGGGTAGCATGGATGAACAACTTCTTTCACCAAGAAGAGGATGAGAAAAGTTGGATCATTTATGATAGTATGATAGCAACATCCTTAGGAAATGCTTTAGGTGAAATCCAACCCAAGATAACTCCAAGAAGACAAGATGGGTTTACTTATGTTATTCTTGACAATTTCCTTCGAGACTACTCATAACCAAGAATTCAATAATACCATCTCAAAAGACAATGGAGAAGGAATTGAACTTAGAAATCCAAGATAAAGAACACTTGAGCACCTCCAACAAGAATACTAAAGAACAATTCGAGAAGAATTACATCCTTAACAAACCACCATGAAGAATCATCGGGATGATCTCCGGAATGAAAGAATGAATCTTGACATTGAAGGTAGAAAAAGAACAAGATTGAGGCCTTGCTATGAATTAGGTGAAGCTTAGCAACAAGATACTTGAGAAAACTAGGAACTCGGATAAGAAAGCAACACAACTTAGAATCAAGAATTTGATATCATGAACAACCCCGGAAGAAATAATTGAGATCACCTTGATGAAACAAGAATAAGAATTATGTTATGCTTATCCTTCATCAAGTAAATTTATGACAAGCAACGGATTTCACACACCACTTATTCTTCTTGCAAAGAATTGAAGAGAGAGATAGATAGATCACAAACTTGAAGAAGTCTTGCATAAGAACACCGGTAAGAATTTGGCAAATGAATGAGGATACTATGATTGAACGAAGATACATGGGATTAAAGAGATCACGATCCACCTAATGGAAAAATTCAACAAGGCACCAGAATAATTGAGATACGAATGAAGGGACAACAATTGAAAAGAGTTTGAGAATGAAAGCTAAAAGCTGAGAATGAGGAATCTTCTGAAATGATGGCCTTCGGAGGATCGAGAAATGAAAACAATATGAAACACACCTAATAGATATGGAAGGGATTTTGGATACCATGAAGTTTGAGTACGGAATTCTTCAAAACAACGGATAATGATTTAAAAGAAACTCTCCTACGATCTTCAATGCAGAGAATGATGACGAGAAACAACACCATGGATTACTAAGACACTCCGGAATAATGAAGAAATAAATGTTGAGCCAAAGATGAAAATGTTTTAGAGCGATCTAGGAGAGGAATATGACTAAGGAAATCATTCTTACATCATATTCAGAGGAACTTGAGAACATCTCCAGAAGGAATAGAAGAGCGAGATAAGATCCTGGGGAAAAACCTGTGGACTATGGGCGCACACAAAGAAAACTCCATTCAAACGATTGATTAAAAAGAGAGATTTCTCCGGTACAAATTAAGAACTTGATGATATGATAACCTTGAAATAATTTGAAAGGACTATTGCATGAAAACACAAAACTTCTGAGATATCTTCAGCACTCCATATGGAATAGAAAGAGGAATAAACAAGAGAGGCTTGGATAAGAATTTCCAACATGGGGAAGCATTTAGCGATTGAAAAGGATATGACAAACACCAAGAACTTTAATTGAATCTACCGAAGAAGAATATCAACAAGAACTAGGAATATGAGGATAGATCTTGAAATTGAAACTCCCGAGAATCTTCACAAGGGATCATCGGAAACAGAGAGAAAATATAGTGGAAGCATCACAAGAATAGAAAAGGCACTTGGATGAGTATTTAATCATTGAAGAAAAAGGGAGGGAGGGTGGGGAAAACAAAGAAACTTGGCACAGACGAGACAAACTCCTGAGAAGAAACATGAGGATTGATCTTGCAAATATTGGAGAAGAACTGAATTATCTTGGAGAGAAGCACACCGGATGAAGCGAATTTATAAGACAACTTGATTGAGCAAAAGAATTAGTATTCCCATAGAAATATGATAACACTGCTTCGAAAAGATATGAGATCACCAGTTTACATCGAAGCAACTCAAATTACCATACTCCTACAAAACAAAGGATGAGGCTTACAAAAAAAGCCAACACAAATTCATGACAGAGATTTCGCTCGATATTTTCATGGTAAGGTTCGCACTGGCTCGATCATACATTGGATTGTCATATTGAAATGACGCTAGAATATGCTCCCTAGGCATAGCAAACTAGAAGGCTTGACGAAGCATATCTGATGACATATATCGAGACGGTCCTCTGTAAGAAAGACCATCAACAAACGAATCCACTAGATGTCAAACTCCAACCTCACATAATGATCTATTGGAAGATAACCTAGGTAACTAATTGAATTACCACCTAAGAACTCCCAAAATCTTCCAGTTATGCAATCGGGTGTTGGGGATACAGGGAGGCAAAATATCTCACACAACTAACAAGCCCTACACTCCAACTGTATCCATCCGTCAACACATAACCAAAAGTTTCGGAACTCCATCTATCTCGGACCCTCGAAAACACAACAATACCAAACATGGCAGTACCCCGGATGCCTCCCTAGTCCTGGGTGACTCCGATGTTATCTCGCCATGAAAAAGTACTGAAGTAATTTTGAACATCCTCCATCCTGAGATACTAAGGAAACTGAACGATAACGATGTGCCAAGAATCCCCTAGAGCTCAAATCCCCAGAAGAAATCAATGCATACAGGAGGCACCAAGATAGAACTCCATCACATTGGCATCATATAGATTCCAAAATATCCGCCTGATCCTAATTTTTTTTGAGTGGGAAGAGGGTAGAATCAAAATTCCAAAGTCCTAATTCCTCACCAAAGCATAGAACAGGAGTAAAAAGAATCCTACACTCCGATATAAGTAGACTCAAAATAGTTTTTCAGTAGACTTGACTCGGCCAAGATCGATCAATCAAGGGGGCTCCTAGGTCGGTACAGGATCTGATACCAACTTGTCACGCCCAAGATGCGATCCTATCCTTATTTTGGCACGGGGGGCTCGATAGGGATAGAAGCGCATCTCGTTGTGTTGCAAGAATACATATCATTACAAGTACATTTATAGAAGAGATGAGTATATGGAATTGGATTACACTCGCCACAAGCTACATCAAGATCACATCAATACAACAACATATTCAAACATCATACAGAAGAGCAGGGTCTGACTACGGACGAAATCAAACAATAAAATGACATCCATCCTTGCTATCATAGGCTGCCGCCTAGAACCCATCCTAGATCGATGAAGAAGAAGAAGAACTCGAAATAAAAACAAGCATCTCGCTCACGTCAAATCATTTCAATACCTGTACCTACAACTGTTGTTGTAGTAATCTGTGAGACACACGGACTCAGCAATCTCATTTCCAAGGGTATCAAGACTATTAAAGATTAATGGGTGAGGTATGGTTAAGTGGTGGGGCTACAGCAAGCGACTAAGAATTATTTTGAGTGGCTAACTTACGAATACAGAAAGTAAAGTATGGTGGTCTACGCATAACGGACGTGAACTAGTAATGATCACTAAGTGATCCTGAACACCTACTTACGTCAAACATAACCCCACTGTGTTCTCTCCCGGATAAGGACTCACGAGAATACATGGTCATGGTTACGCACATGGTTGGTATATTTTATTTGAGTTTACTTCAAGTTTACTATGACCGGGTGTTAAACAAATTATCCAAGTTTGCCACATAACCGCAAGCAATGCTTTCCGAAAGATTTAACCCTGCAGGGGTAGTCCAACTCGTCCATCACAAATTAACCACATGCCGCAGGAATAACCTTGACCACGGATCTCGTGATCATCCTAGGGAATTCCAAAGTTGGATCCTCGGGGTTGTTGATTAAAGATCCTCGGGGTCCGGAAAGTACCTATGCAATTTTATTAGTTATTAGGCAAATGTAGTACCAATGTTGGGCCTTGCCAGAGATGCTTTATCCTAAAACAAAAATCAAGGGGGTCCCCATAACAACCTAGAGCATGTTAGGAGCGCTCAGTTCTGGAACATAACACCGGTTCACAAGTAACTAGGGGCAGCAAAAGTGGAACAAAACACCGAGTAAAAGGCCAATCCTTCCACCTTTTACCAAATATATATGTGCATTAAATTAAATAGCAATAATATTACAATATAACAAAAGAATGTCCATGTTGACACATGGAAGCAATTGCACCTGCAACTAGAAACGCTATAAGAAGGGCAGAGCAAGTGGTAACATAGCCACACAATGGTTTGCTGGAAGGTGGAGGTTAGAGGCTTGTCATGGAAATGTTGGGAGGCTTGACAAAAAAGTGGTAGGTAGTGAGACATAACGATAAAACAGGGACAACTAGCATAGCAATGATGTAGTGGTATCCAGGGAAATGTGTCATGTTGCGTGACATCCCGCTTGGAAGAAGAATGAATCCATGAAGAAAACGAGCCCACGTAGTCGAAAAAATCCTCACACTCCAAACGCTTTCGGAACTCTATCGAGAAGGAACAATTCGAAAACAACAATCAACACATGGTACACCACAACATATCCATGACATGATGCACAACCGAATATGATGCATGTTCGGTTTAATATGCTACGCATGGCATTTCATGGCAAGAGCAACAAACAACTCCCACATATTAAATGAAGTTCAATATGCAATGAGTTGCATATTGATGAAACTCCACGTTCGAATTATTTTGTTCACTCCCGCTTAGGTACTCATCAATATTAAATGTTGTTAAACATGGCAAGAGGTGAAGCATGCACAACTATATCATCTAGGCATTTTAAATGGGGCCAGAAGCAACATATAGCATTTCCGAAACATCCCCATAAGCATAATATGAATTTGGTACAGATCTGTACTAACCATATTTTAGAGTTTTGAAACAGCAAAACAAATGTCACAATGAGATTCTACATGGTTTTCTAGTCAAGTTACATATGTAAAACATTTTCAACGGAGCTACGGTTAATTAGTTATGAAATAAATCATATCGGCATGGAAATTATGCCAATTAAATGAAAACAGCATGTTAAACATTTTAAACACATGTGAGAGTTGGATATTGTGAATCTACATTAAATTCTAAGAACTTTTCATATATATTTTATTCTCATCCGATGCACGGTTGAAAAGTTATTAATGCATGAAGTTAGTTTTTTTTTGCAAAAACAGTAATTCTCAGATAATTGGATAAATTCGCATAACTAAAAAAAACCTAAATGGGCCGAGTCTGTGATCTACTGGGCTTAACAGAGGGGAGCGCAAAATAGTTATATTGCGCATGGTGCGCTGGATAGGGCGGCTGGGGGCTCACCTAGTGGGCTGAGGCCCGGTCGGTGGAGATCTGGGCCTGCTTGGGCCGACGGGGCGGCTGGGCTAGAGGGTGGCGATCCCTTCTGGCGAGCGAGGTGCTCGAGCACCGCTCGTACCCGCGTTCGTATGCCAGGAGGTAGCAGGAGTAGAGTTCAACGGTGACGGGGCTGGGAACTCCGGTGAGAGGCGGCGAGATCCAGCAATGGGAAGGTAGGGGAAGAGCAGATCGGTGGCGGGGCTGTCCATTCCCAGGGATGAGGAGCCTTGGTAACGCCAGAGGAGGGAGATAAGGCGGCGGCTTGGGAAGCTTCAACCATGGTAGGGAGGGGCCGAGATCGTCTCCGACGAGTACACCGGCGACGCGGAGCAAGGGCCTTGGGCGGCGGGCCGAGAGGCCACGGGGGCCGATGGTCCTTGTCGTGGCTCCGGAGAGGCGGTTCACAGGGGCGGCATGCCGAGGTGCCAATGGGGGCTCGGGAGGAGTTGCTACTAGGTGATCCGGGGCTGCGATCGCCGGATGTGTCCAATTTGATCGCAGACATGTCTAGTAGGTGGGGATTGGGACGAATTGGACCCCTAATTTTTAATATAAGAGATGAAAATGATGGGGAAGGGGTGTATTTCAGGATTGGAGGGATGTGGGGCTAGAAGGTGGAGTATGGTAGGGGTGGCTGCAATTTGGCAAGGGGGGAAACCCTAGTGGAGTGATAGGCTCTCTCCACAAGGTGGTTTATACAGAGGATGGAACAAGGGGGGTTGGACCTCATCCGTTCGATCTTGATCTGACAATCACGAACGAAGAGGCAAGCTTGGTTGGGATACTGGGTTGTGTAGTTGGCTAGGTGTGGATGCGAGAAAGAATTGTGGCCCGTGACATGAGTTTTCCAAACACCAAAAAACGTCCGATAATAAACCAATGACCTCATTGCAACGACTGACCGTTGGGGTATGAAACGAACTCGGAATGCAACGAAATTTGGCAGGCGGTCTAACTACGCTATAATTAGACCGGACACCAGGTTTCGACCCAATCCGCTAATATTCTTTGCATGCCTTAAAAGCGGTTTTTTAACGATCCCACGGGCGCGTGCGTGTGTGGTTGGTCTCGAAAGGTTGACGACACGAACAGAGAGAACCGACAGCTACTCACGGATGCAAGTTTTCGAAAACGAGTGACGATGCTATGCAGATGATGTGAATGATGCAATGACGAATGCAACAACCAAACGAAGCATAGACAAGAATGGAAAAAAGGGGAATCTTCTGGAGCGTTGGTCCTGGTATGTTACAGAGAGTGCTAGGGCTACTATGTTTGTTGAGGTCCCAAGGAAATCTTTGCCTAGGAAGGCAGGAGAGAAGAAGACAACCAGGAAGAGGATCATCCATGTTATTGGCAGGCCTACCTCTATGGTTGAATATCCAGAGGAGGCTGCTGGTGCTGCTGAGCAGGAGGAGGAGGAGGAGGAAGATGTGGTCAAGGCCCCTCCCAAGAAGAGGCAAAAGAAACTTATGGCAGATGCTATGCCTAAGCCTGGTCGCTCTAAGAGTACCAAGGCTGCACCCAAGAAGGTTACTGCAAGGAAGTCCAAGAGGACTACCAGAGATATTCCTGCTGCGGAGAAGAACAAGGCATCAACTTTCAGAGAAGCAGATGATGATGATGCTATGTCAGTTTTGATGAAGCTTAGACCTCACTTTCCTGAACACAATGTCAGCCACCCTGTTTCTGAGGATATGAAGAAGAGGAAGGATTCAGGTTTGAGGGCATGGAGATCTATTGATCCATATGCCCAGAGGAGAAAAACTGCTGTGGACTATAGGTTCTACATGAAGGAGCAACAAGACTTCTATGAGACTATCTTGCTTGACAGGAGTCTAGCAGTCACTGAGATGAGGTATCTTGACTGGAAGTATATCAAGGCAAATGAGAACTATTTCCCATGTGAGCAAGACAACTTCCACTGCATTGGACTTGATCAATTTGTTGGCAGACAGTTCACTGCGTGGAATGATGAGATGATCATGCAATTCTACTCTAATGCTCACTTCTATGGAGGTGGCAGGATAGTATAGATAATTGAAGGAGCTAGATAGAAATCTACAACTAATGAATGGGCTACCATCTTAGGAGTCCCAGAGGTACAGGATGGTTACATTGATGTCTACTCTGATTCCAAGGTGAGCCATAATGCTATGAAGGATATGTACACTGCTATCCCACCTGCTAACTTGCAATAACATAAGTTAGGATCCATTTACTTCCTCCAGGCAGGCCTACGTACCATGAACACTATCTCGAGGCATACATTGATGCCTAAGTATGGAGACTAGAAGATGATTCGTGGCTATTCCATCAACATGCTTATCCATCTGGACAGTCACACCAGGATTCGAGTGATGGACTTGATTGTAGAGACAGTGAAGAGGGTTGCTGCTGACCAGAAGCATTCATGCTGCTATGCACCCTTCATTGAGATGCTAATCAAATCCAAACTTTAGAATCACATCCTTTCCTGGATAGACCCCAATTGCAACTTCAACCAGATTTTTAGGACAACATTGTGGTGATGGACCCAGACCATCCCACATCAGCTGCAGCTCAGGCAGAGGCAGAGGCAGAGGCAACTTGAGCCACTAGTGCTCAGGTCCCCAGGTCCTGGAATGAGCGGATGGATCTCTTGATATCCACTATAATGGTCATGAAGGACATAAAAACCATTATGGATTGTCAGGAGAGCCTTGTGAACATCTTTGAAGATAGAGTGAAAACTCTCAATGACGAGATAGATGGGGGACAAAGACAATCAATGAGCTTAAGAAGGAAGTTGATGAAGCTCCTATCCGTTGCACCTCCTCAGAGTCTGAGTCTTCGGATGATGATGGGATAGTGCACCTGTCAGGACGACCGCCCAGTTAACAACTAAGGCCAGGACACCTACAGTGCCAACTCCAAAGACGAGACCTTCATCTTTTGCTCCAGCGACAGTGACTTCAGTTCCATCAGCCCCTTCAGTGCCTCCAGTGTCTAAAACAACTCCTTCCAGGACATCAGCAAGAGTCTTCGCTGATGTAGTTGTCTCGACTCCGACATCGACCACCAGAGGAGATCAGCCGTAGAAGAAGGATTAGCTATATCTCTTCGAACTTTTTAGTAACTTGTTGCCAAAGGGGGAGAAGTTGTATATAGATGTAGGCTTCGAGTGAGAGAGCATTTGCTTTTTATTGCTACTTTACAAAACAGTTGATCTTTTGGTTTGAATGTGAGATAGATGTGAGATACTTTTGGGTGTGTTTGATCATAAACTTTAATGTGTGTTGCTACAGTTTCCTATCTTTTGATGGTTATGTGATGATCATTCACTTTGCTTCATGTGTTGTGCTATGTTATTAACTCTTATTTCTCTCGCACACCACCAAGTTGTATGTGACATGGAAGAAGTGCCTCATTTTCCTAATCGATTGTGTATTTGCATTCGAATGCAAACTTAAAAACGATGCACAAATTTAGGGGAAGCTCTTACTTATCTCATACTTCTCAAAGCGATGATTACATTCATTGATTATATCATCTGTCGAAGCTTTGATCGATACGTTGTCATCAAATAAGAAAAAAGGGGAGATTGAAAGCACATTTGCTCCCTTGGTGGTTTTGGTAATTAATAACAACATATATGTCATTGAACTAATGTTTCCACCAAGCATGTTTCAGGAAAAGTACAATGATGGGTTGGAAAAAGGATTGTGGAATATCCCAAGATGCAAGGAAAATGATTGGCAAAGCTTCAAGCAAAAGGACTCTACATTTTACCTTTTGTGAGAAATCACTTTGAGTCCATAGGAAAGTCCATACTCTAAAAAAGGGGCAAGGTTTTGTTGGTGAACAAAATGCTCATACGTGCACAAGTGATAGTAACCACATACACCCACAAGCTCTTCAACAAAAGTCTGTCCAAAGCCAAATATTCAAAATCGGTGCAACCAACACTTTCCACTCGGTGCCATAGATTCCCAACCTCAGACAGACTCAACCAAACCCTAGCATTTCGGTGCAACCTATTCCATTTGGTGCCACTGAGTTTGGGTTGCCACTTCTTGTTATGCAGGTTTACAAAATTGGTCCCACCGAGTTTTGTGAATCGGCATTACCAAGTCTGGCAATCTGACTGTTGGTCAGCTTATCGGTGCAACCGAGTTGTATGTATTGGTCTCACCGAGGTTCAAAAGTTGCTACCTTTGAGGAAACTCGGTACCACCGAGATTTACACATTGGTGTCATCGAGTCTAACTTATTAGGTGTAACGCTTGGATTTTTTGAGATGCCTACATATACCCCTCCACCACCACTCACTCACAAGAGAAGCACTCAGAACAGTTCCCCACTCATACCTACTAATTTTCTGAGAGAGAGCCACCTACTCATGTATTGAGATCATGCCATTCCATTCCTACCATATGAATCTTGATCTCTAGCCTCCCCAAGTTGCTTCCGACCCAATTAATCTCTTCCACCAAGCCAAATCTATGAGAGAGTGATTGTGTGTTGAGGAGTGTATCATCTTGAAGCACAAGAGCAAGGAGTTCATCGACATTATCGGCCCTATTACCTTTTGGAGGGTGGTGCCTCTTAGATTGGTTAGGTGTCGCTTGGGAGCCTCCTACTTCGTGTTGTGGAGTGAACCAAGAAGTTTGTAAGTCCAAGGAGATCGCCTACTTCGTGAAGATCTACCCTGAGTTAGGCTAGTCCTCCATGGACGCAGGCCATCATTGTATAGTCAAGGTTGCTTATTCATGGAACCCTCCATGGGTAGAGCCCTCTGTGGACTCTCGCAACCATTACCCTCCGTGGGTTGAAGACTCCATAAATCTGGATGTATGAAGCACCACCTATCGGAACCACGGGAAAAATCATCATGTCACCAATTGCGTTTGACCTTCCTACCCTCCCTTTACTTACATGCTTGTCTTTACTTTCGCTACAATACTCGTAGACATGCATGTGTAGGGTGTACTTGACATACTATGAATGCTAAAATCTGGCAAGATTTCAAATTGTGAAGAAGTAGGTTTTTAATTTCTCAAGTAGTCTCATCACCCCCCCTCTAGACCTACTTTCGATCCTACAGCCTGAAGGACCCTTTTGCCTTGCCGTGCATCGATTAGATTGTTGATTTCACTTCCGAGCATGACTTGCTTTTCTTCTTGAACGCATACTCCGGACACCACTAGATATTCATGGCGAAGGAAAATGAGGAAATGACCGCGTTCATAACTCAGTGTGGCACGTAATGCTTTCTACGTATGCCCTTCGGGTTAAAGAGTGCTGGTTCTACCTTTGCAAGGGCCATGCATATTGGATTTCAGACTCAGTTGCACAGAAATGTGGAAGAGTACATGGATGACATAGTAGTCAAAACCAGAGATGAAGCAACTCTCATACAAGACATTGAGGAAACTTTTATCAACTTGCGCAAGATCAATTTGAAGCTCAAGCCTGAGAAGTGTGTGTTTGGTGTCTCATCCAACAAGCAACTTGGGTTCTTTGTATCCTAGCGAGGAATAGAATCCAATCCCGACAAGATCAAAGGAATTGAGCACGTACAAGTGCCCAAGTCCGTCAAGTACGTAAGGCACTTAGCCACATGCATTGCCGCGTTGAGTAGGTTCTTCTCCAAATTCACTGAACGCGCCCTATCATTTTTACATATTTTGAAAAAAGGCCGGCAAGTTGACGTGGACCCCGGAAGCAGAAGCAGCACTGCAAGATCTGAAAGTTTACCTTTCCTCCAATCCCACCTTGGTCGTGCCTAAACCGCCAGAACTGTTACTACTATACTTGGCGGCAATGAATCAAGTGGTTAGTGTAGCGCTGGTGCCACAGCGAGAAGTGGGTGAAGATGCAGGTGCAACAACTGATTTCACTAGTGGAGGAACCGAAGCATTCACGACAGAACCTGATACAAACCAAGGGGAACCTAAGCAAGCAAACAAAGAAAGTTTCAAGGAAGTGGGTGCAGTGACCAGTATACTTTGTTAGCTCCTTGTTAGAAGGGGCTAGGTCAAGGTACTCTCGGGTACAAAAGCTGATCTATGGACTTATCATGGCATTGAGGAAACAGCGCCACTAATTCAAACTTAAACTTAAAAATAATGCACAAATTTAGGGGGGGGGCTCTTACTTATCTTATACTTCTCAAAGCGACGATTACATTCAGTGATGATATGATATGTGGAAGCTTTAATCAATATGTTGTCATCAATTACCGAAAAGGGGGAGATTGAAAGAACATTTGCTCTCTTGGTGGTTTCGGTAATTAATAACAACATATATGTCATTGAACTAATGTTTCCACCAAGCATGTTTCAGGAAAAGTTCAATGATGGGTTGGCAAAAGGATTGTGGAATACCCCAAGATGCAAGGAAAAACATTGGCAAAGCTTCAAGCAAAAGGACTCTACATTTTACCTTTTGTGAGAAATCGCTATGAGTCCATAGGAAAGCCAATACTATTAAAAGGGGGTAAGGTTTTGTTGGTGAACAAAATTCTCATACGTTCACAAGTTATAGTCACCACATACACCCACAAGCTCTTTAACAAAAGTCCGTCCAAAGCCAAATATTCAAAATCGGTTCAATCAACACTTTCCACTGGGTGCCACAGATTCCTAGCCTCACACAGACTCAACCAAACCCTAGCATTTCGGTGCAACTGATTCCGTTTCGGTGCCACCGAGTTTGCTTTGCCACTTCCTGTTACGCAAGTTTACAAAATCAGTCCCACCGAATTTTGTGAATCGGTGTCACCGAGTCTGGCAATCTGACTGTTGGTCAACTTACTGGTGCAACCAAGTTGTATGTATCAATCTCATCGAGATTCAAAAGTTGCTACCTTTGAGGCAACTCGTTACCACCAAGATTTACACATTGGTGTCACCAAATCTGACTTATTAGGTGTAATGCTTGGATTTTTGGAGATGCCTATATATACCCCTCCACCACCACTCACTTGCAAGAGAAGCACTCAGAACAGTTCCCCACTCATACCTATTGATTTTATGAGAGAGAGCCACCTACTCATGTGTTGAGATCATGCCATTCCATTCCTACCATATGAATCTTGATGTCTAGCCTCCCGAAGTTGCTTTCCACCCAATCAATCTCTTCCACCAAGCCAAATCTGTGAGAGAGTGATTGTGTTTTGAGGAGTGTATCATCTTGAAGCACAAGGGCAAGGAATCATCGACATTATTGACACTATTACCTTTTGGAGGGTGGTGCCTCATAGATTGGTTAGGTGTCTCTTGGGAACCTCCTACTTCGTGTTGTGCAGTGAACCAAGAAATTCGTAACTGCAAGGACATCACCTACTTCATGAATATCTACCCCGAGTTAGGCTAGTCCTCCATGGACGTAGGCCATCATGGTATAGTCAAGGTTGCTTCTTCGTGGAACCCTTCATGGGTAGAACCCTCCATGGAATCTCGCAACCGTTACCCTTCGTGGGTTGAAGACTCCATAAACATGGATGTACGATAGCACCACCTATCGGAACCACGGGAAAAATCATCGTGTCACCAATTGCGTTTGATCTTCCTACCCTTCCTTTACTTACATGCTTGTCTTTACTTTTCGCTGCAATACTCGTAGACATGCATGTGTAGGGTGTACTTGACATACTATCAATGCTAAAGCCAAGACTTAAAATTGGGAAGAAGTAGATTTTTAATTGGTCAAGTAGTCTAATCACCCCCCTCTAGACCTACTCTCGATCCTACAGCCTGAAGGACCCTTTTGCCTTGTTGTGAATCGATCAGATTGTTGATTTCACTTTCGGGCATGACTTGCTTTTCTTCTTGGATGCATACTCCGGATACCACCAGATATTCAAGGTGAAGGAATATGAGGAAAATACCATGTTCATAACTCGGTGTGGCACGTACTGCTTTGTACGTATGCCCTTTGGGTTAAAGAGAGCTGGTTCTACCTTTGCAAGGGCCATGCATATTGGATTTGAACCTCAGTTGCATAGACACGTGGAAGCTTACATGGATGACATAGTAGTCAAAACCAGAGATGAAGCAACTCTCATACAAGACTTTGAGGAAACTTTTATAAACTTGCGCAAGATCAATTTGAAGATCAGGCCTGAGAAGTGTGTGTTCGGTGTCCCATCCGGCAAGAAGCTTGGGTTCTTTGTATCCCAGTGGGGAATAGAATCCAATCCCGACCAGATCAAAGCAATTGAGCAGATACAATTGCCCAAGTCCGTCCAGTACGTAAGGCGCTTCGCCGCATGCATTGCCATGTTGAGTAGGTTCATCTCCAAATGCGCTGAACGCGCCCTATCGTTTTTCAATATTTTGAAAAAAGGACGGCCAGATGAAGTGGACCCCGAAAGAAGAAGCAGCACTGCAAGATCTTAAAGCTTACGTTTCCTCCACTCCCACCTTAGCCATGCCTAAACCACAAGAACTGTTGCTACTATAGTTGGCGGCAACGAATCAAGTGGTTAGTGTAGCACTGGTGCTGCAGCGAGAAGTGGGTGAAGATGCAGCTGCAGCAACTGATTTTGCCAGTGGTGGAACTGAAGCATGCACGACAAAACCTGATACAAACCAAGGGGTACCTAAGCAAGCAAACGGAGGAAGTTTCAAGGAAGTGGCAAAGAAGAAAGTGGTGCAGCGACCAATATACTTTGTTAGCTCCTTGTTAGAAGGGGCTAGGTCAAGGTACTCTGGAGTGCAAAAGGTGTTCTCCAGCCTTATCATGGCCTCGAGGAAACTGCGCCACTACTCCCAAGGCCAGGAGATCACAGTTATCACCCGCTTTCCGCTGCAGCGTATATTGAGGAAGCCCGAAGCCACAGGCAGGATAGTTGAGTGGACGCTAGAGCTGTAAACTTTTGGCTTGAAGTATGAGAGCACTTCCACAATTTAGAGCAGGGCGTTAGCGGAGTTCATTGCGGAATGGACGCCCATACCAGACGAAGAGGTTCTTGAAATAATTCTCCCGAGCAAAGAAGCGCCTAAGGAATGGATCATGTATTTTGATGGTGCTTTCTTGCTTGACAGCGTCGGAGCAGGCGTGCTCCTCATTGCCCCCAACAGAGAGCATCTCAAATATCTGGTCCAAATGCACTTTACCTGGGAGGAGGCCACCACCAACATCGTTGAGTATGAGGGGCTCCTTGCTGGACTCAGAATCACGGTGGAGTTGGGAATCAAGGAATTGATCATCCGAGGAGGTTCTCAACTCGTGGTGAAACAAGTCAACAAAGATTATCAGAGTCCATTGATGGAAGAATACATGGAAGAGGTGAGGAAGATGGAGGAGCACTTTGATGGATTACAAGCAGAGCATGTGCCATGTGGAGAAAACAGCATCGCTAATCATCTATCAAAGTGCGTCGCATAGAAGCTTCCTATGGAACCAGGAACTTTTGTCCACCACCTCACTCAGCCATTAGTATCCCCATTAACGATGACCAGGAAAAGGAGAAAGCTGAACTCCGACAAGCATTTCATAGCAGAGCTTCCTGAAGCCGCTGGTAGAGAGGTTGTCGGGGACAGTCTCATTTCGGTTGGTGAGCAGCTCCCTCCTGCAAAACCTCAGGTTCTTGCGGTCCAGGTAAGCGCTCCCACGAAGGAGAAGATGCCTTTATTCCTCGTTGTCGAGCCATAGACTTAATCTTGGGCAAAACATATAGTCCACTTCGTTCAAACAGGAGAACTTCCCGAAGAGCGGGAAGAAGTCGAAATAGTAGCCTACCAGTCAATATGTACCAGTTTGTCGATGACACTCTATATAGAAAAAAGACCAAACAGAGTGTAATTGAGATGCATTCCCCAGGAAGATGGACTGAAGTTGTTGGTAGAGATTCACGGAGGCATGTGTGGTTCTCACACTAGATCAATGGCCCTTGACAGAAAGCCTCCCGACAGGGTTTCTATTGGCCCACTACCCTCCAGGATGCAACTGAGCTAGTCACCAAGTGTGAAGCCTGCTAGTTCCATTCCAAGAACATCCATCAACTAGTGCAAGCTCTCCATACGATCCCCTTATCCCCACCATTCTCAGTTGGGGGGCTCGATATTTTGGGCCCCTTTCTCTGCGCCGTCGGGTGCTTTGAGTTCTTGTTCATAGTGATCGACAAGTTTACAAAGTCGCCTGAGGTGGAACCAGTGGGAAAGGTGACCGCGCAGTCAGCTGTCAGGATCAGGAAAGGACTAGTGTGATGTTTTGGAGTACCCAATAAGGTGATTGTCGGTGCACTATTACAGGGGTACCCAGTGCCCCTGACTTATGCATAGGCGGTAGAAGCAAAGAACCCCGCCAGCAATCAAGACAAGACTCTAGCAAGCTCAACGCCGCAGCCCAAGCCTGGGCTACGACCTGCCAAGCACGCCCCCAACGCTTGCCAGGAACCAAGACGCACATGCTTCCCAGAAGATCCGGCAGGCCACTCCATGGCAGGCATGAGCCATCTAGCCACCGCTCCACCGCATCGCTACGCCTGCCACTTATTGATGTGGTGTAGAGCCCTCAGGCAACTAATTAGCTCTCTCTAAGAACATGGTGCACATTTGAAGGTAAGTTATGGTCGATCGACACCCGACCTACAACGTGTCAAGTTCTTGATCAACGACCGACCAAGCAGTGGCTAGAGCTTGCCGGGGATGCACCCCAAGCACCACCTAGGCAAGTAATCATGGCATTTTGTCCTAAATGCCGAATTTAGGTATGATAGCTCTACTTAGATATCTAATCTATAGATATTGTTTGTTTTGCTATTGTGGTGACCCCTTGCACTACAAAATGAGGCCCAAGGCAATCTAGCTCAAGGTTCGCAATTCATACCCCCGAACACTTGTACTCACGCAATCACTCTTTCCTCGCCAGCAGTTCTTGCCGGGGCTAGGTGCTCTATGTTCTTCGTGTTCCCCCAATCAATCCACCAAAAAGCAGGAGTAGGATTTTATGCTTAGCAGCGGCCTGAACCTGAGTAAAATGCATGTGTCCTTATTGTTGTGTCGTCTCATGCTCTCTGCTGTTCGTGCAACGTGACCCCTGTGCCGAACCACAAGGGATTTTTGATCCCATAGGTGATCGTGAGCATCCGTGCCTTGACAACTTTGGCGCGCCAGGTAGGGGGTGTGCATCATTTGCGCGAAACCAAGTTCGTGAACGACGAATCAATCATCATCATTATCTTATTCAACAATGGCTCCGAAGAAGAAGTCCAGCGTGGCCACGCACACTTCCCCTTCAAAGGCTCCCTCACACGTGGCCGCTTGCACCATCGGTAATGTGGCGGCAGCAAGCGATGCGGGTGTCGTGGACGACACGACCTGTGCAGGAGACGCCCCCGTCTACCCCATCATGGCCGGGGATGGAGCATGAGGCACCACAGAGGAACAACTACAATAGTAGCATGTCAGGCTCAAACCTAACGCCACGGTAGAGGGAACATCTGTTCACCGCCTCCCTGTCACGTGGATGGCTGAGGCCGCCTCGGTGCTGTCCAGTCTGGTCCGAGACGTGACCCTCCAGCCGCGCCTGTTGCCAGCATGATCATTGGGTGCGCACCTCGTGCGGAGAGAGATGGAGCACCTAGTGGATCCATGGCCCCACTGGATCGGCCCGCTGTGCGCCAGAAAACTCCAGTGAGCGGCACACGGCATCAACGGCGCGGTGACGCTTCTCTTGGTCCTACCAAGAGTCGAACAACATCACGGTCCACCTCTTTCGCCATGCCAGGCACTACAGAGGAGGCCATGACGCGGGTCCAGATGCTGCTCAATTTTATGCCAACGGCATATAAGTTGGATGAATGGAGATCCATCATTCAGAGTTTGATCTCCTTCGTTTAAGCCAACAAGACCCATCATGCGGAGCCGTCATGACGTACGCGAACAGCTATGGTGGCCCGAGCGGCGAGCACGTTTAAGGGGCCACCCAACAGTGAGATCCCCTCAACAACCACAGGCCCAGAGGCTGTCGTAAGAAAATTCATGTGCCGACGACCGCGATGAGGCATCCATAGTCTCGTCTGGCCCGCATGACCACCAGGATCAACGGTGTGTCCTGGAAGACCGGCGGAAGGAAGACACATGCATCACTATCGAGCGATGGTAGGAAGCACACCGTCAATTAGACAAGCACAACAGTCCAGACGTCAGCGACCCTGTGCCCAGTGTCGATGGGTACCTCCCTTACGAGGTTGGTTGCCCTGCCTTCACTAGGGAGGTGCGACGAGTCCGCTAGCCGTCGACCCGAGCTTTTGAGCCTGAGCTACCGAAGAAATAGAACGGGAACTTGAACCCCGTGGAGTTCTTGGGCATCTACACAATAGTTGTTCAAGCTGTGGGAGGAAGAGATGAAAAGGTGCTCGCCAAATATTTCCCTTTGGAGTCCAAGCCAAACGTGAGGTCATGGCTAATGCACCTGCTGGAAAATTCCATTTCCTATTGGGTTGATCTCTGCAACAAGTTCGTTGGCACCTTCAGTGGTGTCCGTCAAGAACCAGGCCAGCCCAGCGAACTCCAAGTCCTCCCGCAAAAAGTGGGAGTGACCTTGAGAAAGTATATCCATAGATTGGGCCGAGTACACCGCAACATTCCAGAGATCAATCCGGCAATGGTGATTTCCACGTTCCACCTGAATATGCGCAACGGGAGGATGCGAGCCAAGATGAATGTCAAGCTCCCCATGATTGTCAATGAGCTTTACACCTTGGCGGCTAAGTGTGCTCGAGATGAAGAAGCGAGGCGACTCCCCGGGGAAGAGGTGGGCGTCGGAATGGACTATGGTGATGACGAGGATGCTCTAGACCCAAACGGAAAGATTAAGAATCGCAACGAGAATCAGAAGGGAAAAACAATGATGGCTGTCGAGACCTCCGGAGACCTTAGTACAGGCAAAAAGGAAAAAGCCTAAACCACCGGAAAGGGAGCTACCACGTGCGTTGATAGTCGGGAGGCTGCTGCCATTGAGAAGGCCGGGAAGTCCGACGGTGGTACTGCAAAATTCAACGTACCAAGGGCCATGATCTCTAACAGTGCCGATAGGTCGAGCAATGTGTTGAGAAACAAAGGGCCAAGTATGATAAGCGCGACATGGGAAAAAGGCGAGGATAGTGCTGCTAGGAAAGGACGTGACAACAGAGGTGTTTGTCGCGGCAAAACCACTCAGCAATAGGAAAAGCCCGTGAGAGGCCGAGACAAGAAGGAAACAAATGATGTGAGTGAAGATGAGGATTATGATGAGGATTCCTATGAAAGAGAGTTCCATAAAGTAACTGATGCCATGTGCGTTGACGGGGGTGCGTCTTTGCACTCCTCTCGTCGCCAGCTCAAGTAGTGGGCACGCGAGGTTAACATTGTAGAACCATGTGTAGAATCCAGGAAGCCACTCACATGGTCCCACACACCTATCATCTTTGACAAAGAGGATCTTCCTGATCGTACCACTATGGTTGGATGCTTGCCATTGTTGGTTTCACCGACAATTCGCACCCTCAGGGTGTCGAAGATGTTAGTTGACGGAGGGGCAGGATTGAACTTGATCCCTCCTAGAGTGGTTGAGAAAGTACAGATCCTTGATGAAGATCTCGAAGCCATGAGTAACTTCCAAGGGATCAACCCCTGTAGGAGCCGACCTAAGGGAAAGATCACTCTACCCGTGACATTTTGCGGGGAGTTGAACTTCCGAACAGAAAGGATAGTGTTTGACGTCGCTGAGATCCCACTGCCTTACAACTAAATCCTTAGTCGCCTAGCTCTTGCAAAGTTCAGGGCGGCATCCCATTATGCCTACAATGTTGGAAATATGCTCTAGAGGCAATAAATAAAGTGTTTATTATTATATTTACTTTTTCATAATAATTGTTTATTATCCATGCTATAATTGTTTTGATTGGAAACACATTAAATGTGTGGGTAAATAGACAACACTTTGTCCCTAGTATGCCTGTAGTGAACTAGCTCGTTGGTCAAAGATGGTCAAGGTTTCCTAGCCATAGACATGTGATGTCATTTGATAATGGGATCACATCATTAGGAGAATGATGTGATGGGCAAGACCCAAACTACAAACGTAGCATATGATCGTGTTAGTTTATTGCTACTATTGTCTGCATGTCAAGTATATGTTTCTATGACCATGAGATCATGCAACTCACGGACACTATAAGAGTAGCCTTGTGTGTATCAAACGTCGCAACGTAATTGGGTGACTATAAAGGTGCTCTACAGGTATCTCCGAGGGTGTTTGTTGGGTTGGCATGGATCAAGACTACTAGTATTTGTTACTCCGTGTGACAGAGAGGTATCTCAGGGCCCACTCGGTAATACAACATCACAATAAGCCTTGCAAGCAATATGACTAAGTGTTAGTCACGGGATCTTGTATTACGAAATGAGTAAAGAGACTTGCTGGTAACGAGGTTGAACTAGGTATGGAGATACCGATGATCGAATCTTGGGCAAGTAACATACCGAAGAACAAAGGGAACATCATACGGGATCCTTGAGGGCCAAGCCTCCTGCTCCTATGCTCCTTTATACTAGAGGTTTTTAGGGTTTTGGCACAAGATTTTCAGCCACATGCTACCCATTCCTCCAGTGCATAGTTTCTCCTCTATATCGGATTTCTGCAGTGCTTAGGCAAAGCCCTGCTGGAATAGCTCCACCACCATCGTCGGAGCACCGTCACGCTTCCGGAGAAACCTTCTACCTCTCCGCTCCCTCTTGCTGGATAAAGAAGGCGGAGATTGTCATCAAGCTGTACGTGTGCTGAACGCAGAGGTGCTGTCCGTTCGGTGCTTGATCGGGACGGATCGTGATTGGATTGCGGGATGCTCGGCGGTTTGGATCACGAAGACGTTCAACTACACCAACCGCGTTTCTTAACACTTCCCTCTTAGCGATGTACAAGTGTAAGTAGATCCTCTCTCTCCCTCTCATAGATGCTCATCACCATGGATAGGTCTTGTGTGAACGTAGGAATTTTTTTGTTTCCCATGTGATGTTCCCCAACAGTGGCATCATGAGCTAGGTCTATGTGTAGATGAGATTTCGAGTAGAACACAAAGAGTTTGTGGGCGTTGATGCTTATATTGCTTCCTCCCTTGGTCGTGTTTTGGTTCAGCGATATTGTGGGATGAAGCGGCCTGGACCAACCTAACTCGTACGCTTACGAGAGACCGGTTCCGTTGACTGACGTGTAACTTCGTTGCACAAAGATGGCTGGCTGGTGTCTGTTTCTCCTACTTTAGTTGGATCGGATTCGACTAAGGCGGTCCTTGAGAAGGATGAAAAGCAACTTATGTATCACCGTTGTGGTTTATGTGTAGGTGAGAATTGTTCTTGCTAGATACCCGCAGTAGCCACGTAAAACATGCAACAACAATTAGAGGACGTCCAACTTGTTTTTGCAGGGTATGTTGTGATGTGATATGGCCAATTACATGATGTGATATATGTGATGTATGAGATGATCATGTGTTGTATAGAATATCACGACTTGGATGTCAATGAGTACGACAACCGGCAGGAGCCATAGGGTTGTCTTTAATTATTGTATGACCTGTGTGTCAATCATTAAGAGCTATGTAATGCTTTACTTTATCTCTAAATGGTAGAAATAGTAGCAAGCATGATGGGCGCGACAACCCCGATGGTGACACGTTGATGGAGATCATGGTGTCATGCCGGTGACGATGGAGATCATGCCGGTGCTTTCAAGATGGAGATCAAAAGCACAAGTTCATGGCCATATCGTGTCACTTATGATTTGCATGTGATGTTAATCCTTTTATGCACCTTGTTTTGCTTAGGACGACAGTAGCATTATAAGGTGATCCCTCACTTAAATTTCAAGATGAATTGTGTTCTCCCCGAGTGTGCACCGTTGCGAAAGTTCGTCGTGTCGAGACACCACGTGATGATTGGGTGTGATAGACTCTCCGTTCACATACAGCGGATGCAAGCCTGTGTTGCACATGCAGAACACTCGGGTTAAACTTGACGAGCCTAGCATGTACAGACATGGCCTCAGAACACAAGAGACCAAAAGGTCGAACATGAGTCATATAGTAGATATGATCAACATGATGATATTAACCATTGAAACCACCTCAACTCACATGATGATTGGACTTGAGTTGGTGAATTTGGATCATGTGACACTCAGATGACCTGAGGGATGTCAATTTGAGTGGAAGCTTTAGTAATTTGATTAACTAAACTCATTATCTTGAACAATACTCTAAGTAACCTTTGCATATTTATGTTGTAGATCAATGGCTCGAGCAGTAGCACCCCTGAATATTAATGTGTTCCTAGAGAAAGCTAAGTTGAAAGATGATGGAAGTAACTTTGTTGACTGGGCCCATAATCTAAGGATTATCCTCACGGCTTCCCAGAAATCATATGTCCTTGATGCACCGCTTGGTGACCAACCAGCAGACATGTCTTCCGAAGACGCTAAGAACGCTTGGGAGGCACTTTCTGGAGATTACTCAATAGTTTAGTGTGCAATATTGTATGGCTTAGAACCGGGACTTCAAAGACGTTTTGAACGTCATGGAGCAGGTGAGATGTTCCAGGAGTTGAAGTTTATCTTTCATAAGAATGCCAGGATCGAGAGGTATGAGACCTCTGATAAGTTCTATGCTTGCAAGATGGAGGAGAACGGGTCTATCACTGAACATATACTCAGAATGTCTGGGTATTCGACTCGTCTAGCGGAGTTGGGAATTGCCCTTCCGCCAGAGGCGATCACTGACAGAGTTCTTCAATCACTGCCACCTAGTTACAAGAGCTTTGTGATGAACTATAACATGCACAGGATGAACAAGTCAGTCGCCGAGCTGTTTGCGATGCTAAAAGTCGCTGAGTCTGAAATCCAGAAAGAACATCAAGTGTTGATGGTCAATAAAACCACTAGTTTTAAGAAGAATAGAAAGAGCAAGGGCAAGAAGGGTAAAACCAAGAAGGATGGCAAAGCAGTTGCTACTCCTGTAAAAAAGCCCAAGCATGGACCCAAGCGAGAAACTGAGTGCTTTCATTGCAAGGTAACTGGTCACTGGAAGCGGAACTGCCCCAAGTACCTGGCTGACAAGAAGGCGGCCAACGACAAACAAGGTATATATGATATACATGTTATTGATGTGTACCTTACTAGCTCTCATTGTAGTGCCTGGGTATTTGATACCAGTTCGGTTGCTCACATTTGCAACTCAAAACAGGAACTACGGAATAGACGAAGGCTAGCAAAGGATGAAGTGACGATGCGCATGGGAAATGCTTCCAAGGTTGATGTTATCACTGTCGGCACGCTCTCTCTTCGATTACCATCGGGATTAGTGATGAACCTGAATAATTATTATTTAGTGCCTGCGTTAAGCATGAACATTATATCTAGATCTTGTTTATTGCGAGACAGTTACTCATTTAAATCAGAGAATAAAGGTTGTTCTATTTATATGAGTAATATCTTTTATGGTCCTGTACCCAATGTGAGGGGTTTATTCATATTGAATCTTGATAGTGATGACACACATGTTCATAACATTGATGCCAAAAGATGTAGAGTTGATAATGATAGTACCACTTTCTTGCGGCACTGCAGTTTAGGTCATATTGGTGTAAAACACATGAGGAAGCTCCATGCTGATGGACTTTTGAAGTCACTTGATTTTGAATCACTTGACACATGTGAACAATGCCTCATGGGAAAGATGACAAAGACGTCGTTCTCTGGAACAATGGAACGGGCAAGTGACTTATTGGAAATCATACATGCTGATGTGTGCGGTACAATGAATGTTACAGCGTGTGGTGGATATTGTTAATTTCTCACCTTCACTGATGACTTAAGTAGATATGGGTATATTTACTTAATTAAACACAAGTCTGAAACGTTTGAAAAGTTCAAGCAATTTCAGAGTGACGTTGAGAATCATCGTAACAAGAAGATTAAATTCCTGCGATCTGATCGAGGAGGTGAATATCTGAGTTATGAGTTTGGTAGTCACTTAAGACAGTGTGGAATTGTTTTAGAGTTGACACCGCCTGGAACACCACAGCGTAATGGTGTGTCCGAACGTCATAATCGAACCTTATTAGATATGTTGTGTTCTATGATGTCTGGAACACCACAGCGTAATGGTGTTTCAGAGTTGCCATTATCACAAGATTTTTAGGGTTTTTAGGGTTTTGGCACAAGATTTTCAGCCACGTGCTACCCGTTCCTCCAGTGCATAGTTTCTCCTCTAGATCGGATTTCTGCAGTGCTTAGGCGAAGCCCTGCCAGAATAGCTCTGCCACCATTCCTAGAGCGCCATCACGTTGCCGAAGAACCCTTCTATCTCTCCGCTCCCTCTTGATGGATCAAGAAGGCGGATACCATCATCAAGCTACACGTGTGCTAAACGCGGAGGTGTCGTCCGTTCGGTGATTGATTGGGACGGATCATGATTGGATTGCGGGACGCTCAGCGATTTGGATCGCGTAGACGTTCGACTACACCAACTGCATTTCTTAACGCTCCCCGTTTAGCGATCTACAAGGGTAAATAGATCCACTCTCCCTCTCGTAGATGCTCATCACCATGGATAGGTCTTGTGTGAACGTAGGAATTTTTTTGTTTCCCATGCGACGTTCCCCAACATACAATACTTTGAAGATGCCAAGGACCATTGGACTCATTTCCATCCCATCCGACAAGAAGAGCGAAGTCGTTTGCATGGACCAGATGTATCGCAATACGATAGCAGCTGAAGCCACAGAAATCCTAGCTCCCGCCAAGGATACAAATAAAATGAAGAAGACTGGTGCGAACACCGACAAGGACTTCGGGAAGTGCGCCTCTTCAGAGTGCGCCCCACCTGACTATGACCCACTGGAAAGTTCCGCTAGCAGGAAGACCAAGGCTACCTATCCTGAGACGAAGAAAGTCCTGGCATGGGAGGACGGTACTGGTGGTAACTTTACCATCAGTGCTACCCTTACTGAGAAATAGGAAAGCGTGCTCGTTGCCTTCCTGCGGGGGAATTTTGATGTATTTGCCTGGCAACCATGTGACATCCCCGACGTTCCCAGGGAGGTAATTGACAACCAAGTTGTTGTCTTCCCTCATGCCTGGCCCATCAAGCAAAAGGTTAGGAAACAGGCCTTTGAGTGACAGCAGTTCACTTCCAAGGAAATTAAGAAGCTTGAAGGAGCTGGTTTGGTCAGAGTAGTACTACACCCAACTTGTTGGCAAACCCGGTGGTGGTACGAAAGGTGAATGGGAAATGGAGGCTTTGCATAGACTTCACTGACTTAAAGAAAGCTTGCCCAAAGGATCATTTCCCCTTGCAGCGCATAGATCAAATTGCTAATTCCACCTATAGATGTGACTTGCTCTCCTTTTTGGATGCTTACCCCGACTACCACCAGATATTTATGAACAAGGAAGATGAGGGGAAGACGGCATTTATAACTCCCTCTGGCACGTACTTCTTTGTACATATGCCCTTCCGGTTAAAAAGTGTTGGTTTGACTTTTGCCAGGGCTGTTCAAATCGGTTTTGGACCACAGTTGCAGAGAAATGTGGAAACCTATATGGATGACATCATGGTCAAAACCAAGGATGAAGCCACTCTCATACAATATCTGGAGAAAATTTCACAAACTTGCCTAAGATCAACCTGAAGCTCAACCCCGAAAAGTGTGTGTTTAGTGTCCCATCCGACAAGCTACTTGGGTTGTTTGTATCTTAGTGAGGAATAGAAGACAATCTCCACAAGATCAAGGCAATCGAGTAGATACAGGCACCCAAAACCATTAAGGATATCAGGTGCCTGACCGGATGCATTGCCACGTTGAGTAGATTCATCTCCATGTCTGCTGAGCGCGTCTTGCCATTCTTCAAAATCCTGAAGAAGGCTGGCCCGATGAAGTGGACCCCGGAGGCAGATGCAGCACTGCAAGACCTAAAGAAATACCTGTACTCTGCTCCCACCTTGGTCGCCCCTAAACTGCAAGAGTCGTTGCGGCTCTATTTAGTGGCAACGAATCAAGTGGTTAGTGCAGTTGGTGGCCCAGCGGGGAGAGTATGAAGATTTGAGAGCCGTTGCTGATGCTGCTGGGGGTGAGAAAGAAACATCTGCGGCAGGGCACCATGCTAGTCAAAGGCGGTCTCATCAAGTGGTTGAACGTGGATATAGGGAAGTGGCGAAGAAGAAAATGGTGCAACGACCCATGTACTTTGTCACTTCCCTACTACAGGGGGCTAGCTCAAGGTACTCTGGAGTACAAAAGCTGCTCCACTACTTCCAAGCCCATGAGATAACAACGTCACCTGTTTCCCGTTGCAATGCATACTAACGAACCCCGAGGCCATTGGAAGGATAGTTGAATGGGCACTAGAGCTGTCAAGTGTTAGATTAAAGTATGAGGGAACTTCCACTATTCAAAAGCAGAGCCTTGGAAGAGTTTATTGTAGAATGGACACCCACACCAGATGGTGATGCTCCGGAGACAGTCCTCCCCGGAAAAGAGGCACCAAAGGATTAGATCATGTACTTTGACTATTGTTTCTCACTCCAAAGGGCTGGAGCAGGCGTGCTCCTCGTCGCCTGACCAGAGAGCACCTCAAGTACATCATCCAGATTCTCTTTCCCCGGGAGGAGGCTACCAACAACACCGCTAAATACGAGGGAGTCCTTCCCAAACTCAGAATCGCGGTAGAGTTAGGGCAGGGGGCGGCCGCGACAAACGGCAAAGGGGGCAGACGGCAAAGGGGGCGGGCGGTAGACGACAAAGGGGGGCCGGCGGCAGACGACAAAGGGTGGGGTTTAGTTAGCCACCTAACGGTGGTGCCATCAGTAGTACACCGTCTAGGTCCTTTGCCGTCTGCAGGCTGATGCAAAGAATCTTTGCCGTCCGCTGGGCCAAAGCGGACGGAAAAGAACACCTTTGTTGGAGTTCATTCGGCCCGAAATTGTGCCGTCCACTAGCGGACGGCAAAGGCCTTTGTTGTCTACCATTGTGCCCTTTGCCGCCTGCCATGGCAGACGACAAAGTGCCTAATTCTTGTAGTGTCCACAGAGAGCACGGTCTTCCCCTATGGACAAAGGCGGGGAATCCCTCTTCCCGTTAAGAAGAACACGCGGACGAGAGGTTCCCACTCTCGCGCTATGCACATAGCACCACGAAAGGGGAACTTTGCCACGATACACGACGAGCCATTGTCACAGCTTCCCGCGCTCGACCAGAGGTCGTACAAATAGGGGGCGGCGCAACAGCGGGTATTCCGCCACAATCGCTCCAGGCGCGACCACCACGCCGCCTGCTCCCGTAATCCGTGCCCTTTCCACCTCCATCCCATGGCAGATACTAGTCATGGGCTTGAGAAGAAGACATTGCAATGATCTGCGCGCCCACCAAACCCTTCTTCGTGCTCATCGGGGGAGGAGGGGCGACCCGGGGACAAGAAGAGTAGGGCAAGACCTACAAGCTTGAACTCAAGGAGGAAGGAAATGTGGATGAGCATCACCTCTCACAAACCTCCAAATTTATAGGTACAGTGCGGGGGCTAGCTCTCCTCCACTCCAAGGGTCGCCGCCCATATCCACCAATTCCATCGCCCATGATCATGGGCGAACAGGTAACCGCCCCATTCCTCCGATCTATGGCGCGGCAATTTTCTGTTACGATCAGGAGTTTAAGTCATACACGCCCATCGCTAACTCCCCACTATGCATGAAGCACGTGTGGCGGAAACCCAACGACACTTGGCGAGAACATGTGGGCCAGTCCTGGGAGCTCCTGTCGGTGCACTAGTAAAGGGGTATCTAGTGCCCCTGACTTTTGCACAGGTGGTAGAAGCAAAGAACCTCGCCAGCAATCAAGACAAGACTCCAACGAGCTTAACACGATAGCCCAAGCCTAGTCTATGACGCGCCAAGCACGCCCCTAAGGCTTGCCGGGGACCAAGACGCAAACGCTTCCCAGATGATCCGATAGGCCACTCCCCAACAGGCATGAGCCAGCCAGCCACCGCTCCACCGCATCGCTATGCCTACAATTATCGATGCGTTGTCGAGCCTTCAGGCGAAACATTGGAAGGGAAGTTACACTCGATCGACACCCGAACTACAACCTGTCAAGTTCTTGAGCAACGACCAGCCAAGCGGTGGCCAGAGCTTGCCAGGGATGCACCCCCAAGCGCCACATAGGCAGGTAATCATGGCATTTTGTCCTAAATACCAGAGTTAGGTATGATTGCTATGCTTATCTATCTAATCAACATATAATGTCTGTTTTACCATCGTGGTGACCCCTTGCTCTATAAAAGGAGGCCCAAGGCAACCTATCTCAAGGTTGGCAATTCGGGCCCCCAAACACTTGTAGTCACGCAGCCGCTCCTTCCCTGGCAGCGGTTCTTGCTAGGGCCAGGTGCTTTGTGTTCTTTGTGTTCCCCCAATTAATCCACCAAATAGAAGGAGTAGGGTTTTACGCTTAGCAGCGGCCAGAACCTAGCTAAAATGCATGTGTTCCGATCGTTGCGTCGTCTCATGCTGTCCGCTCTCCATGCAACGTGACCCCCTGCTGAACCACAAGAAATTTCTGATCCCATAGGTGATCATGAGCATCCGTGCCCCAATAGTGATCACCGATAATGGCACCCAGTTCATGAGCCGCACCTTCATGCAATACATCCAAAGCCTTGGAAGCAAGGTCTCCTTGGCCTTTGTTGCCCACCCAAGAAGCAACGAGAAGTCAAGAGGATGAATGCTGAAGTGTTGCGTGGGCTCAAGATAAGAACTTTCGATAGGCTGGGAACAGGCGGCAAGACCTGGATAGATGATCTGCTGGTGGTTCCTTGGTCCCTTAGAACGACACCAAATCGAGCTACCAGCTAGATGCCTTCTCCCTAGTGTATGGGTTGGAAGCAGTTCTCCCCATGGATCTCATATACGGGTCACCTCAACTCCTTGCCTACGATGAAGTAGAGCAAGAGTAGCTACGGCATGACAATGCCATGCTCCTCAAGGAAGATCATCTCTGGGCTGTTGTGCGTGTTGCATGATACCAGCAAGCCCTGTGCTTCTATCATAGCCATTGGGTCCACGCCCGTAGCCTTGAGGAAGGTGACCTTGTCCTTAGGCGCATTCAGTCTGCCAAGGGTAGCAACAAGTTGATGCCGGAGTGGGAAGGCTCTTACCGGGTAGCATGAATCATGAGACCTGGCGCAGTCCGTCTGGAGGACGAAGATTGCATCAGAATGATTAACTCATGGAATATTGAGCATCTTCGCTAGAGTACTTCATGAGCCTATGATCCTTGTTTCCGTGTTATCCCTCTCCAAAGGACAGAGGCCTCTTGCCCTACATGTTTGACCGTCAGGAAAAGATGGAAGAAGGGCTAAGGAACAAGGACCACAACCCATCATACTGTAGAAAAGGATACTGCCTGAAAAGATAAGTCTAATCACATATCTCAAGCTCAGTGCCATTTGCTCCCTTAAGGAAACCCTTACTATCCTTCAGACTGTGTACGATGGAGACCTTCATGCAATAGATACCCTTGTCGGGACGAGCCGTCCCCCCGGCTCTTGTCGCTTATTAGCTCTAGGGGGCGCGCTAATACCGATAAGGAGCCTTGCTAGGGAATGATACCAGCCTGCTGCCGGGGCCTCACTCCCCCTTGGCAGTTGCGATTAGTACTAACCCAACAAATAATTCCATGCAGCAAGAACAAACATGCTGACATAGTATAAACAAGGTGAGAAAGGGATAGTGCTTGAGGAGGAGAAATTGCATTCTTTGATTCATTTTTGGTACAAAAATGGATAGAGATACATTAGAGGACGCCCCTTAAATAACTCTTTATTGGACTTTCTCCCCTAGGAAGGATCTACAAAAAGGAGAAAGGACGAAAGGAGGGCCTAAGTAGAAGCTCAGCCTAACCTCGTCAGGACTAGCTGGGCGCGGCTCGGCAGGTCCACCGGTAGGGAAGATGAAGCCGGAGTCCACAAGCCTCCAGTGTCCAGATGGGGGAGGAGGTGGCGCCCAAGTCGAGAACCCTTGGCAAATTGCTCTACCCGAGGGCTAGCTGACGATGACGGTGCGACCGGTGGTCAGCTGGAGTCCGAGTCATTATTCTCTGACTTGATGACCGGGGGCTAACTATCGTCGTCTTCATTGACACTGTCCTCCTTGTCGTTGTCGCTTGAGGAGGAGCTTTCAGCGTCGCTTGAGCTCTCTTCGCAGCAGCCAAGACAAGTGCCTAAATGCCCATAGATCTTGATAGAGAGCATGTTGTCCTCCACCAGCTTCAAGAGGAGGACGTGCCCACCGATGAAGCTATGGGATCGCGTAAAGATTTTTCACCCACGCCCGGGGAACATGACGCAAGGCACCGAAAACTTGATGCCAGCCTCCATGTTGCCATTAAAACAACCATGCATCCGTAGCCACATCACATACAGCTTGTAGGACTCCATCACCCTAGCGAAATGGCGATGGAGTCTCAAATGGCTATGGGGAGGACCACACATCCTGACAACAAACTCTAGCGCCGTACCTTCAGTATGTCCCATCGCTATGGGAGAACCCGACAGTGAAGGAGGATCGGGTGCGACGCTCTGCCTCTCCCAGCCGCGACCCCACGCCGGCCCCGACCTCCTCTAGTGCTCCTACCGCACATGCTGGAACCTCCCTCCGCCATCGTGGCTGAAGTACCAAGATGATCCTGAGGGGAGATTCTCATCACTTTGGCGGAAGATGGGGGTCATCCTCGACCCCACGTCATGGTGGTGGATGGTGTGTCCCAAGATGGTAGAAGAAGGTAAAGCTATGTGAACCTAAGATTGAGAAGGAGAATGGAATGGATGAGCATCTCCTGTTATGACCCCCCCAGTTTATAGGGATGGCATGGGGGCTGGCTCTCCTTCACTCCAAGGTGGCCGACCATCTCCACCAATCCCACTACCCATAATTACGGGAAAACAGGTAACCGCCCCATTGCTCCAATCCCTCGTGCTGAAGTTTCTTCCACTCACACTCCTTTGAGCCATGCACATCAACCGCAAACTCCCTACAATGCATGGGTCGCGCATGGCAGAAAACAACCTGAGGTAGTGGGTAAGTGCTAGCTTGAAAGTTGGGAGTTACTCCCTCATCTTGCATGCATGTGCATAAATTTTGGGCTGACCCAACGGCGCTGAGCAAGCGCGTTTGATCCAGACCCATGAGCTCTTGTCGGTGCACTAGGACTCGGGTACCTAGTGCCCCTAATTTATAAACAGACAGTAGTAGCAGAACCCATCAACATAAGCACAGTCAAAACCAGTCCAAACCGGAGAAGACACTCTACGTGAGATCAAGGAGCTCATCAAGAAGAAAAACCTAGCATTCAAGATGAAGTCGCTAACATAAGCAACCTACACTAGCTAAGCAACAGCGGCAAGGTCGATGCAATGGCCTAGATCGGGCCCAAAGATCACCAGTCGCGTCCCCGGTGCCTTCCGTGGACCAAGGCGCACACATCTTAAGCAAGACCGGCAAGCCATCCCCCGGCATGGCGCGAGCCGATCGGCCACCAGTCCACCGCATCGCAAAGCCAGTCATTTGTGGATGCGGTGTCCAACACCCAGGTGGCTAAGTGGCTCTCCCTAAGAACGTGGTGACTCGCTGGAAGACCGATTATGCGACACCCATCCAAAGGAGTGTCAAGATATTGAGCAATAGTTAGCTAAAGAGGTGGTAACATCCTGCCAAGGATGTGTCCCCGCACGCCACCTAGGCGAGCATTTATGGAATTTTATCCTAAGTGTAATAGTTAGGTATGATAGCACTGTTGGCTATCGAATCACTACATAATGTCTTTTTTGACACTGTGGTTGCCCCTTAAGCTATAAAAGGAGGACCAAGGCAACCTAGCTAAAGATTCATACCTTTGGACACTTGTAGTCACGTAGCGGCTCTCCCGAAGGCAACCTTACCGGGTTTGAGCATTGCATTTACTTCGTGTTCCTCCGATCAATCCACCAAAGCAGGAGTAGGGTTTTACGCTCCTCAGAGGCCCGAACCTCGGTAAAACACCAATGTCTAGTCATTGTGCTGCCTCACCACCTCTGCTCTTTGTGCAGCGTGACCTCACCCTTGCCGAACCACAAAGGGGCCCGTGGCCCCATAGGTCATCGTGTGCATCAAGCTCCGACAGGTGGCGTGCATGGTGGCAGACAACAATGTGGTGCTCGATCACCTCACTCGGAACACCGGGGAAATCGTATGGTTGCCAGCCAAACACATCCACATTCGCCCACAGGAAGGAGACGAGCATGCTTTCATATTTTCTATCGAGGGGTGGCACTTATGGTGAAGGTGCCACCCTCGCCATCCTCCTACGTAGCCACTTGCTTCATCTTGGGAATGGTCACTTTGTTTTTCTTGCTCCTGGCAACAAAAGTCTCACGTGAATCGTCAACGGGCATGCTGCGCTCTACGATGCGCTTCCTAGAGACCTCTCGAGCCTCACGAGAAGTCTTGTTCCTGTTCTCCCCCCGGGGGATTTGCTAGCAGCAGCGAGTGCCTCTCGGTAGAGCTTGTTGACATAGAGGACCGCGTCCTTGTTGACGGTGTTGATGGTGATGATGCTCATTGACCCTGGCATCTTGAGTGTGTTGTAGGCTTGGTGGTTGCCGGCATGAACTTTGCCAGCGTTGTACATCCCAAGATCCCATTGTATGGTAGTGACATCTTGGCAACGTCATAGACAACACTTTCTATCCTGAAGTTGAGCTCGTTGCCAAACATCACCAGTAGAGTAATCTTCCCCTTGGGTTGCGCTCTTCCTGGATTGACCCCCCTGGCAGGACCGTGTCGGTTTGAGATCCGTGTTAGGAAACTTCATCACATCGGGCGATATCGAATTCAAGCCAGCCCCACTTTCGACCAAAATCTTTGTGAGCTTGAGGTTGTGAATTTTTGGAGAAACCAGCAATAGAATATGTCCGACAGTGTTGGTACAGTCAAGGTGATCCTCTACGCCAAAGATGGTGGGAGTGTTGGACCACTGGATGGGTTTTCTTGCTTTTGCTGCTGGTTCCGCCCCATTGACTTCATGGTCGCATTGCTTGAGCTGCATGTGCAAGGAGTGCAAAGTTGCGGATCCGTCAACACACATAGCATCCATAGACTTCTAGAACTCTTGGATATTAGATCCTTCTTCATCCCCATCATCATCTGCTTCTTCATTGTCAGATTTCTTGTCTCGGCCTTGAGAAGGCTTCTCCTTATGCTGCTCATCCTTGCCGTTGCGGCCACCATGGTTCTTCTTGCCGGATCGACTAGCACCATCCCAGCCCTTCTCCTTGCCGCACTTTTCGTACTCTTGCTTCTACTTCTCAGCAAGTTGCGTCACTCGATGATGTCATGGCCCTTGGTGAGGTAGACGTTGAAGTATAGCCTGCCGATCGTCTCCGGAAAAAGCGACAACGTCCTTGCCGGGCCCCTCACACTTGCTGTTCTTGCTGGTGTTGGAGTTGCCAGCGCTTTCGACAACCATGACTACCATGCCCTTGCGCTTCCACCCCTTTTTCTTGGAGGCCGGTGCGTAATCATCATCTGAGTCATCTTTCGTGCCAACATCGTCCCTCGGAGCCTTCTTCCTTCTTCAGCCCGTGCACACTGGTCAGCCAGAGTGTAGAGCTCGGCGACGTCCCGCACCTTGTCGGTTCTCATCTCCTTGTGCCTTTGTCGATTGCATATGTTCGTATAGAATGCGGTGATCACGGTGATGTTGTGGGATTTTGTGGTGTATATGGCTGAACCTTTCGATGTACTTGCAAAGGGAATCGCTGTCTCTCTGAGGGATCATGTGCAAATCACTAGGCTGTCGTGGGAGCTTGTGTCCCCCATGGTATGCGCCGACAAACTGATTGCATAGATTAGCCCAGGAGGAAATAGACCCCTCCGGCAAGTTCATCAGCCAACTCCTCACGTTTGGCTTGAGCGCCGGTTGGAAGTAGATGGCGAGCACTTTCTCATCACGTCCTCTGACGGCTTGCACCACTGGGTGTAGATACCAAGGAACACTGAAGGAGTAAGCTTGCCATCGTATTTGTCTAGCAGCTCTGGTTTGAAGGCTTTGTTAGAGGGCCAACGGACTTGCCGTATCTCGTGAGTAGACGTTGAAAAAACAACCTTGAAAGGCAGGCTACCAGGGACACCTGGCGTAGGCTCGTCGGCAGCTGGATCTGCACAACCATCCAATTGATGACACATCTCCCGTCGACTCTCGATGGTGGTGCAGGCGTCCTCCTTGTGCCTATCCTTCAAGATTTGACGTTGGTATCTCTTTTGCCGAGGGTCTGTCGAGTCGTATGACACTTTGTCTTACTTGTTGGTCCGGCGGGAATGTTGTTTGTATTGTGGAAGCGATTGCACCATGTGCATCCCACCCGCATCACATATGGTGTCAGGCCTCGTGGGGGCTACTTAACACGTGTGTGAAGGTTCTGCCGCATCTGGCCTATCAAGGTTCGCGACGCTCAACAATCTTTGTGTGGTCACCCGCCAGTCCTCCATCTTCTTCGGCTAGTGCGAAGTTCAGCAACAGCTGGGATTGCGTCAGAGCCTCCCCCATAGTCTTTGGCATGGAGCGGTGCGAGGCGTCAGTGGCACTCTTACTCCTAACAGTGCCAGGGGAGCGCTCTCCCGTGCCGTCATTTCATGTCCATTTTCACCAGAGGGTTATCGGCGAGCTTGGGCCTGTGCATCATGTGAATGACGCATAGGGGTCTTGTGTGCACATCGCCTTGCATCGTCATCCCCGGGGTGTTGGTTTCCATTGCCTTGTGCAGCGTTTGGCGGAGGTGCTGTTGTGTTCACCGCTGTCACGGCATTCGCCACTATCGTGTTCACCATCACTGTCACGTTGCCCGTTTCCGCCGCATTAGCGTTACCCTCGGATACCACCGGTGCATCCTGAGACACTATGATGGATGTGTCTGGGTCGCGGCTTGTAGAGAGCCACATGGTGTTGTGACTGCGCTCACCGATGCGATGAGCATGATGTTCGCTTTGCCTCCGTCTCCCATAGCAGCTGGCATAGGCAGCTTGGACGAGGATGGAATGACTAATGACGCTCCCTTGGCCTTGTTGGGTGCCATGGTCATCGATGAAGGGGTCAGTAAAGACACACAATATCGATGAAGATTCGCGCACTAAGCCCCCTACCTGGAGCACCAAAGACGTCGGGGTACAACAATCTATGGGACAGGCAAGGCCCCTTTCTGCGATTCTCCTATCGGGACCCTGCATGCACAAATAGTATCACCGACCAATACATGCACGATGGTTTAGACAAATTCAAGCCACCCGGAAGCGTAAAACCTACATTCTGTGTTTGGTGGATTATGTGGTTGATCACAATACAGGAGCGTCACCACCCAGCAAGGAATGCTCGAGGGGGTTGCCGCTACGTGTGTATAATGAACAAGGTGTCCACCTTTCTATAGGTAGCCATGGACCTCCTTTATAATCCAAGGGGCTACCACAATGGCTAAATGGTCTTTACATGGGGTAAATAGTGAACACTATAGCTGCCCGAGACACTAGCAGAAGCTATCGTGGGAAATACCTAACTCAGACGGATTAGGATAGGCGCACTAAATGCACATGGGGAGGCATGCTGGTAACATCTCCCGGCAAGAATGGTTTCTCCTTCTGTGTGTTTCACCCCGCTACCTCTTATTATTTTGCCATGTCGCAAGTCGGGTGTCATTAAAAGCCGTTGTAACTGTGACCGACCGCCATGCGCCCCAACCAGCTCCACCTAACTGCCTACCCGCTCAACACCTAGCAGACGTAGACAATCATCCCGGTGACATTGTAGGATCAAAAGTAGGTCTAAAGGGGGTGATTAGACTACTTGACCAAATAAAAATATACTTTTTTCCAATTTTAAGTGGTTGCATATTTTAGCATTTGTAGCAAGTCAAGCACACCCTACACATGCATGTCTACGAGTATAGCAGCGGAAAGTAAAGACAAACATGAGTAGTAGAGGAAGGGTAGGAAGATCAAACGCAATTTGGAGACACAAAGAATTTTCCCGTGGTTCTGATAGGTGGTTCTATCGTACGTCCACTTTTATGGAGTCTTCAACCCATAGAGGGTAACGGTCGTGAGAGTCCACGGAGGTGGAGCGACCCGACCTGAAAGGTCGAATCTCCGGTGTTTCCGTACTATCCCAAGATCATGCTGGTACACACACGGTACATCAATGTATATATATCAAAGAGAAATCACATAGCTTTATTAATCAAAAATCTCATATCGAGTCCTTTATTACAATAAGAATTACAATAAAGTGGCTGAAGGCCAACTCATGAGAATAACTAAACTTGCGGAAGCTTCAAAGGTAGTTGAGTCCATCTGACTCCAAGGGCATCTCACCGAGCGTAGAGCGTATCCTCACTCCTGGTCGGAAAAGTACTCAGCAACATGATACGTTGCAGCTGTATAGGTCAGCATATTGAATATGCTGGCAAAGTCACAAGAGAGGGGGTAAAGTAAAATCATCTAGTCTATATGCATATATGGCAGGTGGGGGTAGTAAGTTTTGCATAAAGCCAAATTTTTCCTACAACAAGATAGGGCAAAAGCATAGTTACTACAATGTTGGTTGATTAATGAGATGGTTCCACCAACCAATTCTCATACCAAGTTTACATTAATAACCCACATCAATATAATTAATTGTGTTGAGAGTTCCAGATAATTTCAATTCCTTTGGCTCAAACTGTCCATGACCGTGGACACGGCTAATCGATTAGGTTTGGGTACTCTGCAGAGTTTTGCACATGTTCCCCACAAGATTTGATCGCCTCCGTTGGACTTCTCGCACTTCATGGTGTTTGAGAAACAGATGACCAAAACATGGTCTTCAAAAGGGTTTCCCCGAGACTTTGTCGGTGCCCATCCTTTCCTACCGTTCTTCTACATCTAGTAGCATCGCCTGTCCAGGGTCACTATGATATTCATCCAAGCCAGAGCCCATAATGGCTTGTGGTTGTGCAGGTAAGCCTTGGGTCATGAAGCATCCATCCATCTCTTTGTGCCTGGGTGGACCTTTCCGCATGAATACTGGCACTTCTCCAACATCATCTAGGCTAACCACTGGTTTCTCCACGGCGCCGTTCAACCATCATCCACCCAGAGGTAAGTTGAAAACTTGGAGTCTTGAAGACTTGATCATCATGTAGGTCTTGAAATTATTAACTCACAACTCTCATGAATCACACAACCAACCCCGTCTACTAATAGCATAGCAAAATGTAAAACAACGTTTCCCGGGGCCAATGTGTCAAAGGGTTGAGGGGTACCTACCACATGATACTACAACAAGTAACCAAGTTTCCAATTACCTAGTTTGCATGCAATTGGGGAGATGGAAGAACTAAATCTAATAAAACATAGGTATACATGGTCAAACTAACTTGCCTTGCTAACGATCCTCGTAATCAAGTGACTCTAGATAACAAGCTTCGCACTCCGGATGATCTATAGAATCAAACAAGAGCATACCATAAGCATAAACACAAAACAATTCATACAACAACAAGGTAAACAAATGCTTCAACAAACAAAAGCACAATCAAGAGAATATTCACTTAAAGTATGAGACTATAAAATTTTTGGTGTCAAAATCCCTACTAAGACATACAAGTCAAAATTTGGTTTTGAACAACTAGACATTTGGGCAACATAAAAGTAAATATAAAATTTTATTTGAAAATAGAAAGTATTTCATTATGAAAATATTGTGCTAAAAGAAATATTACAAAACTTCTTCTAAGCAATATACATGGTCAAAACAAGATGAACCTATTCCAACTAGAGTACATAACAATTTGAAAGATATTTTATTAACAGAAAAAAAATACACCTAAAGTTGAATCAACAGAACCTAATGAAATCTAAAAAAAAGTTAAACTAATTTAGGTTCAAATTGAATAAAAACCAATTTAGTTAAAACCTATTAAGAACTAGACAGATTCTGTTTTTATTAAAAACAGTAAATAAATTTATTCAAAAAAAATCTCAAATTGTGTAGAATGATAGGTTTAACTAATACCAAACAGTGGCAAAAAGATTCACTAAAAAAATATATTTTTAAACTCTAGTTATACATATTTTAGTAATTTAAACAAATTTGATTAGATTCAAAATTTAAAGTTCAAATTTAAAATCTAAGCATACAGACATAAACTACATCAAACATGTGAACTAATGCAAAAAGAATCAACTAAAAACACTGAATATTTTAAAAGATATGATAAAAACAAAATCAGGATGCATTCTGTTTTCTAAAACAGAAACAGGAAAAGAGAAACTGATAACGATCGGTTAGGGGCCACTTGTCAGGTTGTGATTGGCCGCGAGGGCGTGCGAGCGTGAGTTAACGAGCGGTCGTCCGAGACTTAGTCCGCACCGGTTCGGGCTATTAAGTGATCTAATCTAGGGTGTTGACTCCGGATCTGACGGCTACGGCGAGGTGTGGTGACTTATAACGGAGAGGATCAGGGTTCCGGCGTGGTCGACGGCGGCCGGAGGTCGGTGGTGGTCGTGGGCGACGGTGCAGTGGTCGGGGGCGGTGTCCGAGGTGCTCTGGCGACAGCGGCGAAGCTCCAGCGTCGATTGGCGGCGTCGAAGGGGGTCGGGGGCGAGTGTGGCGACGGGCACGAGCTCCGGGAGGGTTCGGTTGGAGTCCGAACTCCGGCGAGGTCATGCGTGGCGTTCTGGCGAGGTAGAGTGGGGGCTCAGGGTGGAATGGAGCACGGCGAGGGTTGTGGCTTTTATAGGCCAGGTCCGGGGTCGGGGAAGGGAGAGAGGAGGGAGATCCGGGAGAGAGATCTCCGGCGACGGTGGCGCGCGCGCGAGGAAGGAGACGGGCGCGAGGATGATGCCGTCGGTCAGTGGGTCCCACTTGCCAGTGAGAGAGGAGGCGAGGTTAGCGCGTCGGTTGACGGGTTCGAATTGAATTCAGAAGTTAAAGCCTGTGGGCCGGCCCGATTCGTTTTAAAAACCTTCCTTTTCTAATATCCAGTGCAGTAAAACTCTTTTAAAAGCATTCAAAACAATTCCAAACTTAGGAATTATATATATCAAAATGATCGGGAGAATTAATGCTATTTAATAAACATTTTCCCCTATCATATTGAATACATTGAATTTTTTTATTTTCAGAAATTGCTTATTTGATTTTAAATCCTTTTGTAATAATTTTTCAAATAACCCCCTGGTTTTATTGTTCAAATATTTCACCAAGATGCCCCTGGTGTGGAGTGTCATGTTACTCCCCTCTTTTCTTTGAACTTTTCCAGAGGTTTTCAAATAGGTGAAACAAGAAAAAGGGAAAGATGAAAGTGGCCTTTCAGAAATTCAAAGGAAGCACTTCAACCATTTTAGTCATTCAAACAATGTGATGATGATGCATAGCTATATATCATAACATTCCAAAATGAAATTTTGGGATGTTAAAAACCTACCCACCTTAAGATGAATCTCGCCCTCGAGATTCGGGTTGGCTAGAAAATAGGTGCGGGTGGTCTCTACGAAGATCTTCTTCGCGTTCCCAGGTGGCTTCTTCCTCGGTGTGGTGACTCCACAGAACCTTACAGAACTTGATGGTCTTGCTTCGGGTAACTCTGTTGGTAGTCTCGAGGATTCTGAGAGGCTTCTCCTCATAGGTCAGGTCACTGTCAAGTTGTATGGCCTCTAGGGGCACTGTGTCTCTCAAAGGAATATCAGCCATCTCAGCGTGACATTTCTTTAGCTGGGAAACATGGAAAACATCATGAACTCCGGACAGTCCTTCCGGCAATTCCAGCTTGTATGCAACTTCGCCTCTATGTTCCAGAATTTTGTAGGGGCCTATGAATTTGGGTGCTAACTTTCCTTTAACACCAAACCTCTTGATTCCTTGAAGTGGGGACACACGGAGATATGCTCGATCCCCTACTTCATATGTCACCTCCTTACGTTTGTTATCAGCATAGCTCTTCTACCGGAATTGAGCTATCTTTAGTCGGTCTTGAATCAGTTTGACCTTATCTTCAGAATCTCTGATAAGATCGGGACCAAAAAGTTTTCGGTCTCCAACACCATCCCACGTCAATGGTGTTCTGCACCACCTTCCGTATAAAGCTTCGAAAGGGGCCATCTTCAGACTGGTGTGATAACTGTTGTTGTACGAGAACTCTGCATAAGGTAAGTTGTCATCCCAACTGGACCCATAGTCTAGCGCACAGGCTCTCAACATGTCCTCCAGAATCTGGTTGACTCTCTCAGTCTGTCCATCGGTCTGCGGATGAAAAGTTGTACTGAACTCCAGCCTTGTACCCAAAGTTTCAAGAAGCTAATGCCAAAACTTTGAGGTAAATTGTGTTCCTCTATCTGACACGATACTCCTCGGAACTCCATGCAGACATATGATCCTGGTCATATAGATCTTGGCTAACTTTCCTTCAAATCCAGGTACATCTTGGTGTTGCCTGGGTGTATCGAGTATGGTGAATCATGGGCTTCTTGAAGTATCAACTTCCTGAGCTCTGGGTCATGGGGCACATAGATTCGATTCTCAAACCATAGAGTACCCTGTTCATCTTCACGAAAGCCTTTAGCCCTGCCTTCCTTCATTCTCTCCTTTATCTCAGCTATCTCCTTGTCTGATTTCTGGGCTTCTCGAATTCTTTTGGTCAAGGTGGACTGAATCTCTAGTGTGGCAACATATCCTTGCGGAACTATCTCTAACCGAAGCTCTCTGAGATCTTTGGTTAACTCCTGGGGTAATCCTCCGGCTATGAGTGCGTTCACATAACTCTTCCGACTCAAAGCATGTGCCACAACATTTTCCTTTCCTGGATGGTAATGTAATCTCATGTCATAGTCCTTGATTAACTCTAACCATCTCCTCTGTGTGAGGTTCAACTCCTTCTGCGTGAAGATATACTTCAGGCTCTTATGATCAGTGTACACATCACAACTATTTCCGATAAGGAAATGTCTCCAGGTCTTGAGTGCGTGCACTACGGCTGCTAGTTCCAAATCATGGGTGGCATAATTCAACTCATGGGGTCGTAGCTGTCTGGATGCATATGCTACAACTTTTCCCTCTTGCATGAGTACTCCTCCAAGTCCTTGACGAGACGCGTCACAATAAACCTGGAAGTCCTTCCGAATGTTCGGCAGTATCAACACTGGGGCTGTGACCAAACGTTTCTTCAACTCCTGGAAACTGGCCTCACATTCCTCAGTCCAGACATACTTAGACTCTTTCTTCAACAACTCTGTCATGGGCTTGGCAATCTTTGAGAAATTCTCAATGAATCTCCTATAATATCCGACAAGTCCGAGAAAACTACGGATCTCCTTAACTGAGGTGGGTGATTTCCACTCAGTGACTGCTTCAACCTTAGCGGGGTCTACTGCTATTCCTTCTCCGGAAATAACATGCCCAAGGAATCCGACTTCCGTCAGCCAGAATTCACATTTACTGAACTTGGCATACAACTGATGCTCTCTAAGCTTCTCCAGAACTAAACGCAAGTGTTCCTTGTGTTCTTCCTCGCTCTTGGAGAATATCAAAATGTCATCGATGAACACCACGACAAACTTGTCCAAATATTCCATAAACACTTTGTTCATCAAATTCATGAAGTAGGCAGGAGCATTAGTCAAACAAAAGAACATGATTGTATACTCATATAAGCCATACCTGGTGGTGAAAGCTGTTTTGGGTATATCCAGTTCACGAATCTTCAATTGGTGATACCCTGATCGAAGATCGATCTTGGAGAATACTTTGGCACCTACTACTAGGTCAAACAGGTCATTAATCATCGGCAGAGGGTACTTATTCTTGATAGTCACCTCGTTCAATGCTCGATAATCGACCACCATCCTCAAGGTTTTGTCTTTCTTCTCCACCAAAAGAACTGGGGCTCCCCAAGGTGATGAACGAATATATCCCTTGTCCAATAGCTCCTTAATCTGCTTCTTGATTTCTACTAAATCATATGCGGGCATCCGATAGGGTCTCTTGGAAATTGGGGCTGTCCCTGGTAGTAGCTCTAACAGAAACTCAATCTCCCTATCTGGTGGCATGCCTGGTAATTCCTCCACGAATACATCTGGAAAGACTCGTACAACCAGCACTTCTTCCTGAAGAACTCCTATGAGAGAATTTAACCGAGCACTCATCTGTGTGTGTCGGGATACATATTTAATCCTGTTGTTCTCCCGAGTGGTGAGTGAAATAGACTTGCTGGGGCGATCAAGGTTTCCTGCATACTTGGTCATCCAATCCATCCCTAGGATTACATCCAATCCCTGGGATTCTAAGACGATGAGGTCGGTAGGAAAAACATGGTTTCCTATGTGGAGTTTCAGGGCGTGGCATCCTATCCCTGCCATCATCATACCCCCTGGGGAATTGACCTTAATGGGCTGACTAAGGGTTCTGGTGGGTAAACCATACTTTTCCACAACTACCCTTGATATGAATGAATGAGTTGCACCAAAATCAAAAAGTACCATAACTGGACGTGAATGCAATAAAAACTTACCAACCAGAGTCTCGGGCTGATCATAGACTTCTTCCACATCGAGGTGGTTCACCTGAGCATGAGGAAAAGGATTTGGCTTCTTAGCTGCGGAGTTGCCGTTTCCATTTCCTTGCTTGTTCTAAGGGCATTCAGTGGCATAGTGCCCTGTCTTCTGACACTTGAAACAGGTGATATGGTTCAGATCCTTCTGAGCTGGAGCGGGACGGTGTTGGTTGCCATTCCCACTTCCATTATAATTCTTGAAGCTGCCATTGTTGGGACGATTATTCCCATTTCCTCCATGGTTATGTGCTCCATGGTTGTGCACGGGATGAGTGTGTCCTCCATACTTACCGGTCCCTGATCCGGTATTTCCTGAGTACGGGGAGTAGCGGGACTTCTGATGAGCTCCAGAGGTAGACTTCACCTATGCATACTTCCTCTTGCGTTTCTCGATTTGCTACTGCTTCCCCTCCAAGATGAGGGCCTTGTCTACCAGCTCCTGATAGTTGCTGAAGGTAGCCACCATCAGCTGCACGCTCAACTCATCATTGAGTCCTTCCAAGAACTTCTCCTGCTTGGCTGCATCATCGGCCACATCTCCTGGTGCATAAGGAGCCAACGTGCTGAAGTCATCCACGTACTAGGCCACGGAACGGTTCCCCTGGTGTAAGTTGCGAAACTCACGCTTCTTTAGACTCATGGCTCCAGCTGAGACATGTGCGGTGCGGAAAGCTTGCTTGAACTGCTGCCAAGTCACACCAGTAATGGGGTACGTGGTGGTGTAGTTCTCCCACCATGAGGCTGCTGGTCCCTCCTGTTGATGGGCGGCAAAACGCACTTTTTCAGCCTCAGTGCATCCTGCCGTGGTGAGTTCCCTCTCCATCTTGCGGAGCCAATCATCTGCCATAATGGGCTCTGTGCTGCTGGACAAGGTTGGGGAATTCAATCTCACAAAACGGGTGAGGTTGTCGCGTTGAAGTGGAGGGTGGTTGTTGTGGTTGTTGGTTTGATTCTAAATCAATAGTTGCATCAGGGCGTTCTGCTGCTGAAGAAGTTGTGTGAGCTCTGGCGGGAAAGTGAAGTCGGGCTCATGTCGCGGAGGCATCTTGCTGTTTTCGGAGGGTGAGAATTAGAATAGAACAATGACTTAAAAGGGAAATTCACTACCCATATGAAATGCAACAAACATATCACACCAAACACTCATTCATTTATTCAACTCAAGGTCAAACATCGAGATACAAATCTCCATTCAAACTAAACATCGACCTGCGCTTTAATGACGAAAATGAAGATACATGGGGGCATAACTAAAGTTTTCCTCAAAAGTACATGGTGAAGTTGCCTCCTCCGGTGGTTCTCTCCTCATAGTCATCATCGTTGCTGATCAAAGAGCCATGTCTCCTTCAGGATGAAGATTTTCACCCATGTCCATCTGTTCCTCCAGAGTTGCAATGCGAGTGTTCAGCTTATCGATCCTCCCTAAGAAATCTTTCACCTCATACTCATGCTCGTACTCGGCTTCCCGTAAGTCAGCTTCAAGGTCAATCTCACGGTTCATCAGCCTCTTGATCATCTTCGTGTCGGCACTACCCGAAGCTCCAAGGTCCTGATGTGCGTCTCCAAGGTCTGGATATAGGAAATGGTGGTGTCTTCAGTGGGAGTTGTTATGATATTTCCATTGACATCCCTGCGACAAACCACGTTGTGTCCTGGCGAAATAGTTCCACCTCTGTATTCCTCCCGAATACGTCCAAGGGCACGATGAATGACCATGTCTCTCCCAAGTATCCAGCTGGGTGCCACAAACTTGAAGTCGATGGGTTCCTTACGATTTCCAAAAGTCTTCCCGGGGATGTGCACCTCGATCCTGTAGCGTCCGTCTTGTGGAAAAGACATGATAGGAGTCCCGGTGATGCTCGGCAAAGCAATCCTCATGTCCCTGATGATCCTCATCAGCTCTTTGCCAAAAGGCATCGTTGCATCAGGCTAGCAAAACTCCGTGATCAAAACTGGCATGAAGGTGGCCATCTATAAATTTTGAAATAAATCGGAGGGAAGTCAGAAACGAGTAGATGAGAGTATAAGAATTTTAAAGAAAAAAGAGAACATACATCCTCAGGCTTTTCCAATCCTAGAGGTTACATCCTACGGTCAGCGTGTGCTCTGATACCATTTCTGTAGCGACCCGACCTGAAAGGTCGAATGTTTGGTGTTTCCGTACCATCCCAAGATCATGCTGGTACACACACGGTACATCAATGTATATATATGAAAGGGAAATCACACAGCTTTATTAATCGAAAATCTCATATTGAGTCCTTTATTACAGTAAGAATTACAATAAAGTGGCTGAAGGCCAACTCATGAGAATAACTAAACTTGCGGAAGCTTCAAAGGTAGTTGAGTCCATCTGACTCCAAGGGCATCTCACCAAGTGTAGAGCGTATCGTCACTCCTGGTCGGAAAAGTACTCTGCAACATGATACGTTGCAACCGTATAGGTCAGCATATGGAATATGCTGGGAAAGTCACAAGAGAGGGGGTAAAGTAAAATCCACTAGTCTATATGCATATATGGCAGGTGGGGGTAGTAAGTTTTGCATAAAGCCAATTTTTTCCTACAACAAGAGAGGGCAAAAGCTTAGTTACTACAATGTTGGTTGATTAATGAGATGATCCCAAGTTGACATTAATAACCCACATCAATATAGTTAACTGTGTTGAGAGTTCCAGATAATTTCAATTCCTTTGGCTCAAACTGTGCATGACCGTGGACATAGCTAATCGATTAGGTTTGGGTACTCTGCAGAGTTTTGCACACGTTCCCCACAAGACTTGATCGCCTCCGTTGGACTTCTTGCACTTCATGGTGTTTGAGAAACGGATGACCTAAACATGGTCTTCAAAAGGGTTTCCCCGAGACTCTGTCGGTGCCCATCCTTTCCTACCGTTCTTCTACATCTCGTAGCACCGCCTGTCCAGGGTCACCATGATATTCAACCAAGCCAGAGCCCATAATGGCTTGTGGCTGTGGAGGTAAACCTTGGGTCTTGAAGCATCCATCCACCTCTTTGTGCCTGGGTGGACCTTTCCGCATGAATACTGGCACTTCTCCAGCATCATCTAGGCTAACCACTGGATTCTCCAGGGCGCCGTTCAACCATCATCCACCCAGAGGTAAGTTGAAAACTTGGATTCTTGAAGACTTGATCATCATGTGGGTCTTGAAATTATTAACTCACAACTCTCATGAATCACACAACCAACCCCGTCTACTAATAGCATAGAAAAATGTAAAACAACGTTTCCCGGGGCCAATGTGTCAAAGGGTTGAGGGGTACCTACCACATGATACTACAACAAGTAACCAAGTTTCCTATTACCTACTTTGCATGCAATTGGGGAGATGGAAGAACTAAATGCAATAAAACATAGGTATACATGGTCAAAGTGACTTGCCTTGCTGACGATCCTCGTAATCAAGTGACTCTAGATAACAAGCTTCACACTCTGGATGATCTAACGAATCAAACAAGAGCACACCATAAGCATAAACACAATAAAATTCATACAACAGCAAGGTAAACAAATGCTTCAACAAACAAAAGCACAATCAAGAGAATATTCACTTAAAGTATGAGACTATAAAAAATTTGGTATCAAAATCCCTACTAAGACATACAAGTCAAAATTTGGTTTTGAACAACTAGACATTTAGGCAACAGAAAAGTAAATATAAAATTTTATTTGAGAACAGAAAGTATTTCATTATTAAAATATTGTGCTAAAAGAAATATTATGAAACTTCTTCTAAACAATATACATGGTGAAAACAACATGAACCTATTCCAACTAGAGTACAAAACAATCTGAAACATATTTTATTAACAAAAAAAATACACCTAAAGTTGAATCAACAAAACCTAATGAAATCTAAAACAAAAGTTAAACTAATTTATGTTCAAATTGAATAAAAACCAATTTAGTTAAAACCTATTAAGAACTAGACAGATTCTGTTTTTGTTAAAAACAGTAAATAAATTTATTCAACAAAAATCTCAAAATGTGTAGAATGATAGGTTTAACTAATACCAAACAGTGGCAAAAAGATTCACTCAAAAAATATATTTTTAAACTCTAGTTATACAGATGTTAGTAATTTAAACAAATTTGATTAGATTCAAAATTTAACGGTCAAATTTAAAATCTAAGCATACAGACATAAACTACATCAAATATGTGAACTAATTCAAAAAGAATCAACTAAAAACACTAAATATTTTAAAAGATATGATAAAAACAAAATCAGGATGCATTCTATTTTCTAAAACAGAAACAGAAAAAGAGAAACTGATAACGATCGGTTAGGGGCCACGTGTCAGGTTGTGACTGGCCACGAGGGCGTACGAGTGAGAGTTAACGAGCGGTCGTCTGAGACTTAGTGCATACCGGTTCAGGCTATTAAGTGATCTAATCTAGGGCGTTGACTGCGGATCCGACGGCTACGGCGAGGTGTGGTGATTTACAATGGAGAGGGTCGGGGTTTCGGCGAGGTCGACGGCGGCCGAAGGTCGGTGGTGATCGTGGGCGACGGTGCAGTGGTCGGGGGCGGCGTCCGAGGTGCTCAGGCGATGGCGGCGAAGCTCCGGCGGCGATTGGCGGCGTCGGAGGGGTCGGGGGCGAGTGTGGCGACGGGCACGAGCTCCGGGAGGGTTTGGTTGGAGTCCGAACTCCGGCGAGGTCGTTCGTGGCATTGTAGCAAGGTAGACTCGGGGCTCAGGGTGGAATGGAGAGCGGCGAGGGCTGTGGCTTTTATAGGCCAGGTGCAAGGTCGGGGGAGGGAGAGAGGAGGGAGATCCGAGAGAGAGATCTCCGGCGACGGTGGCGCCTGCGCGAGGAAGGAGACGGGCACGAGGATGACATCGTCGGTCAGTGGGTCCCGCTTGCGAGTGAGAGAAGAGGCGAGGTTAGCGTGTCGGTTGACCGGTTCGAATGGAATTCGGAAGTTAAAGCCCGTCGGGCGGCCCGATTCGTTTTAAAAACCTTGCTTTTCTAATATCCAGTGCAGTACAACTCTTTTAAAAGAATTCAAAACAATTCCAAACTTAGGAATTATATATCTCAAAATGATCAGGAGAATTAATGCTATTTAATGAACATTTTTCCTCTGTCATATTGAATACTTTGAAAAAAATATTTTTCAGAAATTGCTTATTTGATTTTAAATCCTTTTGCAATAATTTTTCGAATAACCCCCTGGTTTTATTGTTCAAATATTTCACCAAGATGCCCCTGGTGTGGAGTGTCATGTTACTCCCCTCTTTTCTTTGAACTTTTCCAGAGGTTTTCAAATAGGTGAAACAAGAAAAAGGGAAAGATGAAAGTGGCCTTTCAGAAATTCAAAGGAAGCACTTCAACCATTTTATTCATTCAAACAATGTGATGATGATGCATAGCTATATATCATAACATTCCAAAATGAAATTTTGGGATGTTACAGGAGGGCTCTACCCACAGAGGGTTCCACGAAGTGGCAACCTTGACTATACCATGATGGACTACGTCCACGGAGGACTAGACTAACTTGGGGTAGATTTTCAAGAAGTGGGCGATCTCCTTGCCCTTACAAACTTCTTGGTTCACTCCACAACACAAAGTAGGAGGTTCCCAAGCGACACCTAACCAATCTAGGAGGGACCACCCTCTAAAAGGTAATAGGCTCGATAATGTCGATGAACTCCTTACACTTGTGCTTCAAGATGATAAACTCCTCAACACTCAATCACTCTCTCCCATATTTGGCTTTGGTGCAAGAGATTAATTGGGTGGCAAGCAACTTGGGGATGCTAGAGATCAAGATTCATATGGTTGGAATGGAATAGCATGATCTCAGCACATCAGTAGGTGGCTCTCTCTCAGAAAATCTGATAGGATAGGTGAGGATATGTTTTGATTGCTTCTCTTACGAGTGAGCGGTGGAGAAGGGGTATATATAGGCACCTCCAAAAATCCAACCGTTACACCTTAAGTGACCAACTCGGTGACACCGATGTGTGAATCTCGGTGGTACCGAGTTGCTCCAAAGGTAGCAAATTTGAATCTCGGTGAGACTGATATATAACTCTCAGTGGTACCGATCAGGTGTCTAACGGTTAGGATCTACATCGATCCAAAAACTCGGAAATTCTGATTTTATGAATCGAGGCAACCGAAAGTTGGCAGCTTGAACTCGGTGGCACTGATGCAGAATCGGTTGCACCGAATGGCTACGGTTTGGCATGGGTCTGTCTGAGTGTATGAATCGATGGGACCGAGTGGGAAATGTTGGTTCCACCAATTTTTCATATTTGGCTTTGTACAGACTATGTGGAGAGTTTGTGGGTGTTTTTTGTGACTATCAATTATGCACGTTTGAGCATTTTGTTCACCAACAGTACCTTACACCCTTTTAATAGTATTTTCTTTCCTATGGACTCAAAGTGATTTCTCACAAAGTAAAATGTAGAGTCCTCTTGTTTGAAGTTTTGCCAATCCATTTCTTTGCATCTTGTGATTTCTCCACAATCCTTTTGCCATCCCTATCATAGAACTTTCCTAAAATATGCTTAGTGGAAATATTAGTTCAATGACATATATGTTGTTATTAATTACCAACACCACCAAGGGAGCAAATGTGCTTTCAGACGTGGTGCGACGTCTTGATGGGCAGAGGTTTTGGCAAGAAGGTGCTCGCAACTAGGTCTTCTCTCCCAGCAAGAAAGCTTGTCGGTCGCCTTGGTCTTGGCTTGATGTTGCTTGCAGGTTGGTCCTCGACCGGCAAGGACTTGCCAGTCTGGAGGGCATGGTTGTCTATGCACAAGTCCTGGCAGTAAGGTCCCCATTTCTTAGTGCATCGACACACCAGGCTTTAAACAATATAAGTACCTGAGCAACAACTTAGCTGAAAAGATATAAGTGAAGCACATAAAGTATTCTTATAAATTATGGAGATTTTGTATATCTCTCAAGTAGGTGTGTCTAGAAAACAATGATTTTGGAAAACTATGGAGATAAGTGAAGCACAAAAATTAAAAAGAGAAGATAACTATGGTTGCCTCCCAGCTAGCGCTATTGTTTTACGCCGCTTGCTAGGCATAATACATATGATTCAAGCATTCTAATATTTGACACTCCACCCACAAGTAGATTTCATGATTGATTCATAATATGGTTTAATTATCTTCCTAGGGAAGTGTTCCATCCCTTTCTTTAATGTAAATTGGTACCTTATGTTTCCGTATTTCATATCAATAATTGCACATATAGTTCGTAGGAAAGATCATCCAAGTATTATTGGACAACTAGGATTGCATTCAATATCAAGCACAATGAAATCTACATGCACATAATTTATATTAGCAATAATAAGAGCATCATTTATTCCACCAAAAGGTTTGTTCATGGTAGAATCAGCCAGATGCAAGTTATGGAAGCAATCTTGAATATTGGTGAGACCAAACACATCAACAAGAGATTTAGGTATAGTTGAAACACTAGAACCAAGGTCACTCAAACCATTACATTCATATTTAAGATTTATTATGACAGTAGGTTCCCATTCATCAGGAAACTTTCTAGGAATAAAAGTGTCTAGCTCAAGTTTCTCATAATAAGCTTCTATCATCGCTTCTACTATATGTTGAGTATAAGCTTAATTTTGTTCATAAGAATTGGGTGAGATAATAATGGATTGATACATGGAAATACATTACACTAAAGAGAAGTTTTCATAATTAAAGTCCTTGTAATCTAATATAGTGGGCACATCACTAGTTAAAGTTTTGACCTCTTAAAACCAACTTTTTTAGTTTTAGCATTAGAATCATCACCCTCCGAACAAACGGGACTCCTTCTAGATAAAGTTGAGTCATCACAAAGAGTTTTAAGATATTCATAATTAATTTTAAGATTAGTAAACAGATATTCAATAGGAAAAGTACCAAGCATTTTAAGATATTCATCATGATTACGGAAAAAACTGGGTGGAAGAGATTTTTCTAAGAATACTCGCTTAGCTTTGAACTGAGTTGTACTCTCTTTACTTTCATTGAATGATATTTTGGACAGGTTTAATATTATCATTGAAATCATCCTTGCGGGGCAAAAAAAATTAAGAGTTTCCACATCAAGAGCAATTATATCCAAGTTATTGGCCAAGTCGTCAATTTTATGCAACTTTTCTTCTACCATAGTATTAAAAATCTTTTGAGGACTAATGTATAATGAATAGTGTTATAAATATCAATAGGTATCCTATTATTATTTTTAGAAGAATTTCCATTAGAATTTCCATAATTATTGGAGGAATTACTGGGATATAGTCTAGCATTGGAATTTCCTTTATAAGCATTGTTGTGGAAATTATTTCGCTTGATATAATTCACATCAATAGCATCATTTTTTTTCAAAAAAGGTATAGAAAGGCATATAATTCGCATTAACATGAGATTCTTTACTAGCAACTGTATTCATAAGAGCATCCACTTTTTCACTCAAAGTAGCGATTCTTCAACAGGATTTACCTTCTTACCAGTTGGAGCCCTTTCGGTCTGCCATTGAGAGTAGTTTGTCGTGATGTTGTCCATAAGTTTGGTGGCCGATCGTATTGTCACCTTCATGAAGGTACCACCCGCAGCAGAATCTAGAAGATTTCTAGACATAAAGTTAAGTCCAGTCCTAGATATTTTGTATAATCAGCCATATGTTTAAACCACGAGTAGGGAAATTCATAATCATCAATTTCATTATCGCACAAGCTTGTGCAACATGTTCTCAATCATGTTGCTTAAAATTCGTATTTTGATTTCTATGGGAGATGATCTTAGCAAGAGGTAAATACTTGGGAATTAAAGCATCATTACACTTATCCCATGTTCCAACACTATTACGTGGTAAATATGAAAACCAAGCCTTAAATTTATCTTGTAGTGAAAAAGGAAATAATTTTAATTTGACCACATAATTATCCATTATTCAAGAATTCATCTAATTAATCAGTTAACAGGCCAGTTAATCGCTACTCATAGATTGGCTGACTTGCATAACATCTATTGATCATGTTAACTTGTCACACCGAATAAATGGTCTGTTTGACCGATTAATCGATTTTAGGCCGATTAATCCTTGCTAGCCCAATAACTTGTGGACAAAAATAGCCCGACTATCTGGCCTATAACCCGGCCCACCCACTACCACTCGTAAATAGCTAGGTTTTGTCGTCATGTGGCCCCTTTGGCTCCTCTCATCTCCTCCTATCCTAGATGGCATGGTCAAATTCTCATCTAGGCATCATCGCTTCCCCTCCTCCTTTGTGACCTTCCATGTCCCACAACACACATGTTTTAAATGCCCCGCATAGTTGCCGACACCTTCCGTCTACATGTCGTTGTCGCGTAGCCGTCATTTGTTGGACTTGCAACCCAGGCCGAAATCTGAAAAGAAGTGTTGTATACATGTTTGTTAATAAGTCTTGACACCCACATGGATGTTTGTTTATGATTGTTGTTGTATACATGTTTGTGATCTATCGAGAAAAGAAACTAATGTCATTTGCTTTGTATTTGCAACGGAGATTTTTATAGCATTCACATTTGATTGTATCCATACATTTTTTGCCTATTGGGTTTAAAATTCCATCTATTTATGGTTGACATTTCAATTCAGTTAATCGGCCGAGTCCTTGATTAATCATTACCCCCAAGGCCGAGCGAGTAGGTACCAGTTAACGATTTCCCCAACATTATCATTATCCATATCCTTTTTCTTTTGCATATGACGTAGTTCAACCAAGGTATTAAGATGAGCAGTGGGGTCCTCATTAGGACATCCTGAAAATTGTTCTTCCATTACAAGGTTCAGCATTGCAGCATTAATATCATAAAACTCCAAACTTGTGGCCGGTGATATATGAGTATTATTAAAATCATTGTTATTAGTATTTGAGAAGTGACATGACTTAGTACTATCTTGACACATGGTGACCAAGCAAACGAAGTAACAAGTTGAACAAGTAAACTAGCAAGTAAAGCAAGCAGAGAAGTGAACTGTCAACTAGCAAACGTAATTATTTTCAGATTTTTTATTTTTATAAATAAAGAAAAATATAACATAAAATAAAAAATATAATAAGGAATGATAATTTCTGTGATGATACTCGATAGTTGGTTGGTGATACTCCACGGCAACGACGACAGAAATCCTTCCTGATACATGTGATTTGCATTGGGTTTCCACATAAAGGAGTGGGTGATGCAATACAGTATAGATAAGTATTTCCCTTAGTAAAGAACCAAGGTTTATCAAACTAATAGGAATAGCACGCAACCCTCAGTCTTTAGTGACTGCACAAAAAGAAGCAAACACTTGCACCCAATGCAGGCAAGAGTGTTGTCAATCCCCTTGGAATCGTTACTTGCAAGATAATAAGTAGTCCGATTGGTAGTAGATAATTATAAATTGCAAACTAAAATTGAAAGTACATAAAAACAACAAGTTAAATAATATTTTTTTAAATATATATTTAGATAGATCTCGGGGCATAGTTGTCCCTAGTGGCATCCCTCAACAAGTGGGCATACAACGAGTAAATAAATAAGTGTTGGTCAATTGATAGAAAAGTGCATAGTTATGTGATATTCACGAAAATGATCATGTTTATAAAGGCATCACATCCATAATAAAATAGGTCGCGTCCTGCCTGCACCTATTACTATTACTCCACCCATCGACATCTATCCAGCATGCATTTAGAGTAGTAAGTGTAACAGAGTAATGCTTGGAGAACAATGACATGATGTAGACAAAGAGAACTCAACTAATATGAATTAATCCCATAATTTTAAATTTAGTGGCAGCAATACAAAGCCTTGTCTTGTCCCCTACTATGTCTCTGAGATATGGAGAACCACCAGATTGACCCCACTACAACGCACCCCTATCACTGAAGAAATATCAATCTAGTTGGCCAAACTATTTCAATAGATCAGAGGGATTTACGAAGCTATAAGAATCATGAAAATAAGAATCATAACAGATTTCAAAGGAGATTGAAATCTTTTTCATGAATAATCTAAACATAAACCCACAATTCATCACATCCCAACAAACACAATGCACAATAGAATTACATCGGATTGATCAAAAGATAAGATGTGATGATCATTGTTTTGAAGATCAAGATAGAGATAGCCATCTAGGTACTAACTACGGACCCGTAGGTCTATGGTAGAATACTCACACATCACCATGGGAGCAGAAAGGTTGATGTAGAGGCCTTCCGTGATCGACGCCCCTCCGGCAATGCAGCTGAACAGGGCTTTAGATGGGAACACAACACAACAGAGACTTGTGGTGATAGAAAAAGTGCTTCACGAAGCTCTCTAGATGTCGGGGTATGCAAACAGGGGTGTTTATTCCCCCCTAACTTGTGCATGAACAATAAGCCTCTGACCCAATGGCCTAAGCCTGCCGGGAAAAGCTACTACCATGACAAATCAGCATCCAAGACCAAGACTCCAGCAGAGGTGACGTACCTAGGCTAAGAAACACCGGAAAGGTCAATGCAGAAGCCCAGGACGGGCTTGGCCATGCTAAGCACGTCTCTGGTGCCTACCGGGGACCAAGGCGCATACATTTTCAAGAAGACCCGACAAGTGATACGTCCCCAAGGCATCTATGATTTTTGATTGTTCCATGCTATTATATTATCTGTTTTGGATGTTTTATATGCATTAATATGCTATTTTATATTATTTCTGGGACTAACCTATTAACCTAGAGCCCAGTGCTAGTTTATGTTTTCCTTGTTTTTGAGTATTGTAGATAAGGAATATCAAACGGAGTCCAAACGGAATAGAATTTTATGGATATTTTTCTTGGACCATAAGTAACGTACAAGACTTGGAGAAGAGGCCAGGAGAGCCACGGGTGGTTGACAAGCCACCCTGGCACGGCCGGGGGGTGCCCCCTGGCATGTGGGTCCCCTGTAGCTCCTTCAACCCTAATCTTTGGCCTATAAATACCCAAATATTCCCCCAATACTAAAAAGAGCCACGATAATACTTTTCCGCTGCCGGAAGCCTCCGTTCCCAAGAGATCCAATCTTGGAACCTTTTCCGGTAATCTGCTAGAGGGGGATTCGTTCACGGAGGGCATCTACATCAACTCCATTGCCCCTTCGATGATGTGTGAGTTGTCCACCATAGACCTAAGGGTCCATAGTTAGTATCTAGATGGCTTCTTCTCTCTCTTTTTTTCTTCAATACCATGTTCTCCATGATCTTCATGGGGTTCTATCCGATGTAATACTCTTTTGCGGTGTGTTTGTCGAGATCTGATGAATTGTGGGTTTATGATTAGCTTATCTATGAATATTATTTGGTTCTTCTCTAAATTCTTATATTCATGATTTCCTATCTTTGCAAGTCTCTTCGAGTTATTGGTTTGGTTTGGCCAACTAGATTGGTAATTCTTGCAATGGGAGAAGTGCTTAGTTTTGGGTTCAATCTTGTGGTGTTCTCACCAAGTGACATAGTAGGGGTAGTAAGGTACGTATTATATTGTTGCCATCAAGGATAATAAGATGGAGTTTTCATCATATTGCTTGTGTTTATCTCTCTACATCATGTCATGTTACTTCATGCATTACTGTGTTCTTCATGAACTTAATACTCTAGATGCAGGTAGGAGTCTGTCGATGTGTGGAGTAATAGTAGTAGATGCAGATTCATTTCGGTCTACTTGACATAGACGTGATGACTACATGCATCATCATTGCCTTGGATATCGTCATAACTATGCGCTTTTATATCAATTGCTTAACAATAATTTGTTCACCCACCATATTATTTTCCTTCGAGAGAGAAGCCTCTAGTGAAACCTATGGCCCCCGGGTCTATTTTCCATATTATATTTTCAAATTTATAGACCAGAAATACCAAGAATACATTTCTACAATTTTATTTACCTTTTACTTCTCACAATATTTTATATCTATCTCTATCAGATCTAATCCTTGCAAGTAATCATCAAGGTATTGACAACCCCTTTGTAGCATTGGGTGGAAGTGTTTGATTGTCTGTATAGGTGCATAAATTGGTGACTTGCTTGTTCCTCCTAGTGGATTGATACCTTGGTTTTCAACAACTGAGGAAAATACTTGTCTACTTTGCTGCATCACCCTTTCCTCTTCAAGAGAAAACCAAGGAAAGCTCAAGAAGTACCAGCAAGCCATCCCACGGCAAGCGCGAGCCGATCGGCCACCGCTTCATCGCATTGCAACGCCAATCACTTGTCGATGTGGTGTCGAGCCCCCAGGTGGCTAAGTGGCTCTCGCTAAGCACGTGGAGACGCATTGGGAGACAGATTATCCCCCATTGACACCCATCCAGAGGTATGTGAAGATGTGGTGCAATGTTTAGTTAAAGCGGTGGTATAAGCCTAACAGGAATGCATCCCCGCACGCCACCTAAACTGGCATTTATGGTATTCTATCCTAACTGCCAGAGTTAGGTATGATAGCACTGTTTGCTATCTAATCATTATGTAATGTCTGTTTTTCCATAGTGGTTGCCCCTTGAGCTATAAAAGGAGTCCCAATGCAACCTATCTAAAGATTCAGACCTTTGGACACCTATACTCACATAACAACTCGCCCGACGGCAAACCTTGCCAGGTTTGAGCGTTCTGTGTGCTTCGTGCTCCTCTGATCAATCCACCAAAGCGGGAGTAGGGTTTTACGCTTCACAGCGGCCCAAACCTGGGTAAAACACCAACGTCTCATTGCCGCACTGCCTCCCTACCTCCGCTCTTTGTGCATGCGACCTCATCCCTGTCGAACCACAAAGGGGCCCATTGCCCCATAGGTGCTCGAGTGCATCGTGCCCTGACATCTTTGGCATGCCAGGTGAGGGTTGCATCGTTTGTGTGAACCCAAGATCGCGAGAAGCACATCTATCTTCATCATCCTTCCCTCTGTCGGGAGCGTCGAAGGAGAAGAGCAATGCCTCTCCCTAAGCCTCTTCGTCTATGGATCCCATCGCGTGTCACCTCTGCTACGATGGCGGTAGAGAGGATAAGGAACGTTGGCACTAAGGCTTATGCGTATGACATGGACATCACAACCGCGATGTAGACCATGGCTGAGGAGGAAGCGAACTAAGCGGCGACGCCGTCCCTATTGCAGTCATTGAGCAAGGCCACCTAATCACAGGGAGGTGCGGCTCGATCCGATTGGTAAAAAAAGAGGTACACGTCTATACCCCTCTCTCCTCTCCTTCCTCGCATGTAATCAGTTCCGCAAAATAGTGGTGCCACCAGTGTCGATAAGGTCATGTAAGGCTCGGTCCCGCATTTGTCCCGTCAAATGTAAATCTTGAGCCGAATGTTGGAGCAAATCCATCAGTTGTCACTCCCGGCAAGAGAACCACGACAAGGTCCCATTCACCAATGTCCCCATCACGTTGGTCTCTATGGGACCATTGGGAAGGAAGGAAAGTAAAGAAGGCTTGGCCAATTATGTTTACTTCCCCTGCTTTTTGTTAGTTGAGAATGTTTACATTGACCTAGCAGACTCGTGTTGAGGATTGTATTCATAACTAGCGGGCCTCCAAGTTTCTCCATTTTACCTTCTTCATTTTTCCCTTACTCTTAGGACAAGGGTGGATACATACGCATGAATTTGTCAGGAAACGTGAAGAGGAGACGCGGTCGTGTATGGAAGGACGGACAATGTGCGTGAAAAAACAAACGCCAGGGCGAAAGGAGGAACCATGATGAAAGCTAAGTGGACATGATTTTCAACTTTCATTAGAGCTTACATTCATATATTCCCCTTAGCAACCGAGGTTTCTTATGGCGAATCTTGTGTGCGATAGAACCTTACTGTATTTAATTGTGCTCTTGCTTGGTTTCGAGTCCACTCAATAAAACATGCGGCGGCATCAAAGACCGTCAAGGAAAAACACACCGGCCATGTGTCCTTGACACATAATGCTAAGGACCTGTTCCTCAAAGCAATCACGTCAGCATGTTGTTGGCGGGTACCCAAAGGACGCAAAATAAAACAACTATATGAATACCTAAAGGAAAGCAAAGGGGGATAGCATATGTTTACCTAAAGACATCATTTCAGAAAACATGAAAGCAACGATAGTGCGTGGTCTATTACAAGATAGATATTATGTCTTAAGTATAGGACAACATGGTAGTAGGAGTGACTCAAGGCTAACTCCGACAACTTCCATGGGTACTAGGAACTAAGAGGAACTTGTCAGGAAGGGGACCGGCCTTATCCGTGGCAATAGAGGCATCAACGCCTGGTGGCAGCTTCTTGAATCCATCAAAGAGGTCATGCTCTGGGTGGTAGAAGGCATGGTTGCTCAGGACCACGAAGAAAGCGTCGCAAGCCTGCTTCTGGGATTCTTTGGCAAAGCAGGCGGCCCTGTCATCCTCATACGTCTTCATCCCCTCGATGAATCCTTCAAAGTAGAGTGTAAGTTTCATGCTCGGCATTTCGTGCTTGTCGATGAAGAAGGCCCAACTCGTCGTGTCCATACGCGCAATCTATGCAGTAAGGTGCTCGACAATATCGGTCATGATTTTTATGTAGAGGTCGCGCTACTGAATCTGGTTCTCCAACTTGTCTTCTATATCTTTTTGGGAGGACAGTGCATTGGCCAAGTCTGTCAGCAGGAGCTTCTCATGAGCACCGACATAATCAATGTCCCTCTCCAAAGAGGCAAGCGTGGATTTCATATTGGAAATGGCGTCGTTGGCAGCGTCGAGATCTTGGCTCTTGGAGGAAAGCTGCGATTGTGCCTCTTCCATAGTGGCTTTTGCCTTCTACGCTTCCTATTTGAGGGCCTCCATCTCCTTGTTACTCCTAGCAAGGTCTTCTGTCAGCTTTCTTAGTTGGACCTCGAGAGTGGTCTTTGCGTATGCGGCAGCGAGCTCGTCGGTCACCTTCTTCCGTTGGGTAGAGGACTTCAAGGAGACTGCGTTGAGAGAGGCCTTGTGACCGTCCTACATCTCTTTGGTGCATTGATGAACATGGGCCTCTAGCTTCTCGTCCTTACCATAGAGGGTCGCTTCAAGAGCCTCTTCCAGGGAGGAGATCTTTATCTCCATGTTGTCTAGAAGCGCTTCGCGCTCCACCAATTGAGCCTCCCGAGCTGCAACGTCCTCCTTGGCCATGGCCAGCATTTCATGCTACCTCTTAAGGGAATGGAACTGCTGGTTGTACCACTCTCGTAGGTCATTCCCTTTATCGTTCAAGAGCTTGTCCATGAGCTCGACTGAGTCGCTTTGTTCCTTGGTCGACTGTCATTTGCTAGTGTACCTGCTCTACACATCCTTGAGCCCTGCCTCCATAGATTCCAAGAAAGCCAGATCCTTGGTGCTATCAGCAGAACCGCCAGCTTCTTCGACCCTCTGAGATAGTGACGCCAGTACCCATCTGATTTCCTCATCAAGTCAAGCAGTGACCAGCACCAAGTTGTTTAGGGGAGATCGCAGGGACGAGCCCAGAGGATAGCTCGGAGGAGAGGGACCCATGGACTGAAGAGGATTCTTCTCGTCAATGACTGCATCAGGGCCAGATGCGCTACCGGGAACTGGTTCCGTTCTTTCTAAGGATTCCTGAACTTCCCCGGCAACCTGCCCATGGCCCTCAAGACAGCAATCGTCGTTGCTTCCTCAACAACGTCTTTCCCGATGTCGGCCACTTCTTCCAGCACCTCAGTCTCTTCAAGTGGCGGAGCTGTAGACAAGAGCAATAAGAAAAAAAATGAAAGTTAGGAATCAACAAAGTACATAAGGAAAGAGAAAAGGGACAATGAAAACACGGACAAGTGGGATACCCTATGGAGGTTGCCGAGGAGGGGCATCCTCTCCCTCGGCAACTTCAATTGCCAGCGTGCGGTGTGTCATCATCCCTTCGGTGGTGACCTTAGCATGGGAGAAATCCTCGGTGGAGGCCCTTTCTGGTGATTCCTTCCCGTGGGCGATGGTCGACGAGAGATCTTGGAAGGAAGGCTCCTCCTGGCGATTTTCTCCTTCATACCTCCCTCCCATCTCCCTGTCAGGTGTAGGAAGATGCCCTTCCTCATCCCCGCCAATGGACGAGGTATGCACTTGAGTTTTGTGAAGAGGGCCGGACCAGAGGCTTGGCACAGGATTCTCCTCCGTGTCTCCTGCCGGTCTCATGTCTGTCGTGGAATCCGGCTCTGTCGCGGATTTGACCCGTTTGGATCGACGCGCAAGGGTCTCCGTATGTGAAAGGACATTTGCTCCCTTGGTGGTTTTGGTAATTAATAACAACATATATGTCATTGAACTAATGTTTCCACTAAGCATATTGTCAAAAGAATTGTGGAATACCCCAAGATACAAGAAAACAAATTGGCAAAGCTTCAAGCAAGAGGACTCTACATTTTACTTTGTGAGAAATCACTTTGAGTCCATAGGAAAGCCAATACTATCAAAAGGGGGGTAAGGTGCTATTGGTAAACAAAATGCTCATACGTGCACAAGTGATAGTCACCGCATACACCCACAAGCTCTTCCACAAAAGTATGTCTAAAGCCAAATATCCAAAATCGGTGAAACCAACACTCCCCACTAGGTGCCACCGATTCTCAGCCTCAGACAGACTTAGCCAAACCCTAGCCCTTCGGTTCAACCGATTCTGATTCGGCACACCGAGTTTGGCTTGCCAACTTTATGTTAGGCAAATTCTCAAAATTGGTCTGACTGAGTTTGTTGAATCAGCATCACCGATTCTAGCAATCTGACCGTTGGTCATCTTATCGGTGCAACCGAGTTATATGTATCGGTCTCACCGAGAGTCAAAAGTTGCTACCTTTTAGGCAACTTGGTACCATCGATATTAACATATCGGTGTCATTGAGTTGGACTTATTAGGTGTAGTTGGATTTTTGGAGATGCCTATATATACCCATCCACCACCACTCACTTGAAAGAGAAGCACCCAGAACAGGTCCCCACTTAGACCAACTGATTTTCCGAGAGAGAGCCACCTACTCATTTGTTGAGATCATGTCATTCCATTCCAACCATATGAATCTTGATCTCTAGCCTCCCCATGTTGCTTTCCACCCAATCAATCTCTCCCACCGAGCCAAATCTGTGAGAGAGTGATTGTGTGTTGAGGAGTCTATCATCTTGAAGCACAAGAGCAAGGAGTTGATTGACATTATCGGCCTTGTTACCTTTTGGAGGGTGGTGCCTCCTAGATTGGTTAGGTGTCGCTTGGCAGCCTCCTACTTCATTTTGTGGAGTGAAGCAAAAAGTTTGTAAAGGCAAGGAGATCGCCTACTTCGTGAAGATCTACTCCGAGTTAGGCTAGTCCTCCATGGAAGCAGGCCATCATGGTATAGTCAAGGTTGCTTCTTCATGGAACCCTCCGTGGGTCGAGCCCTCTATGGACTCTCGTGACCGCTACCCCCTGTGGGTTTAAGACTCCATAAACGTAGACATACGATAATACCACCTATCGAAACCATGGGAAAATCATCGTGTCTCCAAATTGCGTTTGATCTTCCTACCCTTCCTTTACTACTCATGCTTGTCTTTACTTTCCGCTGCTATACTCGTAGGCATGCATGTGTAGGGTGTGCTTGACTTGCCATGAGTGCTAAAAGCTGTCAACACTTAAAACTGGGAAAAATAGTTTCTTAATTTGCCAAGTAGTCTAATCACCCCCCTCTAGACCTACCTTTGATCCTACAAGTGGTATCAGAGCTTTGGTCTCCATTGCATTGGTTTCACAACCTAGGAGATTATGACATCTAGTGAGGGAAATTATCACCGTAGAGGTTCATAGTTTGATGGCACTAATTTTGGTAGTTGGAAGCACAAAATGAAAATGCAACTTCTTGGTCATAACCCTGCTGTTTGGGCTGTTGTTCGTGTTGGATTGAAAGGTAAATTTTTTGCGGATGTAAGGGAACCAGATCGTGAAGCGACTACGGATGAATTCAAGATGTTGCAATTAAATGCTCAAGCATTTGACTTTCTCTTCAACTGCCTATGTCCCGAAGAATTCAACAAAATCAGCCGTCTTGAGAATGCAAAAGAGATTTGGAACACTTTGGTTGATATGCGTGAAGGTATCGAATCTGTAAGAGAGGCCAAGTTGGATGTTATTCAAAGTCAGCTTGACAAGTTCAAGATGAAGGATTGTGAAGGAGTCGATGAGATGTACTCTAAGCTATCTATCATCACCAATGAGATTGTCGGCTCAGGAAGCAAAGAAATAACCGAAAAATTCATCATCAAGAAGATACTCCGAGCTTTCGATGATCGATATGACAACGTATGCACATTCATCCAAATGATGCCCAACTACTAATATCTCAAGCTAACAGAAGTTATTGGAAGGATTGTTGCTCATGAGATGACACTCAAGGACAAGGAAGAGCTTCACCACAAGTCTAGTGGTGCTTACAAGGCCACAAGTGATGCTCCCGCAACCTCAAGCAACAACCTTCTCACAAATGAAGAGATAAAACTCATGGTCAAGAAATTCAACAAGTTATACAAGAATAGAGGCAAAGATTGAAGCTCCAACTCAAGATATGAAGAGAAGAGTTCGTCTAGTCGTGAACAAAACTGCTACAATTGTGGGAAGGCCAGACACTACTCCAGTGAGTGCATGACTCCTTACAAAAGGAAAGAAGAGGTACCATGAAGACGAAGCTCAAGAGACGAGTCACCTCAAAGAGAGAGAAGGAGTATGGATGATTGTTATGAATGAAGACCCGCAAGGACAAGTAGGGACTCAGAGAAGAAGGACAAGTACACCAAGAGGTACTCCAAAAGAAGCCATCAAGCTTATGTTGGTGAATGGTTTTCCGGCTCCGAATTTGAAAACCACTCCGAGAGAAGCTACCACTCCAACTCCAACTATAGTCAAGATGAAGGTGTTGCTGGACTTGCACTAGTGACAACCAACTCCTAAGACCTATTTGATTCTACAAATGAAGGGAGTGGATGTTGCTTCATGGCTAAAGGCCCCAAGGTATCACACCCCTAGTATCTTGATTTCAATAGTGATGAGGATGACTTGTTAATTGAAGATGACTTGCTACTTGACAAATCTAGTAATGTTAGTCAATATGAACTTTCTAGTAATCACTCTAGTCTAGATAAGTCGTGTTATGATGATAAGTTGGAAATAGAATGAGTAACTCACGAACTAAAAACTCTTAAGTTAGCTCATGAGTGTACTCTACAAGATCATAGAGAGATTGAAAGGACACATGAGAAGCTCTGCTTCGACAAGCTCAATTTAGAACAAGAGCATGAGTTACTTAAAGCTATCAATGATGATCTTTGTCGGGACCCCGATCATAAGAAATATGAATCCAGACTGTAACATATCACATCACTTTGCGGCCTCACACACGGTAAGATCCACGGCTGCAGCCTTACCTTAGCTGGGACCATTTGCGTCTTTTGGCTCACGTATGTGAACATGTCGCTGCCAATCAAACGATAGAGAACCCGGGCCGACATGACTAGTCATAGAACCCAAGTGGGACATCCGTACGGAAACAGGCATACGTAACCCAGAAATGCAGGTGTTGGCCTCAAGCGTGTGTAGACGAGTCATAGCAAGCTACAAGGGCTCCATTACGCCGTGAGACATTTCCACCAAGGGACAGACACAGCAGCAAACAAGGATACATGTCGGTCAATCAATGTGTCCGGAGTAGTAGCGGGCTACCATGGCTCGGTGGAAGCACAAAGAGGCAGTTTCCTGTAAAGAGTACAACTAAAGGCACACGACTAGGTGTCGGATCCCATACATACCGTTGCACATCACATGTACGCATGACATGCCCGATATGCATAGATAGAACTATGGCATCACAACATAAACATACAACAACACAACTTTTATTTAAGATGCTCAGACGAGCCTTGGATAATATGTTCTTACAGGTAGGGGGCACGTGACCCGACACTCAAGTCATACAAACAAGTTCATACAAACCAAGCGAAAGCATAAAGCTGTCTGAGTACAGACAGATGAAAGGGTAAAAAGGCACATGGCCTGACTATCCATAGCCCGCCACAAGGCATAGGTTTTAGCTGGGACACCAACTATTCGGCATCATCGATATCTAGAAAGAACCCACCTGATGGGTGCTGGGTCTCATATGCAACATTTATTAAGCAAACGTGAGTACAAACATACTCAGCAAGTCTTTAAAACAGACCTAGTCTATTCATGCTCATGTATCAACAAGGGAGGTGGTGGAGTTTATGCAGCAATGCCAGCTTTGACTCATGGCTAACCTACACTACAAAGTTTTAACTCTTTGTTTACTTTTTAGATATCGCACACGAGTCCACTAACTCCATGACAATACACCACCGTCGATTCACTTCCCTCTCCTGGGAGAGTGCCATCCACGGTACTCACACTTGTCTTGATATTTTTATGAGTATCCATTTGATTATCTATGAACAGCGTAAGCTTTCCAAGTAGTCAATATCCGAGGACGCGGCTCTTCGAATAGTTTCATACCCTGCAGGGGTGTACTTCTTCACACATGCTCTCGCCACTTATCGCTGTGTGCTCATAAAACCATGCACCTCGGCAACCTTCAAGCGGAAGCCGAGCGTGGGAGTTGGCCACGACCGTCAATCACATAAGACCTCTAGTCCAGGCTATCGCCTATTTGAGACTGAACCCGCTACGGCCCCAAATGATCTGCGCAGTGTCCCCAAGCCCACCATTCGGGTGACCCTTGGTACACCGTGCCACTGCCTACCGCGTTGTAACCCACCCCTAGGGTCAGTGCTACGCACGGCCTCCAGCATGCTACAAACACCAGAAACTACTTGCAACTCCTAGACTAATGACTAAGCGATTGAAAAGTCGAGAGGGGTCGAGTTACCGGAACCCAATGTGTGATAGTAACTAGTCTTGGATCAGAAACACGGAACTTAGTTCCTAAGAACGGTCCCAATGGGACAACCCGCTATGTACTCCTACATAGCCTCTGATCGCTACCTTTACCAAATCGGGTTCATCATAAGCTTATCACATCGGAACAATTTTTTTCACTCCAGTTCATCACCAAGATGAATCAGACCCAACACAACTCTAAGCATAGCAAGCATAGCAGGAAAAGTAAGCTAAGCACATCATGGCACAAGCATCTACCAGGTATGCTAGGTTGCAAGGTTTAGCTATTTACTGTGACAATGACAGGTCATGCAAAAGAATAGGTTCTTCTATCATGTATGACAGACATATGAGCGTTTGTTCTAATGCAATAAACAAGAGAAGGAGCGAGAGAGTGGGATGTTATCGGAATGATCAAGGGGGTTGCTTGCCTTGCTGGGTAGCAGGAAGGTTCTCTCCTTCGTTGGAATACTCGGGGGTATCCTCAGAATCAGGGCCTACCGCAATGCAGATAAATAGCATTCAATACACGCAAGTACAACAATATGATGCATGATCATGACATGGTAGCATGTATGGATGAGCTAATGCAACTAGTGTGCAAGTTAATTTTAAGTGAGTTTCAATATAGGTTCAAAATCGTTCTGCATTTCAAATTCCATATACTAACCTATTAATAAATGTCAAGGTTCATCTACATAAGTTGCTCTAACATGCATGATAATAGCACCATTGGATTCATTGGATATTTTTGATAAATTTTCATAAGTAAATTATTTTCATCTCATTTACATGTTAATTTATATGAATTTTTAAAGTTTAGACAATTTCTGGAATTATTTTAAAACTCGAAAATGAAATATGACGTCAGCCTGACATCACTACGACGTCAGCTGGTCGGCTGACCAGGCCAGGTCAAACCTAACGTGCGGGGCCCGCACGTCAGTGACATGGGCCTAATTCCCGTGCTGACCAAGGTTTGACACGTAGCTGGGGCCCACTGGACAGTGGCTGGGGGCCTAATTAAGAGGGGGATTAGCCCCTAATGGCTGGCCACATTGGCGCCCACCAGAGCGGGCCGGCGGCGACCAACAGCACGACGGCGACCCACCGGAGTTCCACCTCCGGTGACCATTTGGTGCGCGGAGGGCACCAGGAGGTAGCCCGTGCACACACACGTCTAGCAGGGCAGCAGAGGGGGCTCGGGGTCACCGGAGACGACAACCACGTCAAGCCGAGCGGCAGCGACGGCTCGGGCAGGACCGGCTATGGTGCTACAGGCTGCGGGAGGTGGAGCTACGGGCGGCTACGAGCTCCTGGGGACGCTATGAGCATGAGCCCGTGGTCGGGAGCGAGCTTTGGACGCTGTGTCCACGGCTACGCCATGGCTGGCGGCAAGCTCCGTTCAGCTCTATCTACTGACAGGGCTAGAGGAGGGGAACGGTGACGGAACTAGGGGGAAACGGACCGGGGCCTCACAGGAGGGGCTTCTGGCACCGTGGCATGGTCGGGGACGCGCGGAGGGCGGCGAATCGCCGACGGTTTCAGTCCGGTGAGGGGGAAGCAGGGGAGAGGGGAAGAGAGGAATGGCAAGGGGGATTGGCGGCGGAGGCAGTGCCTATCCTCTCGCCAGCACGACAAGGAGGCGGCTAGGCAGGCAGAGAGGAGGTGTCCAGTGCGTGGCCATGGCCGGCTGTGGTGGAGGCACGTAGTTGCTTCTCCTCTGGGAGGAGGAAGAAGACGCTGCTTGTCCCCGTGGGCTGGGCCTCTTGTTCAGGTAATCCCAGATGGGGTTTTCTCCCCCCTGTTTCTTTATTTGCATTCTTCTCTAATTTCTAACATTTGTTTTATTTTATTTTCAGGCACATATGCTATTTTAGAATATCCCAAACATTTTTATATATCGTAGTTTGAATATTTCAAACTTATCTAAAAAGTTTCGAGATATTTTGAAAACTAAAATACTGATAACGCTTTATTTGATATTTTCAGAAGCTTTATCATTTATTTTTAAATTGCTATAGTTTTTCAAATATTTTAAATGACCCGTTGTATAATCATGTCCATATTTATCAGACATAGGGGACATTTTAGATGGGCATTTTGGATTTGTTGAATTTTCACAAACTTTGAATTGGTTTGATTCAAATGAGGGTCTGGGGTTTCCTTTAGTCCCCATTTCATGTTGATGCAAAAATGATATATAATGCACACACACATGCTGTCCTATGACAACTAGCTAGGGATGTGACAACTCACCCCCACTCAGAAGAATCTCGTCCCGAGATTTTGAAGTCATCGGGAAGAGCCGGGGTACTCTAGTCGAAGATGATCTTCCCTTTCCCATGTGGCCTCCTTTTCAGAATGGTGTGACCACTGAACCTTGAGAAACTTGATGTTCCGTCGCCGAGGGGTACGCTTAGCTTGACCAAGAATACAAATAGGGTATTCTCGATATGTAAGGTTATCTTGGAGATTAAGCGCTTCGTGGTCTACCTCACGGACAGGGTCCGAGAAGCAACGCTTGAGTTGCGAGATGTGGAAGACATCATGAACCTTGGAAAGAGGCGGCAGAAGTTCCAATTGGTAGGCAACCTCTCCTCGTTTAGCAAAAATGCGAAAAGGTCCAATGTAACGAGGAGCCAACTTGCCCTTGATACCGAATTGATGGGTACCCTTCAGAGGCGTAACCCGAAGGTAAGCCTTCTCATCAACTTCATAGTTCACAGCCTTATGATGGCGATCATATTGGCTCTTTTGACGAGATTGGTCTGTTTTCAAATTTTCACGAATAATGCGAACTTGCTCCTCTACATCCTGGATCATATCCGGGCCAAAGAGTTGCCTCTCTCCGGTTTCTGACCAGTTAAGAGGTGTTCGACACCTTCGTCCATAGAGAACTTCAAAAGGGGCTTTCCCAAGCTTGATTGATAACAATTGTTATATGCAAATTCGGCAAATGGAAGACATTTCTCCCAATTCATACGGAAGGATATAACATAAGCTCGGAGCATGTCTTCAAGAATTTGATTGACTCGCTCAACTTGACCACTTGATTGCGAGTGGAAAGCAGTGCTAAAGGATAGATGAGTCCCCATAGCGGTTTGAAAACATTCCTAGAATCGGGAAGTAAAAATACTTCCACGGTCTGAGTTAATCTCCAATGGAACACCATGAATAGAAACTATTCGAGAAGCATATAACTCCGCTAGCTGGCTAGCAGTTATACTCTCCCGAACAGGAGGAAAATGAGCCACTTCGGAAAGGCGGTCGATGACCACAAAGATAGCATTATTCCCTCTCTTTGTCCTGGGAAATCCGGTAATGAAATCCATACCGACCTTATCCCATTTCCATTCAGGAATAGCTAAAGGTTGAAGGGTGCCAGCAGGCCTTTGATGTTTGGCTTTCACACAATGACAAACGTTGCAATTAGCAACGAACTAAGCAATTTCTCTCTTCATCCTAGTCCACCAGAACCTCTGGCGTAGGTCCTGATACATCTTGGTACTACTCAGATGAATTGTGAGAGGAGAATCATGAGCCTCCTTAAGAATCAACTGTCGTAGATGTTGCTTCTTCGGGATCACCAAGCAGTTCTCAAAGAAGACAACACCTCGATCATCTTTCGAGAAGCATCTAACATTACCCTTCTTAATGATTTTCTTGATCCGAGATATCCCGGCATCATGCTTCTCGGCTTCTATAATTTGATCCGTGAGAGTACGTTTCGCCACCAGGTTGGATAGAAATCCATGAGGAACAATGTCGAGGTTTAAATTCTTCATAGAGAAGTGGTTGACCTAGTTGTAACATCAGGTTGTTACAATAAGACTTACGACTTAGTGCATCAGCCATCACATTGGCCTTCCCGGGTATAAGTTATCCCTAAGTCGTAATCTGTAATCAACTCAACCCACCGTCTTTGCCTGAGATTCAAATCTGGCTGGGTGAAAATATATTTCAGACTCTGGTGATCAGTGTAAATTTCGCAGTGATTACCCAGAAGTTAATGTTGCGAGGTTTTCAGTGCATGGACCACAGCTGCAAGCTCAAGATCATGTGTTGGATAATTATCCTCATGTGGAAGCAACTCTCAAGATGCGTATGCAATCATATGACGATCTTGCATGAGAATACAACCTAATCCTTGTCGTGAGGCTTCGCAATAGATAACAAAGTCCTTAGAGAGGTCTGGTGGCACCAGAACGGGAGTAGAGGTCAGTCGTATTTTCAACTCGTGAAAACTGTGCTCGCATAGTGGAGTCCACTCAAACTTTTTATCATTCTTGAGGAGTTCAGTCAGAGGTTTTGGAACCTTGGAGAAATTCTCAACAAAGCGGTGACAATAGCTCGCTAAGACAAGGAAACACCGAACTTGCTTAACCGATTCAGGTTGAGTCCAATCAAGGATGGCCTAAACTCTCTCGAGATTGACAGCAATGCCCTTACCAGACATCACGTGGCCTAGATAGGTCACTTCTGGCAACCAAAATTCACACTTGGAGAATGTGGCATACAGACGGTGCTCTCGTAGTTTCATCAATACCAGCCTTAGATGCTTGGCATGTTCCTGTTCATTCTTCGAGTAGATGAGTATATCGTCGAGGTAAACCAGGACGAATTTATCTAAATACTCCATGAAGATCGAATTCATCAAGCGAGATAAGGTGGCTGGAGCATTGGTTAAACCGAAGGACATGACGGTGTATTCGTATTGGCCATAACGAGTAACAAAAACCATTTTTGGAATGCCCCGTTTCTAATTCTGATTTGATGGTATCCCAACCTCAAATCCATTTTCGAAAAGATAGAGGATTCAGTGACTTGATCATACAAATCGTTGATCCTGGGGAGCGGATACTTGTTCATAATGCTGACCACATTCACCGGCCAATAATCCACAACCATCCAATCCGATCCATCCTTCTTCCTGATGAAGAGGACGGGACAAGCCCAAGGATAAGAACTAGGATGGATGAAACCTTTCTTCAAAGCCTCATCGAGTTTAATTTTAAGTTCGGCTAGTTCTAAGGGTGCCATCTTATAGGGTCTTCTAGCTATTGGGAAAGTCCCTGGAATGAGCTCTATCACAAACGCAACATCTCTGACAGGTGGAATTCCTAGCAGTTCTTCTGGAAAGACATCCGGAAAGTCATGGACTACCAGAATATCTTCTAACTCTAGAAGAGGGCTAGCATTGAGGGAATAGAGTTGGCGCTTGGCCGCTCGAGTGGAGACCTTAACTATCTCACCCGATGGATGTGTAAGTTGAACATTCCTAGTATGAGTATCAATCTTAACATAGTGGGATTTCATCCAATCCATGCCTAGAATGATATTGATGTCCGAAGACTTCAGGGCTATCAAAGATGCTAGGAAGACTAGCCTATCCACCAGAATCTCATTATCATGGCTCACCCTAGAAGTTTGCCACTTTGAACCAGGAGTCTGAACTCCTAAAGGAGTAGGCATATCACAAAAAGACATGTTATGCAACTATGCATAACTTTTTGAGATGAAAGAATGAGATGCCCTAGTATCAAATAGAACAGATGTTGGATGACTATTGACAAGGAGCATACCAAGGATAACATCAGGATCCTCAAAGGCTTCCTCAGCAGAGACATAATTCACTCATGCACGAGCAGGAGATGGCTTCACATAGAAGGCTTTTCCTGGCTTCCCATGTCCAGCGGGCTTAGCATTGTTCTGAGGACACTCACGAGAGTAGTGTCCTGGTTCCCCACATTTGTAACAGACAACGGTGGCACGGGGAGCAACACTGATAGGCAGACCTCGAAATGGCCTGGCTGGAGGGTTGGGTTGAGCTAGGCGAGGAGCCTGGAAGGATGGCCTCGTGGTGTATCTTGGTGGCAGAGCTGCGTTGGGCACCCACACCCGGCGTTTGTTGGAGCCTGAGCCAAATGCAGGTCTGAAGTCACGGTTGTGCTTCCTCATGGCATCATCGTTGGTCTCTCCACTCTCGGCATTGATAGCCTTGTCAACGAGAGCCTGGAAGGTTGTGCACTGATGCAGGCGCAAATCTCGACGCAGCTCAGGGTTAAGTCCCTTGCGGAACCTAGCCTGTTTATTGGCATCAGTTGAAACTTCCTCCGGAGCAGAGCGAGCAAGATTGCCGAATTCACGGCTATATGCATCTTGATAGTCTGCCCTAGGTGAAAGCACAAAATTCCTCTCTCTTGCGATCCATCATCCCTTCCGGGACGTGATGGGTATAAAATGTTGCACTGAATTCTACCCAAGTTGGTGCAGGGCCTTCGGGACGCATGGCTTCATAGCTTTCCAACCACATATTGGCGGGTCCATTGAGCAAAGTTCACCTTGTTGGCGGGTCCTTCCAGAAAGTAGATAGCAAAGTTCACCTTGTTGAGCTCGGACACATTGGCCGCCCGGATCTTGCGGAACATGCTGGTCAGCCGGTCATCCGCATTGAGTGGGTTAACCGAATGATGATACTTAGGTGGTCACAGCTTGACAAAATCACCGAGTGACACGCCATCATTGTGATCATTGCGGGGAGCACGTGTTGTGTTCTGCTCAATTCGTTCCAACAGCCTGTTGGTCTCCCTTTTGTTTCGTTCACCTTCTAGCATCACTTTTGCCAAAGAAGGCGCATGTGGCAGGTTCTCTTTCCTTGGCTGGCTTCCCTTGCCCTGCTCGGGGACAGGCACGGGGTTATTCCTAGTTGCCATCATCCTGGGAAAACGAACCCACATATTAGACATAGAGGACATCCACTCTAAGACATGAGATAAGAAATGTACTGGACAACATGGCATGCAAGGTAAACACCCAAGAACTTGGAAATAACAACTGCCATATGAACACCATGATTCATACACACCATGACATAGTTCAGTACAAGCCCAAGCTGTAATACAAACTATGGAGAGATGACACAACTCATTGGGGGCATTACAATCTTCCTATACATTATCTATCTACACCTCCGGAACTCATCTCTCAACCTCGGTCATATCCCACAAGACACAGGACTGTGGCGATACGACTACTACCATACTAGTACTAACATCCATGTACTCAAGCATCGCCATAGAATGCCTCATATAGGTTACCCCCATGACCCGAGAGATGAACTTGAGGATCTAGAAACACCCTAGCCTGTGATCCCTGGAAACCATAAGGACACGGATGTGGCCTTGGTTCCCTTATCGGTGGCAACAACGGTCCTTGAAGAGGGGTGATGCCTCCAACATAGGGCCAGTCTACGTGTGCTCGCAGATGAGTCCGCGGTGGGGTCAGCATCTCCAAATCTCCATAGCCTGTCTACACGACAGGTGCCAACTGTGCGAGGGATGTCCAAAGACGTACAAGGGTAGCATAAAGCTCTATCCAAAGGGCACGTGCATCACGGTCCCTGTTCTCCAACATCTAAGCTGTCACCTGCAGCCTAAGGTCCTCATGAGAACAATCATAGTAGGATGCGCTGAGATAGCTATCCTCTCCTCCCATGGAAGCAGGAACATAATAGAACTCTGTGTTCTGAAGCAGACCATACACTACAGGAAACAGGTACTTCTCCGTCCACCATCCCGGACGACAAAGGCATGAAACACGGACGGGAAAGGCTTTGCCGTCCGCCAGCGGACGGCAAACCGTTCGGCTAAACAATCCACATTAAAGGCCGCTTTGCCGTCCACTGGCGGACGACAAAGACCTTAGGTTCTTTGCCGTATGCTAGAGAACGACAAAGAGCCTAGATGGCAAACGTGGACACTTAGCTCCGTTAGGGGGCTTAACGGCGTGCTTTGCCGTCCGCTGGCAGAAGGCAAAGACCTTAGGTTCTTTGCCCTCCGCTCGCAGACGACAAAGACCTTAGGCTTTTTGCCGTCTGCGAGCGGACGACAAAGAACCTAAGGTCTTTGCCGTCTGCCAGCGGACGGCAAAGCACCTTTTTTTTATAGCTGGGGCTGGCCTAGGTTCGTTCTTTGCCGTCTGCCAGCAGACGGCAAAGAGCCCACCTAGGCTAGCCCCAGTTTGCATAGGTAGCTGCGACGTGGCCACTTTGTCGTTTGCTGGCTGACGGCAAAGGCTTTGCCATCTGCCAGCAGACGGCAAAGCGGCTATATAGCCCCTGTTTTTTTTGTTTTTTCTTAAAACCATTCAATTTGACAGAATATTCATATATAGCCAACATATAGATATCCAACCTACATATCCAGAACATACATATCATTCAACAAGTTCCAACAAGCATACCAAATAAGTTGAAACAAGCATATACCAATAATTAAGTTCCAACATACAAGTCCAACATATATACAAGTTTCCAACAACACACAATATGGTTTCCAACAACTTATCCATACATATGTATCAAAACAAGTTTTCCATAAACATAAAGGTAGCAGAAGTAGAAGACTACGGTCCATCAATGCACTCTTCCTCATCTATAGCAAATCTGCAAAGTAGGAAAGATATAGTTAGAAGAAGAAGAAGACTAGCTAGAAGAAGAAGAAGAAAATGAAGAAAAAAAGAAGAAGAATTTATCTTCTATTTCTTTTTCTCCTCTCCTCTCCTCTCCTCTCCTCTTCTCCAAGGTGGTAATGCCATTTTGTAGCTAACTAGTCATATCAAGTAATTTTGGAGGAAAAAATGCTAATTATAGGTCATTTTATAGCTATCCTAGGTAGAATATATCATTTTGGAGGTAAGTAAGGTTATTATGTATTTTTGAGGAAAATAAGCTAAGTATAGGTCATTTTGGAGGTAAACCAAGGTTATTATGCCATTTTTTTACCTAAGTGAGCATATTATGTCATAAATGAATTAGCTAAGCTAATTATAAATCAATATTGAGCTATCCTAGGTAGTTATGCAAATTTGTACCTAAGTGAGCTAATTATGTCATAAATGAACTAGCTATAGATCATTATTGAGCTATACTAGCTACTAATGCCATTTTCTGGCTAACTAAGCATATCAAGTCATTTTGGAGGAAAAAATGCTAAGTATAGGTCATTTTATAGGTATCCTAGGTGAATATACCATTTTCTAGCTAACTAAGCATATCAAGTCATTTTTGATGAAAATAAGCTAAGTATAGGTCATTTTATAGCTATCCTAGGAAGAATATATCATTTTGGAGGTAAGTAAGGTTATTATGTATTTTTGAGGAAAATAAGCTAAGTATAGGTCATTTTGGAGGTAAACCAAGGTTATTATGCCATTTTTTACCGAAGTGAGCATATTATATCATAAATGAACTAACTAAGCTAATTATAGATCATTATTAAGCTATCGTAGGTAGTTATGCCATTTTGTACCTAAGTGAGCTAATTATGTCATAAATGAACTAGCTATAGATCATTATTGAGCTATACTAGCTACTAATGCGATTTTCTAGCTAACTAAGCATATCAAGTCATTTTGGAGGAAAAAATGCTAAGTATACATCATTTTATAGCTATCCTAGGTAGAATATACCATTTTCTAGCTAACTAAGCATATCAAGTCATTTTGATGAAAATAAGCTAAGTATAGGTCATTTTGGAGCTAAGTAGTTCATTTCTTAAGCTAAGTATGCATTTGTTAATGAAAACACTTGGGAAAACTTACCAGCAACATGGAGGTGAAGGACCGGTAGGGTTTGGGCCAGGGTGAGATGTAGAAGGACTGGTCGGGGTTGCGGTAGATGCAGAAGGATCGGTCGATGCTTGTCGGGAGGCACGCTGCACCAAAGATCATTTGCAATGTCTCCTTAGCATGATGCAACTCAAATGTGAATACTAGTCACTAATTACCATTTAAATGAAACTCACCGTGGGTGCTATAGCAATATGGGCATCGACGGAGGGGTCTGACCAGTGTTCTGGCACACGGTCTGCACATTTTGTTATCATGAATCATTCATATTAGTTAGTGATGAAACGAACATTACGTGCATGATTTGGCTAATATGCAGGAGAAACTTACCACGAGGAGCTCGTATAGGGCCCGGTGAGATGCGTCGTTCCGGTTCCTCTCCTCCTCCAACTGCCTAGTCGTCCTCTCCTCCATCTCCCTCTCCCTCTGTGCCGCCTGCCTATTTGCCTCTGCCAGAAGCTCCTGGGCCCTAGCCTCAATGGCGAGCTCCATTGGCCATGGACGAGGCCTTATCTCAGGATCAGAGCTCGTCTGGCGCTTCTTGATCTCTGGGAGAGTTCTAGGACAACGTATCAGGCCATCCCCAATGGCTATCGAGCCATGGGGCCTCCCACCACCAGATATCATCACGAGCTCTGGATCAAAAGGACTCTGGCTCGGGTTGAAGTCGTCCCCTTTCCTCGCCTTCCCCTCATCTCTGTACCTCATGACCTTGTTGTGGGAGGAGATGTTGCTGAAGCTCTCTGGATGATCAAGGTCATCCTTAGAGAATGCCTTGGCCTTCTTGTACGAGGCAGTATGGGCCATGGCATAGAGGTCGAACAAAGGTGGCACCTCCTTCTTGTTTTCTCGCGTTGGCCTAACTCATAATTCACACATATATGACCCCGTCGGCCTCTGGAAGGCCGAAGAGCACCCTTTTGGTCAATAGGAGGCCGAAGAGGTGTTGGGGGTCGGGGGTGTCATGTCATGGTGTCGGGGTTGTCATGTCGGGGTCAAGATGTCGTGTCAGGGTCGGAGGTCGGGGGTGTCGTATCATGGTGTCGGGTTAGGGGGTTCCTCGACGTCGATGAAACCCTAAATAGCAAGTATCATCGGTGCGAGATACATGTGGCGCTCGGCGTTGAACACTAGATCCACATCCCACAAGTGATGCTGGCGCCTGGTGTCCCGCGTGTAGCAATAGTTCTGGGGGCCGATGACGGTCGAACACCTATGCGAATTTGTCTGGCAGCCTCTGCGATGAGGATCAAAGCCAAGTTTTGAAACTTCAAACAACCAAACCGACTTGAGTCAGTTAGGGTGTTTCAAGTTTCAACACTTGGCTTTTAATCGTCATCGCAGAGGCTGCAAGACAAATTCGCATAGGTGTTCAACCGCCATCGACTCCGAGAACTGTTGATGCGGGACGATGGACGCTAACGTAACTTGTGGGACATGGATGCAGTGTTCGACACCGACGGCCACGTGTATCTCGCAAAAACGATACATGCTATTTAGGGTTCCATCGACGTCGGGGGTGTCGTGTCGGGGTCGGGGTGTTGGGGGTGTTGTGTCGGGGTGTTGGGGGTGTCGTGTCGGGGTCGGGGTGTGGGGGGTGTCGTGTCAGGGTCGGAGTGCCATGTCAGGGTGTCGTGTCGGGGTGTCGGGGTGTCATGGTGTCGGGGTGTCGTGGTGTCGTGTCAGGGGTTGGGGTCGGTGATGTCGGGGGTTGAGGATCGGTGGCGTCGGAGCTTGGGGGTTAGTGGCGTCGGGGGTGTCGTGTCAGGGTGTCGGGTGTCGTGTTGGGGTCGGCGTGTCGGGGGTGTCGTGTCGGGGTCAGGGTGTCAGGGGTGTCCTGTCGGAGTCGGGGTGTTGTGTCGTGGTCGGGGTGCCGTGTCAGGGTGTCGGGTGTCGTGTCGGGGTCGGCATGTCGGGGGTGTCATGTCGGGGTCGAGGTGTCGGGGGTGTCGTGTCGGGGTCGGGGTGCTGTCTCGTGGTCGGGTGTGCCATGTCGGGGTGTCGTGTTGGGGTCGGGGTGCTGTGTCGGGGTCTCGGGGTGTCGGGGTCGGTGTGCCGTGTCGGGGTGTCATTTTGGGGTGTCGGGATCGGGGTCGGGGTCGGGGTCGGTGTGTCGGGGTCGGGGTCGGGGTTGGGGTGTCATGTTGGGGTCGGGGTCGGGGTCGGGGTCGGGGTCTTCCTCTTCTTCCTCCTTTCCTTTTTCCTCTTCTTCTTCTCCTCCTCTCTTCTTTTTTCTTCTTCTTCTTCCTCTTCTTCTTTTTTCTTCTCCTCCTCTTCTTCTTCCTCCTTTCCTTTTTTCCCCTTCTTCTTCTCCTCCTCTCCTCTTTTTCTTCTTCTTCTACTTCTTTTTTCTTCTCCTTCTCCTCCTCTCCTCTTTCTTCTTCTTCTTCTTCTTCCTCTTCTTCTTTTTTCTTCTCCTCCTCCTCCTCTTCTTCTTCTTCCTTTCCTTTTTTACTCTTCTTCTTCTCCTCCTCTCCTCTTTTCTTCTTCTTCTTTTTTCTTCTCTTTTACTTCTCCTCCTCCTCCTCCTCTTCTTCTTCTTCTTCTTCTTCTTCTTCTTCTCCTTCTTATTTTCTTCTCCTCCCCCTTTTCTTCTCCTCCTCCTCCTCCTCTTCTTCATCTTATTCTTCTTATTCTTCTTCTTTTCTTCTCCTAATATTTTTTTCAAGAACTAACCTAACTAACATGGAAACTAACCTACCTAACCTAGAACTAACCTAAGAAACCTAGAACTAATCTAACCAACCTAACTAACAGTAGCAACTAACCTAACTAATAGCAAAAAAAAACAGGGGCCAGGAGAGCTCACCGGAGTGGGGCGGCGGGGCACAGGGGTGGCGAGGGCATCGGGGCGGCTGGTGGTCATGGGGCTGCGGTGGCGGCATGCGGCAGGAGGCGGGCCGGGGAGGCGTGGGGTAGGGGCGGTCGACGGGGCAGGCTCCAGGGGCGGGGGGCGGTGCAAGGCGGCCGGCGACGGGGCGGGCGCCGGGGGGCAGTGCGGGATGGCGGAGGGGGACGGCGTGGGGCGGCGGAGGGGGAGGGGCGGGGGAGTGGAGTGTAGAGGCAGCGGCAGGAGAGAGAGAGAGGGAGAGAGAGAAGAGAGAGAGGAGGGGGGTTAACGACCCATTATAGGAGTTATTCTCTTTGCCGTCTGCCAGCGGACGGCAAAGTTTCTTTGTCGTCCGCTAGCAGATGGCAAAAGGTGGGGTGGGCCCTTGCAGTTAGCCCGCCCAGTTTGTGGGCCCTCCTCACTTCTTTGCCGTCCGCTGGCGGACGGCAAAGAATTCTTTGTCATCCGCCAGCAGACGGCAAAGAAGTGAGGAGGTTGACCTAGCCAGTGCCGTTCCCCGTGGGGCCCACTCTGGTCTTTGCTGTCCGCTGGCTGATGACAAAGAATTCTTTGTCGTCCGCCAGCGGACGGCAAAGAATTGCGGACAACAAAGAGGGTCTTTTCGATCAGCTGTGTCTGTGCCGTCTGCTTTGGGAAGATAGACGGCAAACAGACTCTTTGCCGTCTGCTAGCAGACGGCAAAGCGCTGGCAGACGGCAAAATGCCTGATTCTAGTAGTGATGGTGAAACCTCATGATAGTCAGCATGGTGTAGGCGGCCTCCTGAACTGCCATGTCTATGGTGACACCTAGTCGATAGGTCCAGTGAAGCGGCTCTACAGCTCAAGGATATGAAGGATATATCTTAACAGTACACAGATACTGACTCTGGTCGAAATCTCGATACTGTTCCTCCACTGTGTACCCTAGGTACCAACGGTAACCAACCTCCATCATAACTCTGACCAACATGGCCGTGTGACCCGGTACATCGATGCACCTAGTCAGACGGACCACCTGACGGAAAGGACGAGGGGGCATCTAAAATAGAGAATGATGCAAAGACATTAGAGATTCTAGCAGAAATTGGACAACATAACGGCTGTAATTGCTCAAAAAGGATTTTGAGACAACTGTGAAAGATTGGAAAAGCATATCCACTCGACTTTCTAGACTCAAATCTCTTCTCCATCTGTTTTTCACATCAACAATACTCAAGTACCGATATACACATGCAAACAAGCTAGCTAGTAGTCCCTGGGTAGTAACTCGTCATCCTAAGCAATTGATGAGAAGCCTAGTTCTTATCCCCGTAGAAAAGATGAGAATGACTCAGAATATAATAACTTGAGAAGAGGAGTAAAAATATCCATACGTTCCCTTCCGCAATCAATTCCCCTCCTTTTCAATAGTGTTTCTAGACTCAACTTTGACCGGTTTGGCTTGGTAGTCCTACAGTCAGTCAGGCTCTGATACCAACGCTGTCGGGACCCCGATCCTAAGTCATATGAATCTAGACTGTAACATATCACATCACTTTGCGGCCTCATGCATGGTAAGCTCCACGGCTGCAGCCTTACCTTAGCCGGGACCATTTGCGTCTTTTGGCTCACTAATGTGAACAAGTCGCTGGCAATCAAATGACAGAGAACCCGGGCCGACATGACTAGTCATAGAACCCAAGTGGCACATCCGTATGGAAACAAGATATGTAACCCAGCAATGCAAATGTCGGCCTCAAGCGTGTGTAGACGAGTCATAGCAAGCTACAAGGACTCCATTACGCCGTGGGACATTTCCCCGAAGGGACAAACACAACAGCAAACAAGGATACATGCCAGTCAATCAATGTGTCCGGAGCAGTAGCAAGCTACCATGGCTCGGTGGAAGCACAAAGAGGCAGTTTCCCATAAAGAGTACTACTACTGGCATACGACTAGGTGTCGGATCCCATACATACCGTTGCACATCACACGTACGCATGACATGCCCGATATGCATAGATACAACTATGGCATCACAACATAACCATACAACAACACAAGTTTTATTTAAGAGGCTCAGACGAGCCTCGGATAATATGTTCTTACAGGTAGGGGTCACATGACCCGACACTCAAGTCATACAAACAAGTTCATACAAACCAAGCGGAAGCATAAAGCTATCTGAGTACAGACAGATGAAAGGGTAAAAAGGCACATGGCTTGACTAACTATAGCCCGCCACAGGGCATAGGTCGTAGCTGGCACACCAACTATTCGGTATCGTCGACATCTAGAAAGAACCCACCTGATGGGTCCTATGTCTCATCTGAAACATTTATTAAGAAAACGTGAGTACAACGTACTCGGCAAGTCCTTAAAACAGACCTTGTCTATTCATGCTCATGCATCAACAAGGGGGGTGGAGTTTATGCAGTAATGTCAGCTTTGACTCATGGATAACCTACACTACACATTTTTGACTCTTTGTTTACTTTTTAGATATCGCACACGCATCCACTAACTCCATGACAATACACCACCATGGATTCACTTCCCTCTCCTGGGAGAGAGCCATCCACGGTACTCACACTTGTCTTGATATTTTTATGAGTATCCATTTGATTATCTATGAACACCATAAGCTTTCCAAGTAGTCCATGTCCGAGGACGCGGCTATTCGAATAGTTTCATACCGTGCAGGGGTGTACATCTTCACACACGCTCTCGCCACTTATCGTTGTGTGCTCATAAAACCATCCACCTCAGCAACCTTCAAGCAGAAGCCCAGTGAGGGAGTCGGCCATGACCGTCAATCACATAAGACTTCTAGTCCAGGCTATCGCCTATTTAAGACTGAACCCGCACGGAAGTGTGGCCGAAGTTTCCGCTACGGCCCCAAACGACGTGCGTAGGGTTCCCAAGCCCACCATTCGGGTGACCCTTGGTACACCGTGCCACTGCCTACCGCTTCGTAACCCACCCCTAGGGTCAGCGCTACGCACGACCTCCAGCATGCTATAAACACGAGAAACTACTTGCAACTCCTGGACCAATGACCAAGCGACTGAAAAGTCGAGAGGGTTCGAGTTACCGGAACCCATTGTGTGGTAGTAACTAGTCTTGGATCACAAACACAGAACTAAGTTCCTAAGAACTGTCCCAATGAGACAACCCGTTATGTACTCCTACATAGCCTCTCATCGCTACCTTTACTAAATCGGGTTCATCATCAACTTATCACATCAGAACAACAAGTATTCACTCCAGTTCATCACCCAGATGAATCATACCTGACAAAACTCTAAGCATAGCAAGCATAATAGGCAAAGTAAGCTAAGCACAACATGGCACCAGCATCTACCAGCTTTGCTAGGTCGCAAGGTTTAGCTATTTACTGTGACAATGACATGTCATGCAAAAGAATAGGTTCTTCTACCGTGTATGACAGACATATGTGCGTTTGTTCTAATGCAATTAACAAGAGCAAATGCAACTAGTGTCCAAGTTAATTTGAAGTGAGTTTGAATACAAGCTCAAAATTATTCTTCATTTCAAATTCCATATACCAACCTATTAATAAATGTCAAGGTTCATCTAGATAGGTTGCTCCGACATGCATGATAATAACACCATTGGATCCATTGGATTTTTCTGATAAATTTTCATATAGAAATTATTTTCATCTGATTTACAGATTAATTTATATGAATTTTTAAAGTTTTAAAAAATTTCTGGAATTATTTTAAAACTGGAAAATGAAATAGGAGGTCAGCCTGACATCACTATGACGTGAGCTGGTCGGCTGACCAGGCCAGGTCAAACCTGACATGCGGTGCCCGCACGTCAGTGACATGGGCCTAATTTCCGCGCTGACTAGGGTTTGACCCGCAGCTGGGGCCCACTGGTTAGTGGCTGGGGCCCTAATTAAGAGGGGCATTAGCCCCTAATGGCCGGCCACGTCGGCGCCCACTACAGCAGGGCCGTCGGCGACCAACAGCATGGGGCAACGCACCGGAGTTGCGCCTCCGGCAACCATTTGGCGTGCAGAGGGCACCAGGAGGTAGCCCATGCACGCGCGCGTCTAGCAGGGTAGTAGAGGGGGCTTGTGGTCGCCGACGACGACCACGTCGAGCCGAGCGGCAGCGATGGCTACGGTGCTACAAGCTGCGGGAGGTGGAGCTACGGGCGGCTACGGGCACCTGGGACGCTACGAGCACGAGCCCGTTGTCGGGAGCGAGCTTCGGCCGTTGTGGCCACGGCTATGCCATGGCCGGCGGTGAGCTCCGCTCGGCTCTGGCTATCGACGGGGCTAGAGGAGGGGAATGGCGATGGAACCAGGGGAAACGGACCGGGGCCTCACCAGAGGGGCTTCTGGCGCCGTGGCGTGGTTGGGGACGCACGGAGGGCGATGAATCACCGGCGGCTTCAGTTCGGCAAGGGGGAAGTAGGGGAGAGGGGAAAAGAGGAATGGCGAGGGGGAATAGGTCTAGGCGGCGGCGGAGCCTATCCTCTCGCTAGTGCGACGAGGAGACGGCCAGGCAGGCAGGGAGGAGGTGGCGAGCGAGTGGCCACGACCGGCTGCGGTGGAGGCACGCAGCTGCTTCTCCTCCTAGCATGAGGAAGAAGAAGCTGCTGCCCCCCATGGGCTGGGCCTATTCTTCAGGTAAGCCCAGGTGGGGTTTTCTCCCCACTTTTTCTTTATTTGCATACTTTTCTAATTTCTGACATTTGTTTTATTTTATTTTCTGGCACATATGCTATTTTAGAATATCCCAAATATTTAATATATTGAAGTTTGAATATTTCAAACTTATCTAAAACGTTTCAGGATATTTTGAAAACTAAAATAATGATAATGCTTTATTTTATATTTTCTGAAGCTTCATTATTTATTTTTAAATTGCTATAGTTTTTCAAATATTTTAAATTACCCCTTGTATAATCATGTCCATATCTATCAGACATAGGGGACATTTTAGATCAGCATTTTGGATTTGTTGAATTTTCGCAACCTTTGAATTGATTTGATTCAAATGAGGGTTTGGGGTTTCCTTTAGTCCCCATTTCATGTTGATGCAAAAATGATATATGATGCACACACACATGCTGTCCGATGACAACTAGCTAGGGATGTGACAATCTTCGAAAGAATACTTCCTCTTATCTAGCCAAATGACTTCTCTTGTCTACATTCATGCCACAAGTTAAGAACAAACAAACTAGTAACAAAGGCAAGAAAGGTTGTTCAACTAGTAGCATTAAAGATGATAAATCCAATGATACTACTTCTAGTAGTTATTTTGATCCCACTAATACTTCTCTTAGACAAGTTACACTTGACCAAGAAAATGAACTTTTGAAAGGGATTATAGAGAAAGTTATCTACAAGAGTCTTGCCGGGTGCAAACAATTTAAGGAGATTGTATGCAAGCAAGGAGGATATCGGAAGATCCATGGCATTGGCTACTTCAATTCTAATGGAGTTGAATGGGAAGAAGGCCAAACCCCAAGCCCAAGTTTGTTCCTCAAAGGGAGAATTATGAAAATACTCTCCCCAAGGGAACAAAAGCTCAAGATGACCTTCCACCACAAGATCCCAAGCTCAAGGACAAGAACAAGCTTCAAGAGGACATTGAGTCATATGAAAATGAATCCCGAGCTGTGGTGAAGTGGGTTCCCAAGGCTACTACAAGCTCAACTTATACAAGTGCTACTTGAACAACAAGGATCCCCATCAACTTGATGTGGGTCCCCAAGAAGAAGAACTAGAGAATTTCTTGAGGGGTGACTCCGCCAATGAAATCCACTCATATTAATTATTGGCAAGAACTAGTTGCAATCAACATCAACATCATGCAATAGTGCAAGGAGTCACACATTCCCTCAAAGGTAAGCAAGGGTCAAGGTAACCAACAAATCAATGGACATCATCATGTATTCTTTGCACTCCACGTCCATAGATATCATTGTATTTGTCTCTTGTGTGTTGGGACTAACCCATGTAGGTGAGAATAGTAATGAAACAACAAGGATGCTCCCAACTTATGGTGATATTCATCAACCTTGAGCATCCACCACTACTTCACATACATGAAGTGTTCGTTGACAAAACCCAAGGTTAGTTTATCCCTCCTATGGGGGATGTCACATCAAGGGGGAGCTTTACTCGTAGACTTGAATCAAAGCATCTCATAGTATAAAGCATCTCAAAGCACCTGTTTGCTTCTCTGGTCGACTAAGAACAGTCTTGGTAAAACTGAGTGCCCATTTTCGGTCTCACCAAAAGTGGTGCTAAGTTTATGTTAAGTAGGTTGTCTGTCTCGATAGGTCCGAATAATTTGCTTTGGTTGTACCGGTATACATTTGGCACAATGCAAAAATTGAGAAATCTTAGTTCAAACTTTCAAAAACCAACTGCAGTTTGTGATGAGATATCCTATTCTACTCCTCTATACTCTATTCACGGGGTCAGATACGTTAGATGCTAAGGACATCCAGAATTTGCAGGAGCAAGATGTTGACATGAGTTCAGGCACTAGCCCTGGGTCTAGTTCCTTCTTAGATCCAGGCAATCCTAGCTCTCATGGGTTTCCCAAGGCTGCTACTAGGACCAGGAGGAAGCTGAACTCATATGAGGAGGATTCAGATTTTATGCCTGAGAAAATTCTTGCTAAGAAGCAAGATAAGGCTGCCACGAAGTCAGCAAATGAAGCCACCTCTTCCAGGATGGTGGTCAGCAAGACATATGCCCCTCCAGAGTCTATGAGAGCACCTGAGAGTGCTAGGGCTACCGTGACCCTTGAGCCCCCAAGGAGGTCATTGCCTAAGAAAGCTAGGATGAGGATTATCTGTGTTGTTGGCAGGCCTACCTCAATGGATGATGACCCTAAGGAGGCTGCTGGTGCTGCTGCTGAGAAGGAGGAGGAGGAAGAGCAAGTTGTCAAGGCCCCTCCCATGAAGAAGCAGAAGAAGCTTTTGTTAGATGCTATGCCAAAGCAAGGTCCCTCCAAGAGCACCAAATCTTCCCCCAAGAAGGTTGTCGTAGGATCAAAAGTAGTGCTAGAGGGGGGTGATTAGACTACATGACCAATTAAAAATCTATTTTTTCCCAATTTTATGTCTTGGCAGATTTTAGCATTAATAGCTAGTCAAGTACACCCTACACATGAATGTCTACGAGTATTGCAGCGGAAAGTAAAGACAAGCATGTAAGTAGAGGAAGGGTATGAAGATCAAACGCAATTTGAAGACACAATGATTTTTCCTGTGGTTCCGATAGGTGGCTCTCGTATGTCCACGTTTATGGAGTCTTCAACCCAAGGACGGTAACTGTCGCAAGAGTTCACGGAGGGCTCTACCCATGGAGGGTTCCACGAAGAAGCAACCTTGACTATACCATGACGGCCTACGTCCACGGAGGACTAGCCTAACTCGGGGTAGATCTTCACGAAGGCAATCTCCTTGCCCTTACAAACTTCTTGGTTCACTCCACAACACGAAGTAGGAGGCTCCCAAGCGACACCTGACCAATCTTGGAGGCACCACCCTCCAAAAGGTAATAGGTACGATAATGTCGATGAATTCCTTGCTCTTGTGCTTCAAGATGATATACTCCTCAACACACAATCACTATCTCAAAGATTTGTCTATGGTGGAATAGATTGATTGGGTGGGAACCAACTTGGGGAGGCTAGAGATCAAGATTCATATGGTTGGAATGGAATGCCATGATCTCAACACATGTGTAGGTGGCTCTCTCTCAAAAAATCAGTAGCTACGATGGGGAACTATTCTGAGTGCTTACCTTACGAGTGAGTGGTGCTAGAGGAATATATATATATAGGCATGTCCAAAAATCCAACTGTTAAACCTAATAAGTAAGACATAGTGACACCAATATGTTAATCTCGGTGGTACCGAGTTGCCTCAAAGGTAGCAACTTTTGAATCTCGGTGAGCCTGATACATAAAACTCGGTTGCACCGATAAGGTGACCAACGGTCAGATTGCCAAACTCGGCGATGCCGATTCAACAAACTCAGTGGGACCGATTTTGTGAATTTGCGTAACAGGAAGTTGAAACCCCCAACTCGGTGGCACCGAAATGGAATCGGTTGCACCAAAGGGCTGGAGTTTGGCTGAGTCTGTCTGAGGCTAAGAATCGGTGGCACTGAGTGGAAAGTGTTGGTTGTACCGATTTTCGATATTTGTCTTTGGACAGACTTTTGTGGAAGATCTTATGGGTGTATGTTGTGACTATCACTTGTGCACGTATGAGCATATTGTTCAACAACAGTATCTTACCCCCATTTGATAGTATTGGCTTTCCTGTGGACTCAAAGTGATTTCTCACAATGTAAATGTAGAGTCCTCTTTGCTTGAAGCATTGCCAATCTATTTCCTTGCATCTTGGGGTATTCCACAATCCTTTTGCCAACCCATCATTGAACTTTTCCTGAAACATGCTTAGTGGAAACATTAGTTCAATGACATATATGTTGTTATTAATTACCAAAACCACCAAGGGACAAAATGAGCTGTCAATCTCCCTTTTCTGTTAATATATGACAACATATAGATCAAGGCTTCGACATATGATGTAATCAATGAAGATAATCATCGCTTTGAAAAGTATGTGATAAGCAAGAGCTCCCCCTAAATTTGTGCATTATTTTTAAATTTTCGTTTGAATGCAAACGCACAATCGATTAGGGATATGGGGCACTTCTTCCATGTCACAGACAACTTGGTGGTGTGCGACAGCAAAAAAGAGTTAATATCATAGCACAACACATCAAGCAAGGTGAATGATCATCTCGTAACCATGAAAAGGATCGGAAATAGTAGCAACAAATATTGAAGTGTATGATTAAACACAACCAAAAGTATATCACATCCAAACCAAAAGATCAAATGTTTTGCAAAAGAGCGATAAAAACCAGACGCTCTCTCACTCGAATCCTAAAGATCTATATACAACTTCTCCCCTTTGGCAACAAGATACCAAAAAGTTCAAAGAGATATAGCTAATCATCCTTTTGTGGCTGATCCCTTCCGATGGTCGATGTCGGAGTCAAGAGAAATGCGTCGGCGAAGACCTCTGCTGATGTCCTGGACGGAGTCGGAGTAGCAACTAGAGGCACTGGAAGAGCTGATGGAGCTGAAGTCACGGTAGGTGGAGCAGAAAATGAAGGTCTCGTATCCGGAGCTGGCACTTTAGGTGGCGTCTCTTGTGTCCTGAACTGGGTAGTTGTCCTGACAATTGCACTATCCTCCTCATCATCAGAAGAATTAGACTCTGAAGAGGTGCAATGGATAGGAGCTTCATCTATGTCCTTCTTGAGCTCGTTGATGGTCTAGGTCAGCTCATCGACCTTGTCATTTAGAATCTTCACTCTATCCTCAAAGATGTTCACAAGGCTCTCCTTACTATCCAGTATGCTTTTGATGTACTTCTTCATGTCCATGACAGTAGAGATTAAGAGATCCATCTGCTCGTTCCCAGATCTGGGGACCTGAGCACTAGTGGCTCTAGCTGCCTATAGCTGTACCTGAGCTGCACCTGATGTGGGATGGTCTGGGTCCATCACCACAACATTGTCCTTGAAGTCTCGCTATAGTGACAAGTGGGGTCTATCCAGAGCAAAGATGTGCTTCTCAAGTTGGAGTTGATGCGCATCTGAATGTAGGGTGCATAGCAGCATGATCGCTTCTGATCAGCAGCAACCTTCTTCACAATTTCTACTACCAAGTCCATCACTCAAATCCTGGTATGTCTATCAAGATGGATTAGCATGTTGATTGAATAGCCTCGAATCATCTTATCATTACACACTTAGGCATCAAAGTATACCTCAAAATGGTGCTCATGGTATGGAGGCCGTCTAGGAGGAAGTAAATAGATTCTAACTTGTGTGATTTGAAGTTGCAGCAGGGATAGCTTTGTACATATCCTTCATAGCATCATGGCTCTCCTTGGGTTCAGAGTAGACATCCAAGTCACCATCTTGCACCTCTGGGACTCCTAAGATGGTAGCCCATTCATCAACTTAAGACTCGTATCTTGTTCCTTATGTTATCCACACTATCCTGCCATCTCCATAGAAGTGAGTGGTGGAGTAGAATTGCATAATCATCTCGTCATTCGAAGCAGTAAACTCATTGACAACAAACTCATCTAGGCTAATGGAGTGAAAGTTGTCTTGAACATTTGGAAAGTAATCTTAATTAGCCTTGATGTACTTCCAGTCAATGTATATCATATCACTAAAAGATGGACTCTTGTCAAGCAAGATTGTCTCATAGAAATCTTGTTGTTCCTTGGTGTTGAACCTATAGTCCATAGCTGTTTTGTCCTCTGGCATATGGATCAATAGATCTCCATGCCCTCAAACCAGAATCCTTCCTCTTCTTCATGTCTTTGGCAAGTGGATGGCTAGCACTGTGTTCAGGAGGTGAGGTCTAAGCTTCATTAAATCACTCATAGCATCATCATCAGCTTCTTTGAAAGTACATTCCTTGTTCTTCTCCGAAGCTAGAATTTGTCTGGGTGTCCTCTTGGACTTCTCTGCAGCAACCTTCTCTTTGAGGGACCTTGCTTTGGCATAGCATCTGCCAATAGTTTCTTCTGTTTCTTCTTGGGAGGAGCCTTGACAACTTGCTCCTCCTCCTCCCTAGTAGAAGCACCAGCAGCGTCCTCTAGATCCTCAATCATAGAGGTAGGCTTGCCATCAACATGAATTATCCTCTTCCTGGCCTTCTTCTCTCCTGCCTTCTTAGGCAATGACTTCATTGGGGGATCAATAGTCATGGTATCCCTAGCACTCTTAGGTGCTCTCATAGTCTCTGGAGGTGCATATGTCTTGCTGACAACCCTCCTGGATGAGGTGGCCTCATTGGCTGACTTCTTGGCAGCCTTCTCTTTCTTCTTAGCAAGAACCTCCTCTGGCACAAAATTTGAATCCTCCTCATTTGAATTCAGTCTCTTACTGGTCCTTGTAGCAGCCTTAGGCAACCCGTGAGAACTAGGGGTTCTTGGATCTGAAAAAGAGCTGGACCCAGGGCTAGTGCCTCAACTCATGTCAATGTTCTGCGCCTGCAAGTTCTGGCTATCCTCTGAACCTGACATAGCTGACCATGTGAATAGAGTATAGAGGAGTGGTGTAGGATAAGTCATCACAAAATGCAGAGTTTTAGAAGGTTGAAAAATATATTTTAAAGGTTTGCATTCTATCCCAAGAAAATCGGTACAGCCAAAGAAAAAATATCGGTGCTACCAAGACTGACTTTCTCATTAATAGAAACTTGGGACCCCTTTCTGTCAGACCGAAAAGGAGTACTCGGTTTCATCGAGATAGTTCTCAGCAGCACAGAGGGCAAATCGTTGACACTGATTTGTTTGCTTCGGTTCCACCGAGTTTCATCGGGCGGACGACAAACCCTACAAAATCAATCGTTCGCTATCTAAAGGAATTTTCTTATGGATAGAACGGTCTCAAACAGTGGCTAGACAAAGAAGAAACCCTAATGCTCATGAATCAGAAGGTGGAGTGCAATGGGAGGCTGAATCCATACCCTATCTTGGCGATGGATCCGCTACATCGGCGACGATGGTGTAGAATTCGTCGGTGACGGCGATTCCCAGCAATGGAGACGCTCGGGGAGGCAAGGCGATGACTAGGGGTCTTCGAAACGGCGGCTTAGGGTTTTGGGGCGTGACGTTTGAAGATAGAATTTCAAATCGTTGGGATCCACAACATATATACCCTTCACTGTCGGTGACACCGATTCTAAAATTTTGGTGTCACCGAGTTTCTGAACTGTTAGCTGGCAGGGAAACTCAGCGTAACCGATAATATGGAATCGGTTGTACCGAGATTGAAAACCAGGTCAACCATAGGCATTCGGTGAGACCGAGATTTTTGAGTTGGTTCCACCGAGATGTACTTGGGAGGTTTTAATGGTCAGTCCTTTGTCGATACGGAACTCCGAGTGCTCCTCATACGGAGAGATCGAAAAGTACTTGTTCAAATTTTGTGATGCAGCATGAATAGAACAAGAGGTGAGAAAGTATAGATATCTGGAGGAGTGGTCCTAGGCATTATTGTACATCCAATTGGCAAATGAAAAATCAAAAGCCAAATAGCAAAAATTGGATATCGTCGAATGAGTAAATAAATGCAGACCAACATGCTCACACAATAAGATGTCAAATGAAAACATGGCAAACATGCACAAACACACTAGCATCTAACAAGCACTTTGGCGATGACAGAGTCATCTATATATGAGTATATTGACTTAGGAGCCAAGTAATAATACTTGATCATAGGTCATATTCATCGTTTAAGCACAAGTGGGGTTACCACTTTTACATAAAGCATTTAATGTTGTCACATACTATGAGATGCTTTGACTCAAGTCTTAGAGTAAAGCTCCCCCTTGATGTGACATCCCCCCATAGGAGGGATAAACTAACCTTGGGTTTTGTCAATGAAGACTTCATGTAGGTGACGTAGTGGTGGATGCTCAAAGTTGATGAAGATCACCAAGAGTTGGGAGCATCCTTGTTGTTTCATTACTCTTCTTAGCTACATTGGTTAGTCCCAACTCACAAGAGACAAATACAAGGATATCTATGGACATGGAGTGCAAAGCATATATGATGTTGTCCATTGATTTTTTGATTACCTTATCCCTTGCTTACCTTTGAGGGAATGCGTGACTCCTTGAACTATTGCATGTTGTTGATGTTGATTGCAACTAGTTCTTGCCAATAATGAATATGAGTGGATTTCATTGGTGGAGTCACCCCTCATGAACTTCCCTAGTTATTCTTCTTGGGGCCCCACATCAAGTTGACGGTGATCCTTGGTGTTGAAGTAGCACTTGTGGAAGTTGAGCTTGAAGTAGCCTTGGGAACCCACTTCACCAAAGCTTGGGATTCATCTTCATATGAGTCAATGTCCTCTTCAAGCTTGTTCTTGCCCTTGAGCTTGGTGTCTTGTGGTGGAAGGTCGTCTTGAGCTTTTGTTACCTTGGGGAGAGTATTTTCATACTTCTCCTTTTGAGGAACAAAGTTGGGATTAGGGCATTGACCTTCTTCCCATTCAACTCTGAAGTAGACAACACCACGAGTCTTCCAGTATCCTCTGTGCTTGCATACAATCTCCTCAAATTGTTTGCACCCTTGAAGACTCTTGTAGATACCTTTCTCTATAATCCCTTCCAAAATTCATTTTCTCTCTCAAGTGTAACTTGGCCAAGGGAAGAGTTAGTGGGATCAATAGAACTACTAGAAGCAATATCATTGGATTTATCATTTTTATTGCTACTAGTTCAGGAACCTTTCTTTCCTTTGTTACTAGCTTGCTTAGATCATCTCCAATAGCCTTTGTATATTGGATTGCTAAAAACTTGTTATAGCAAGAGAAGAGAGAATTTTACAAAGACAACATGTTTTTTTGCTTTGGCAGCCTTTGTATATTGGATTGCTATATTTTCACAAAACACACAATGACATGTGGGGATAGTTTGTCATAGACACTTTGCACACTAGCATATGCACATGTATATGTATACTAGCACAACTCGCATCCACATACACATGCACACATGCGTACACTTACACACATGCAACACACATATACACACATGTACACATGCAGCACACATGCATACACGTACATAAAAAACACGTACACGTACACATGCGCACACACACACACACATCGCACGTGCAGCACACACACTAGTCCACGGACCCACCTATAATTGAGACAAAGTGAGGATTTAGGAGGCTTGCTAAAAATTTACAAAGTGGCCTTTGGCTTGGAAAATATGCAAAGTGTGGGTGAAAATATAGCAAGCTTTGTAAAAAAATTGTGGGCGACCACTTATACAAAGGCTGTTGGAGAAGGTTTTTTGGACAAGATTTGTAAAATAGCAAGTGAGTGCAAATATATAAAGGCTGTCGGAGATGCTCTTAGTCTTAACTTGTGGCATGAACTTAGACAAGAGAAGTCACTCGGCTAGATAAGAGGAAATCTTCTGTCGAAGATCGTCATCGATAGCTTTAAGGAACTCATGCTCTTTCTCTAAATTGAGATTCTCAAAGCACAACTTCTCATGTGTCCTTACAGGCTCTCTATGATCTTGTAGAGTAGACTCGTGAGCTAACTTAAGAGTGTTTAGTTCTTGAGTTAGTCATACTATGTCCAACTTACCATCATCACGCAACTTATCTAGATTAGAGTGAGTACTAGCTAGTTCATTTTGACTAATATTACTAGATTTTTCAAATAGCAAGTCATCTTCAATTAACAAGTCATACTCATCACTATTGTAACCAAGATACTCGGGGTGTGATACCTTGGGGACATTATCCATGAAGCAACATCCACTCCCTTCATTTGGTGAATCAAATATGTCGTAGGAGTCGATTGTCACTAGTGCTAGTCTGGCAACACCTTCATCTTGACTATAGTCGGAGTTGGAGTGGTAGCTTCTCTCGGAGTGGTTGTCGGATTCGGAGCCGGAAACCCATTCACCATAATGAGCTTGATGTTTTCTTCTTGAGTAGCTCTTGGTGTACTTGTCCTTCTTCTCCGAGTCCCTACTTCTCCTCGAGGTATTCGTTTATAACGATCATCCCTACTCCTTCTCTCTCTCTTCGAGGTGACTTGTCTCTTGAGCTTCGTCTTCTCGGTGTCTCGTCTTTCCTTTTATAAGGAGACTTGCACTCATTGGAGTAGTGTCCAGGCTTTCCACAATTGTAGCAGTTTTAGTCACGACTTGGCGAATGCTTCTCTTCATATCTTGCGTTGGAGCTTCAGTATTTGCTTCTATTCTTGACCATGAGGCTTATCTCTTCATTTGTGACAAGGTTGTCGCTTGAGTTAGCGGGAGCATCGTTTGTGGCCTTGTAAGCACCGCTAGACTTGTGGTGAAGCTCTTCCTTGTCCTTGAGTGTCATCTGATGATCAACAATCCTTCCAATCACTTTTGTTGGCTTGAGATATTTGTAGTTGGGCATCATTTGGATCAATGTACATACGGTGTCATATCAATCATCCAAAGCTCAGAGTATCTTCTTGATGATGAATTTATCAGTCATTTCTTCACTTCCTAAGACGGCAATCTCATTGGTGATGAGAGCTAACCTAGACTATATCTCAGCGACTCCTTCACCATCCTTAATCTTGAACTTGTCAAGTTCATTTTGAAGAACATCCAACTTGGATTCATTTACAGATTCGATACCTTCATGCATATCAACCAAAGTATCCCAAATATCTTTTGTGTTCTCAAGACGGCTGATTTTGTTGAATTCTTCAGGGCATAGGCAGTTGAAGAGAATGTCACATGCTTGAGCATTGAGTTGCAACATCTTCAATTCTTTCGCACTCGCTTCGCGATCCTGTTCCCTTCCATCCGCAAAGAATTCACCTTGCAATCCAACGCGAACTTCAGCCCCAACAGCGGGGCTATGACCAAGAAGATGCATTTTCATTTTGTGCTTCCAACTAGCAAAATTAGTGCCATAAAAGGATGAACCTCTACGGTGATAATTTCCCTACTAGGAACCATACTCTCCTAGGTCGTGAAACCAATGCAATGGAGACCAAGGCTCTGATAAACTTGTAGCATCGAAAGTGGTGCTAGAAGGGTGGGGTGCGGGTGATTAGACTACTTGACCAATTAAAAATCTTCTTTTTCCCAATTTTAAGTCTTGGAAGATTTTAGCATTCATAGCTAGTCAAGTACACCATACACATGCATGTCTACGAGTATTGCAGCGGAAAGTAAAGACAAGCATGTAAGTAGAGGAAGGGTAGGAAGATCAAACGCAATTTGAAGACACGATGATTTTTCCCGTGGTTCCGATAGGTGGTGCTATTGTAAGTCCACATTTATGGAGTCTTCAACCCACATACGGTAACGGTCGCGAGAGTCCAGGGAGGGCTCTACCCATGGAGGGTTCCACGAAGAATCAACATCGACCTTACCATGATGGCCTACGTCCACGGAGGACTAGCCTAACTCGGGGTAGATCTTCATGATGTAGGCGATCTCCTTGCCCTTACAAACTTCTTGGTTCACTACACAACACAAAGTAGGAGGCTCCCAAGTGACACCTAACCAATCTACGAGGCACCACCCTCAAAAAGTTAATAGGCTCGATAATGTCAATGAAATCCTTGTTCTTTTGCTTCAAGATGATAGACTCCTAAACACACAATCACTCTCTCACAGATCTGGCTATGGTGGAGGACATTGATTGGGTGGAAAGCAACTTTGGGAGGCTGGAGATCAAGATTCATATGGTTGGAATGGAATGGCATGATATCAACACATGAGTAGGTATGAGCGGGGAACTGTTCTGAGTGGTTCTCTTCAGAGTGAGTGGTGGTGGAGTGGTATATATAGGCATCTCCAAAAATCTAACTGTTACACCTAATAAGTCAGACTCGGTGAAACCGATATGTTAATCTCGGTGGTACCGAGTTGCCTCAAAGGTAGCAACTTTTGAATCTTGGTGAGACCGATACATAAAACTCGGTTGCACCGATAAGGTGACCAACTGTCAGATTGCCAAACTCGGTGATGCCGATTCAACAAACTCGATGGGACCTTGTGAATTTGCGTAATAGGAAGTTGGCAACCAAAACTCAATAGCACCGAAATGGAATCGGTTGCACCGAAGGGATAGGGTTTGGTTGAGTTTGTCTGAGGCTGAGAATCGGTGGCACCGAGTGGAAAGTGTTGGTTGCATCGATTTTGGATATTTGGCTTTGGACAGACTTTTGTGGGAGAGCTTATGGGTGTACGTGATGACTATCACTTGTGCACGTATGAGCATATTGTTCACCAACAATACCTTACCCCCTTTTTGTAGTACTGGCTTTCCTATGGACTCAAATTGATTTCTCACAAAGTAAAATGTAGAGTCCTCTTTTCTTGAAGCTTTGCCAATCTATTTCCTTGCATCTTGGGTTATTCCACAATCCTTTTGCCAACCCATGATTGAACTTTTCCTGAAACATGCTTAGTGGAAACATTCGTTCAATGACATATATGTTGTTATTAATTACCGAAAACACCAAGGGAGCAAATGTTCTTTCAGCTGCTGCTGAAAAGTCCAAGAGGACATCCAGAGAGATTCCAGCTTTTGAGAAAAACAAGGAATCTACCTTCAGAGAAGCTGATGGCGATGCTATGTCTGCATTGATGAAGCTCAGACCTCATCTTCTAGTGCACAATGCCAGCCATCCTTTAGCTGCGGATATGAAGAAGAAGAAGGATGCATGTTTGAGAGAGTGGGGAGCCATTGATCCTTACTCTAAGAGGAAGAAGACAGCTGCGGACTATAGTTTCTACACCAAGGAGCAACATGATTTCTATGAGACTGTGCTGCTTGACAAGAGTCCAACTATGAGTGACATGAGATATGTCGACTAGAAGTACAGAAGGCGAATGAACACTATTTCCCCAATGTTCAAATAACTTCCACTATGTTGCCATAGATCAGTTTGTTGGCAGAGAGTTCACTACATGTAATGATGAGATGACCATGCAATTCTACTCCACTACTCACTTCTATGGAGATGGTAGGATTGTGTGGATGACCAAAGGAGCAACATATGAGTCAACTGTTGATGAATGGGTTGTCATCTTAGGAGTCCTAGAGGCACAGGATGGCGATATCTGTGTGTACTCGGAGTCCATGGACAACCACAATGCCATGAAGGACATGTACAATGCCATTCCTGCTGCACAACTTTAGTCCCACAAGCTAGGATCTATCTATCACCTCCAGGATGGTCTCGGCACCATCAACACTATTTTGAGGTATACTTTGATGCCCAAGTCAGGTGATAAGAAGATGATCTGAGGCTACGCCATCAACCTACTGATTCATATTGATCAGCACCAGAGATTCAGAGTGATGGATCGGATAGTGGAGACTTTGAAGAGAGTTGCTGCTGATCAGAAGCGCTCATGCTGCTATGCACCCTACATTCAGATGCTCATCAACTCCATGCTGGAGAAGAATATCTTTGCTTTAGACAGAGCCCACTTGCCCCTATAGCCAGATTTCAAGGACAATGTTGTGGTGATGGACCCAGACAATCCTACATCAGCTCCAGCTCAGGCACATGCAGAGGCAGAGGCAAAGGAAGCTAGAGCCACTAATGCTCCCGTCCCTACGTCCAAGAATGAGCAAATGGATATCTTGATCTGAACAGTTCAGGTCATGCAGAAGGACATCAAGGACATACTGGAGAACCAGAAATGTCTTGTGAGGATCTTTGAGGATAGACTAAAGACCCTAAATGACAAGGTAGATGGGCTGAACAAGACCGTGAATGAGCTCAAGAAGGAAGTTGAATATGTGCCTCTTCCTCATTGCACAGATGATGATGAGGAGGAGGAGAAGGATGCCTCTCTTCTCAGGCCAGCTACTCGCTTCACTAGCCAGGTCAGATCAGCTAGAGTGCCAACTCCTCAGTCGAGGCCTTCTTCATCAGCACCTACTACTATCACCTTAGCTCCATCAGCTCCTCTAGTGCCACCAGTTCCTCCTCCAACTCCATCCAGGACATCTATTGAGGTCTTCGCCGATGCACTTCTCTCAACTCCGACATCGACCATCGGAGGAGATCAGCCCCAGAAGGACGATTAGCTATATCTCTTTGAACTTTTTGGTAACTAGTTATCAAAGGGGGAGAAGTTGTATATAGATCTTTAGGCTTCGAGTTAGAGAGCATTTAGTTTTATTGCTGTTTTTAAAACATTTGGTCTTTGGGTTGCTTGTGTTATACTTTTGTTCGTGTTTGATCATATGCTTTAATGGGTGTTGCTACTATTTCCTATCCTTTTGATGGTTATGAGATGATCATTCACTTTGCTGGATGTGTTGTTCTATGATATTAACTCTTATTACTCTCACACACCACCAAGTTGTATGTGACATGGAAGAAGTGCCCCATGTAACAAATCGATTATGCATTTGCATTAAAACGCAAATTTAAAAATAATGCACAAATTTAGGGGGAACTCCTGCTTATCACATACTTATCAAAGCAATGATTATATTCATTAATTATATCATACGTCGAAGCTTATCTATATGTTGTCATCAACTACCGAAAAGGGGGAGACTGAAAGCACATTTACTCCCTTGGTGCTTTTGGTAATTAATAACAACATATATGCCATTGAACTAATGTTTCCACTAAGCATATTTCAGGAAAAGTTCAATGATGGGTTGGCAAACTATGGAATACCCCAAGATGCAAGGAAATAGATTGGCAAAAATTCAAGCAAGAGGACTCTACATTTTACTTTGTGAGAAATCACTTTGAGTCCATCGGAAAGCCAATACTATCAAAAGGGGGTAATGTACTGTTGGTGAACAAAATGCTCATACGTGCACAAGTGATAGTCAGCACATACACCCACAAGCTCTTCCACAAAAGTCTGTCCAAAGCCAGATATCCAAAATCAGTGCAACCAACACTCCCCACTCGATGCCACCGATTCTCAGCCTCAGACAGACCCAACCAAACCCAAGCCCTTCAGTGTAACCGATTCTGATTCGGTGCCACCGAGTTTGAGTTGCCAACTTCCTGTTATGCAAATTCAGAAAATAGGTCCAAGCGAGTTTCTTGAATCAGCGGCACCGAGTGTGGCAATCTGACCGTTGGTCACCTTATCGGCACAACCGAGTTATATGTATCGCTCTCACTGAGATTCAAAAGTTGCTACCTTTTAGGCAACTCGGTACCACCGAGATTAACCCATCGGTATCGCCAAGTTGGACTTATTAGGTGTAACGGTTGGATTGTTGGAGATGCCTATATATACCCCTCCACCACCACTCACCCGAAGGAGAAGCACTCAGAAAGATCCCCATTCATACCAATTGATTTTCTGAGAGAGAGCCACCTACTCATGTGTTGATATCATGTCTTTCCATTCCAACCATATGAATCGTGATCTCTAGCCTCCCCAAGTTTCTTTCCACCCAATCAATCTCTTCCAGCAAGCCAAATCTGTGAGAGAGTGATTGTGTGATGAGGAATCTATCATCTTGAAGCACAAGAGAAAGGAGTTCATCGACATTATCGAGCCTATTACCTTTTGGAGGGTGGTGCCTCCTAGATTGGTTAGCTGTCGCTAGGGAGCCTCCTACTTCGTGTTGTGGAGTGAACCAAGAATTTTGTAAGGGCAAGGAGATCGCCTACTTTGTGAAGATCTAACCTGATTTAGGCTAGTCCTCCATGGACATAGGCTATCATGGTATAGTCGAGGTTGCTTCTTTGTGGAATGCTCCATGGGTAGAGCCCTCCGTGGACTCTCGCGGCCGTTACCTTCCGTGTGTTGAAGACTCCATAAATGTGGACATATGATAGCACCACCTATCGGTACCTCAGGGAAAATCATCGTGTCTCCAAATTGTGTTGATCTTCGTACCCTTCCTTTACTACTCAGGCTTGTCTCTACTTTCCGCTGCTATACTTGTAGACATGTATGTGTAGGGTGTGATTGACTTGGTTTGAATGCTATAATCTGGCAACAATTAAAATTGGGAAAATAGATTTTTAATTGGTCAAGTAGTCTAATCATCGCCCTCTAGACCTACTTTCGATCCTACAGTATCCCTGCCAGATTCAGTTACATAAGATGAGTCAAAGAAATGAAGGTCATAAAACTTTGACAAAGACTATGATTAAGTAACTCACTATGAGGACATGAGCATGGAGCCGAGCTCGTATGACATAGGCAGTGGAGTTGATCTGCCCCTTTTCAAAGTTGTAGGACTAGGGATTGGCAGAGAGACCGGGACCTCTGGCAGGGGCAAACTTGACGGAGAAGTTGGGCTTGACGGGGGACTGGAATCCACCCCCATAACCCTCTGCCGCTTGGATGGAGGAGTCTTAGCCTAAGAAAGGCGGAGGGATTGGTGGCGTACTGCTTCGGATCGGCCTCACCTAGTGGTCATCTTCTTCACCTTATTGGTGCCCTGTGAAGGCGTAACAACCGCTTTCTCTCGGTTGACACGCTCACGGAGGCGGCGCCCTGGTTCTAGAGCTTGAGGTCCCATTTCAAGCCCTCCTTCCTCCACCTCCGGCTCCTTTGCCTCCTTCACCTCAACCCCCTCTTGGGTTCCTGTCGCCTCGGCTTCGGAAGCCCTGGCCGCGGCAGACTCTAACCTGGCAGCCTCCTCTAGAGCATGCTTTTTGCTCCCCTCTTTAGAAGAATCATCATCCTTGGGTTCCTCCTCTTCCTCTTCCCTGGGGACCGTTCTCCTGAAGGCTCTGACCTTCTTGTCCTCTGAAATCTGAGCGGCAATGAATGCCCTCTCCGGCTTGTTGGTTGGCGTAGTTAGAATGTCCTCCACACTGGAAGCGCTTTGTTCTAGGATGGAGACCCCTTCCATCTCATCATCCAGGATAGGCTGCCCCCAATCTTGCTTGACCGTGGAGGCGTTGCAGTTAGGAATCCATTGCAAAACCTGGTTCTAGGCGGAATTAAGGTGCAAGGGAATGACTCATGCCGACAAATGGAACGGGCCAAGGCGGTCGAATAGATGATCGCACCGCCAACCATGGGTGTAAACCGTTAGGTTGTTTGTGGGGCCTGGGTACAACCGCATCCAGTCGGCATGGCCATTCTACTCCCATGCAAATATGTCCGTCTTCTTTAGTGGCACAATGCGGCGCCGGAGGAAGTCAGCCCCCACATGTTCGATGGTCAGCCCGGTAGCTTTGAGAGGGCAATCTTGTTCAGCGTCGGACGGAGCTTGTTGTTGGTGAGGCCCGGCTTACTCCAGTCACTTCCGTGCGTGGCGCATTCAGTCTGCGCCAAGAAGAACTCGGGAGCTTTGTCATCCTTGATCCAGCACCAGTCGCCCCTCCACTCTTCCCACTTTCCGCGATGCTGGCCAAGGAGAAAATCCCAATATTCCCTCTTGCGCCGAGGAATCCAGCTTATGTTCCATGATGGTAGGATTTGTCTTCTATCCGAGGGATGAAGAAGTGCCTGAACAAATCCACATTGGGGGCAACTCCAAGAAAGTTCTCGCACAAATGGGTGAAGATGGCCATGCACGCCATTGCATTGGGCATGAAATCCAGGGGGTGAAATCCATACACCGCCATGATGGCATAGAAGATATCAAAGAAGGGGGGCGAAAGGCCATAGAGAAAGTACACATAGAAGAAGCGGTATGAATCTGATGGTGTCTTCTCTTTGGGGCTGTCTGGCAGAACCACAGGCCCTCCATGCCCCTTTGTCCCCTTCCCCCACATATAGGCATATCTTTCAACCAAGCCATTGCAGTGTAGGTTCGACGGGGAGATAACCACACCTCTTTGACACCGTCTATCTAGCTCTTCTGCTTTCCTCTTCCTCTCTTCAGCCACTGGATCCGTCGACATGGCCGTCTGCTTCCCCTTCATAGCTCCGGTCTTCCGCCCAATATCTTGGGCTCTCAAGGGCGGCAGATGATGTAGTAGCGGTCGATGGGTGGGCGGCGGCGGAAAAAGCGGTTTCTTGGCTTGAGGAGGAAGACGAAGGACGGAGAAATGGACGCGAATGAGTAGCGCCCCTGTGCATTACCCTTTTATGTGGGAGACCCACGTGGGGGCTGGCTCTTCACTATCTTTTGGGGAAAATGTCATTTGTTTCACTAGTAGTTTTTACTCTCCAATAGCTACTATTCCACGACCCCATGACCGGCGGTAGTTACGCGGAGTGGACGTGGGACATGAGGGCATGATTTCTTTGACGCATGTCCATGCACTGTTCGGGCCTAACCCTATGTGCCAAGTGACATGTTTGGCTTAGGCCCGGGGGCTTCTTTCGGGGTATACAAACAGTGGTGTTTATTTCCCCCTTACTTGTGCACGGACGATAAGCCTCTAACCTAATGTCCTGAGCCTGCCGGGAAAAGCTACTACCACAAAAAATCAGTGTCCAAGACCAAGACTCTGGTAGAGGCGACCTACACAGGCTAAGATACACCGGCAAGGTTAATGCAGTAGTCCAGGATGGACCTGGACCGTGCCAAGCACGTGCTCGGTACCTGCCGAGGACCGACGCGCATACATGTTCAGGAATACCCAGCAAGCCATCCCCCGACAAGCGCGAGCCGATCGGCCACCGCTCCACCGCATCGCAACCCTAGTCACTTGTCGATGCGGTGTCGAGCCCCCAGGTGGCTAAGTGTCTCTTGCTAAGCACATGGCGATGTACTGAGAGACAGATTATTCCCCTTGACACTCGTCTAGAGGCTTGTCTAGATGTGGTGCAATGGTTAGCTAAAGCGGTGGTAGAAGCCTGCCGGGAATGCATGCCCGCACGCCACCTAGACGTGCATTTATGACATTTTGTCCGAAGTGCCTGAGTTAGGTATGATAGCACAGTTTGCTATCTAATCACTATGTAATGTCTATTTTGCCATTGTTGTTGCCCCTTGAGCTATAAAAGGAGGCCCAAGGAAACCTAGCTAAAGATCAGACCTTTGGACATTTGTACTCATGTAGTAGCTCCCTCGAAGGCAACCCTGGCCGGGTTTGAGCGCTATGTGTGCTTCGTGCTCCTTTGATAAATCCATCAAAGCAAGAGTAGGGTTTTATGCTGATGCGTGTTGGCTCCGTTATGTAGCCTCCGGTGTTCTCCTGAAGCTTCCAAGTCTTCATTTGGTCCAGAAAAATCATAAAAAATTTCCATGGCAATTGGACTTCGTTTGGTACTATAAACCCGAAAATCTAAAAACACACAGAAAACAACAAGGGGCACTTGGTACTTGGTTAATATTGATAGATATGTAGTTGTTTGTATCTTTCGATGAGATGTGGCTATCGTTTTTGGTACAGTAGGCTTTGAACATTCGACTACGAATGTGCAAGGGCGTCGCGCCTTAGCATTCTCTAAACCAACTCCGAGAGGTTATTGACAACGCTGGAGCAAGATCAACCTGACCACGAGGGTCTATTTTCTGCACGTAAATGAAGAACAAGCAAGAAATTGAGATTGCAATTTGGATATTGTGAATATAAGAGGTAAGCTATACTGATGAAAGTACGGTTATGTGACCCTTTGGTCTGGCTGTGGAACACAAATGAATTACGAGAAGTTGCCGCTATGGCAAACTTTTAATGTAAACAAAATCCATGTCTAAACGGCGCCCTAAGGGCTATATATATGGGGGAATAGAGTGGGATTTTCGTGATCCCTTGGAGGACGGGTCCGAAAACAACCCTAACTCGGTTTCCCCACACATACGAACGCTCTAACCAACCTATAATGTAGTATTTCAAAATTACATGGACTTGGCCCAAAAATAAGGTCATACAACACCTATAATAGCGTATGGATGAAATTTATGAAGTGAAATATTGTATTTCTTCCAAGCCTTCATGCTCTCCTTATGGTGTCTTCAAAGTGCGAAAATCACCACTTGAAACTCCATTGTTCTTCCCTGCATTCACACCTTCTTCTCCATGCTTGATCCCGCTCCAATAGTCATCCTTCTTGTCCATGCTAGGTCCTTCATTCATAAGTAAAATAAAAGTATCAAATTTAGGCAGCATCATATGTTCACGAACATTAGAAGGATTTCCAAGAAACGTAAATACCTAGTCATTCAATTGGTGTGCGCGAGCTCTAGTAATTGGTCCAGTATGTATAGCAATAGGGGTTGTGGGTGTAACAATGGTCGTTATGTCCTCATCATCCTCCCCTTCTTTAAATGAAGTCGTCCTTGATGGAAGCTCATCTTCCTTACCCAAATAAGGCTTCAAATCTGCAATGTTAAAAGTCGGACTGACCCCAAAATATGGAGGCAACTCAGTTTTATATGCACTATCATTTATTTCCTCTAACACCTTAAAAGGACCATTAGGACGTGGCATTGGCTTTGACTTGCGCAAATTAGGAAACCTATCCTTATGCAAATGTTATCAAACAAGATCTCCAGGTGCAAAGACAACATGTTTTCTACCCATATCTCCAGCAAGTGTATTTAGCATTCACATGCTCAATGTTTTCCTTAGTTAACTCATGCATCTTTAAGATCAATTCAACATGTTCTTGAGCATCAAAAGTAACCTTCTCCAAAGATGGAGGAGGCAAAAAAATCAGTAGGTGCATGAGGTAAGAAACCATACACAATACAAAAGGGCACATCGTAGTAGTAGAATGAAGTGAACGATTATAAGCAAATTCAATGTGATGCAAGCATTCTTCCCAAATTTTCAGGTTATTCTTCAAAACAACCCTAAGCATAGTAGACAATGATTTATTGACTACTTTAGTTTGTCCATCAGTTTGAAGGTGACAAGTAGTACTAAAAAGCAGTTTAGTCCCCAACTTAGCCCATAGAGATCTCCAAAAGTGGATAAGAAATTTAGTATCATGATATGAAACAATTGTATTTGGCACACCATGCAAGCTAATAATATCACGAAAGAACAAATCAACGACATTAGTAGCATCATCACTTTTATACATGGTATAAAGTGTACCATTTTTGAAAATCTATCCACAACAACAAATATGCTATACCTCCCCTTCTTTGTTTGATGTAAACATAAAACAAAGTCCATAGATATATGCTCCCAAGGAATACTAGGTACAGGAAAAGGCATATACAAACTAGGAGGATTGAGTAGTGACTTAGCTTTCTGACATGTAGTGCAGCGAGCAACAAAATGTTCAACATCCCGTCTCATATTTTGCCAAAATAAATGTTTAGCAAGTACGACCACCATTATCTTCATGACAAAGTGTCCCATTAATCCTCCTCTATGTGCCTCATGTAACAACAAAAGACGAACGGAGGTAGTTGGAATGCTAGTTGGAATCCATCATTAACGAGGAACTTGTTCCATGTTCTCCCTTCTTCACAATTCAGCAACACACCTTTAAATTCAACATCATGCAAATATTAATCTTTGAGGGCAAATATTAAAGTCAAGTTGTGGAAGAATAGTATAGAGGCGAGACAGCGGATCCGCAATAACATTTTATTTTCCCTACTTGTGTTTAATAACATAAGGGAAAGTTTCAATGAATTCAACCCATTTAGCATGTCTATGATTTAGTTTATCTTGACTTTTAATATGTTTCGAAGATTCATGATCAAAATGTATAACAAAATTCTTTGGGCCATAAATAATGTTGCTATGTTTCCAAAGTCCGAACAAGAGCTTATAATTCTTTATCATAAGTAAAATAACTGAGACTAGGCCCACTCAATTTTTCAAAAAAGTATGCAACAGGTTTACCATCTTCTAATAACACTCCTAATCCAATTCACTAGCATCACTTTCCAGCTCAAAAGTCCTATTAAAATCACGAAGTTGGAATGAAGGAGCATGTGTTAACTTATATTTCAATACCGTGAATGCTTCTTCCTATGCGGTACCCCAAGGAAAAGGCACATCCTTGTTTGTAAGATCATTGAGTGGTGCAACAATGGTGCTGAAATCTCTCACAAAACGACTATAGAAACCGGCGAGGCCAAGAAAACTCCTCACTTTTGTGACTGTTTTGAGCTGCAGCCAACTCTTAATAGCTGCAATGTTGGCTTTATCAACTTCAATTCCCTGATTAGTAACAACATAGCCAAGAAAATATACTCAGTCGGTGCAAAATGTGCACTTCCCAAGGTTGCCAAACAAATGTGCATCACGTAGAGTAATAAAAACAACATGTAGATGTTCCTAGTGTTCCTCCAAGAGTCTACTATAAATCAGCATATCATCAAAATAGACTACCACAAATCAGCCAATGAAAGCACATAAAACCTCTTTCATCAATGTCACGAAAGTAGTAGGTGCATTAGTTAACCCAAAAAGCATGACTAACCACCCATATAATCCAAACTTAGTTTTAAATATTGTTTTCCATTCATCTCCCAATTTCATACAAATATGATGGTATCCACTATGGAAATTAACTTTGCAAAAAATTGTAGAGCCACTTAATTCATCAAGGATATCGTTTAGCCTTGGAATAGGATGAGGATAATGAATAGTAATATTATTAATGCCACTACAATCAACACACATATGCAATGTACCATCCTTTTTGCTAGAATAATAGGAACAACACAAGGACTAATGGATTCACGTATATAACCTTGGTCGAACAACTCTTGTACTCAACGCATAATCTCCTTCGTCCCCTCTGGATTGGTACGGTATGGCGCGCGGTTGGGTAGCGATGCACCAGGAATCAAGTCAATCTAATGCTCAATCCCTCTAATAGCCGGTAATACCGGTGGCACATCTTGTGGAAAGACGTCAGCGAGCTCCTGCAAATGTTAGTCACAACTGTAGGCATAGAGGGAGGCACATCCTCGAATGAAAATATTACCTCTTTGGACACAAATGCATAGCAAACAGATGTAGTAAAATCCAGATCAGTACTATCAGCTTTAGTAGCAATTAATCATCCACTCTTCAATTTTATTTCAGATGCAACACTAGATGATGGTTTTTTACGCTTATTGTGTTGCTCAAATTCCTTTGCCACAATCTGATTTTTGCTCTTATTTAGCTCCTGTTTTACTTTACTAGCTCTAGCAATGACTTCTTTCATAATATGTTCAGGAGACATATTGTGCAAAGTTATATTTTGATCCTTATGAACAAGAGTATACTTATTTGTCCGACCATGGTGTACATAATTTTTATCAAATTGCCAGGGTCTACCAAGTAAAACGGAGCATGCTTCCATGGGTACAACATCACACTCAACATATTCAGAATATGTAGAATTGGTAAAGTACATACGGACAGTATGTATTACCTTAGCCTTGCAACTGTTGTTGAACTATTGGATATAATATGTATGAGGATGTGGTTTTCTGGTTAGAGACAATTTCTCCACCATCTACAAGATAGCCAAGTTGTCGCAACTCCCTCCATCGAAGATTACTAGAAAAGAACGCTCTTTCACAAATCCCTTTGTATGGAAAAAGTTGTGCCTATGATTTTGCTCAGGATGTGTTACCAGCACACTCAAAACACGTTGAATAACTAAACTTCCATACCTATCAGCATAGTCAGAAGCCATGCATTGTGTCTCTTGTTTAGTATCCTCGACACCCTGTTCTTCACTCATAATAAGAGCCAAAGTATCCTAATCATAATCACTAGCGGATGCATTTCCACCATCCACGTTAACAATCATACCATCCTTGGAAGGGCATTCTCTCGCATAGTGACCTCCCTGCTTGCAAGGACAACAAATAACCTCATTTTTTCAAAGATAATCCACAAGTATATGAAATTGCAACAGTCTTCACGACTAGTATTTCACCCTAATTTATTGATTCGACACAAGGGGAGCCAAGCATATTTATTGTCCTTTATAGTTGAGTTGTTAAATCAACCGCCCCTGGGAGCTCTCTACACCAAGGATTTAGTAGCACAACAAATGATAGTAGTAACAGTAACAATGATAGGGGCAATTTTGGTAACAATAGTAACAGTAGAAATTGAGTAGCGGGTGTGGGAATAGCAGCAACAATAGTAACTTAGCAAGATTCAGTATATGTAAAGCATAAGCACGTGGATCGGTTGTGGATGATGATTTAGATGAGATCAATCATGTAACAGTTACACACTAGGGCAACATAGAACTAGCTCCAATTCATCAATATAATGTAGGCATGTATTCCGTATATAGTCATGCGTGCTTGCGATAAGAACTTGCATAACATATTTTCTCCTACGCCCCCCCCCCCCAGTCGTAGTAGGGTCCTATTGGAAACTAAGGGATATTAAGGCCTCCTTTTAATAGAGAACTGGAACAAAGCATTAACACATGGTGAATAAATGAACTCGTCAAACTACATCAATCACTGGAAAACATCCCAATTATTGTCACCTTGGGGTATGCGGACCATGACACGTAATAGGTGCATACAACTTGCAACATAGGATCCAAATCACTCTTATATTCATGAAAACATAATAGGTTCAGCTCTGAAATCATGGCACTCGGGACCTAGTGAAAAGCATTAAGCATAGCTAAGTCATAACAACATCAATCTCTAAACAGAGAGAATACTAGGGATCAAGCCCTGTCAAATTTAACTCTATTACATGATCAATATCATCCAATCCCACCACTGTCAAACAAGCCTACAAAGGAATTACTCACTCTCGATGGTGAGCTTCATGGTTGTGTTGATGAAGAAGGCTTGGTGATGACGATGACTACGATTTCCCCTCTCCAGAGCCCAAAACAACCTTCGGATCAGCCCTCCGGATGAAGAATAGGAGGTGGCGGCAACTCTGTCTCGTGAAACACAATGTAAACTTCTCTCTGATTTTTTTCCGAAGATGTGAATTTATAGGACTGGATTAGGGTCGGAGGAGCCACGAGGGCCCCACAAGCCATCATGGCATGTCCTAGGGGGACATGCCCTCATGTGTGCTGGCCCCTTGGAAGACGCCATTTGGCAGTTCTTTGCTCCTTAATTCATTATAAATCTGACAAATAATTTACAATGATTTTTGTCCAATACTAAGTATTTTATTTCTACATAAAAATAACACCAAGGTAGTTCTACTGAAAATAGCGTTAGTCGGGGTTAGTTCCATTCAAATCATGCAAACTAGAGGTCAAAACAAAGCAAAAGTGTTTGGAAAAGTAGCAACATTGGAGACGTTTCAACTCCCCCAAGCTTAACTCATTGCTTGTCCTCATGTAATTCTATTGATAAGCTGAAAGTGATAAAGAAAACTTTTACAAACTCTTTTGTTCTTGTTGTTATACACATGCTTAGCTAGTGCTCACGTTTTCAGCATAAATCATACATAAGCACATCCACGACAACACCTAAACATTATGTTAACTCATGGTAGTACATAACCAACTAGCAAGCAATAATACAATATCTCACATGCCAATAATTTGTCAAAACAATCATAATATAATATAATGACATGGTATTTTGCTAGCCCTTTCTGAGACCGCAAAACATAAATGAAGAGCACGTCCGAGATTAAAGCAATGACTGAACATTATAATTCAGGGTAGAAAAGATCCCGTCATGCTCATATCCAATATTAACTAGACTCAGTGCACAAAAATGACAATAGTGCTCTCCGGTCTGCTGCTTTTAATAAGAGGATGATGACTCAGTATAAAAGTAAATAGATAGGCACTTCATAGAGGGAACCATTGATTTGAAGAGGTGCCCGAGCTCGAAGCTTAAAAAAAGAGTGAAGATATAATTTTTGGGCGGTGCACTTTTGTTGTCAACTTTATGACAAAGATTTTTAATATCTTCCATGCTAAACTCGTTATTGGTGGTTCCCAAAAACAACAATAAAGTTTACTCTTGTCCACCATCCATATAAAATCCATGGATGACTGAATCCACGGATGCCCGCCAACATATCAACTGTCCAAAGGTGTTTTGTTTAATTAATTTTGATTATGTGGGACTGGGCATCCTTTTTACCAGTCACTCTCATTCAATGATCGAGAATAAACGACCATCCTGAGAATAACTCACTCAGCATGGAAGATACAGACCACCTCGTCGCTCCATGAGTGAGACGAGTGAGCTAAATGGATGTTTATTTGAATATTTAGAGGTGGCACATGAAAATTTACTTGGAATGGACGGGTAATACCGCTTATATGTAGGTATGGTGGACTCATGTGGAAGGACTCCGTTTAAGGGGTGCACAAGCAGCATTCCCGCTTAGTACAGGCAAAGGCTAGCAATAGATGGAGAAGCGACCAGCTAGAGAGCAACAACAGTCATATACATGCATTGTGAATAATTAACATTAGGCGTGGCATGAGTAGGATATGAACACTCTGAATTTAAACATCCGTATTGGTGTTTACTCAACTTCATGTTTGCACATGGGCCAAGTCAAACCGCTTGAATTACTTAGAGGGAAATACCATACTACCATACCATATCATAATCGTTTTAATGCATGTTGACACACAATATAAATCATTATCAATTCCTAGCTATTTAGGCATGGCATGAGAATCTATAATCTCTAGTTGTCATAAAAACACGTTTACTCATGATATACTGAATCAAGACCGAACTGGCTAGACATATCTGCAAAAACGAAAAACAACAAGAGTCATACCAGCTTCGTTTGCCACGATCACTTCATCAAATATCGTCATTATTGCCTTTCACCTGCATGACCAAATGATATGATAAGAATAATAGTGCAAGAACATCATCGACTATGCTGAAATCTGCAGGGTAGCTTACACAAAAGAGAAGACAAGGTAAAATTGGCTCTCTGTTAGATCAACAATAAAGCATATAGGAGCCACTCAACATTTTCATCATGTTCTTCTCCTTTCAATGACTCACTCAAAAAGGAAAAGAAATTCAGAGAAACACACTGAATTATTTTTTGTATTTTTTTTCTCAAGCAAGGATATAAACCAAGTGAAAGCAAGAATGAGAAAAACTATTTACATGGGGAATGCAATGGAAATCTTCTCAGGTCTTCTTTTTAGTACTACAACTAGTTAATTAAGGAAAGGAAAAACCAAAAAGTAGTGAGAAATATTTTTGGACTTTCAAAGTTTTTCAAACAAACAAGAAGAATGCGGAAAAATAAAGAAAACATGGATATACAATGAATGAGGAGGAACACCGACAATTTATACGAAGTATGTGAATATGAATGTAATGTCGGTGAGAAATACGTACTCCCCCAAGCTTAGGCTTTTGCCTACCTTGGTAATCACCACTACTGATCTGGGTAATAGTTGAAGTGACAGCTCGTGGAGGCATTTCTTGCCGCCTCTTCCGCCAAGAGAGTAACCTCCACTGCAGCTTTGTTCTCCCACACCTCGTTCTGAAGAACATAATATCTTTGTCGAGCTTGAAAATCGAAGAGGACAGGTGCACGCAAAGTGACAAGCACAAGCGTATATTTCTCAACTGTTAAGTTGTACTCATAACCTCTAACACAGTTCACAAGAAAATCATGAGAACACATAGCTTCATAATCTAAATATCTGTTGGGCAAAATGCAATCATTAGGCTGAGGTAACACTTCCAATTGTGCAGCTACATGGGAAGCATAAATGCCCACATGCAAATCACGATTACTAGAGTTGGAGTGCAACCTTTGGGCGACAATTGCACCAAGGTTAAGACGTTGTTCGCGAGTCACAGTAGTGTCAATAAGACTCAAGTCAGAGAGCACTGCAATCTTGTTTTCCTACTATGCATTTCCCATTGAATAGTCTAAAGTAATGAATAGAGGCAAATGTATACTTTTAATTCTGGCCTGGGTTACTCCCCTATCTTCTCCTATGCAAACACTTTGGAGGAACATAATATAATCAGTTTTGGAGGGTTTCTCGACCGAGCCCCAAAGTGGAAGTTTGCATGGAACATGAAATTCTTATAGATTCATGTTAAAGGGTTTATCATAAAGTTTAAATAACATTCTAGAAGCATGCGGTTGGTAACGAAGTCCATGCGTCAATGTATGGGTAAGGTCATAATATTGGACACACTTTCTTCAAGGAAGTCGGTGAGGCCGGTATTATAAATGATATGATCAAATTCCTCCTTAATACCTGCACCTATCATGAACTCAGCGCTTGGCCACCGGCATGATTTTGCGTTGGCCATGAATATCTAACTGGCTCTAGGCTCAATGTAGACTTGTCGTACCAAACCTCCACTCGACGATTCGCCCAAAGTATGCCTCTTTGAGGGCTTCCTCCTAAATAAACTCATCCTCCTAAACACAATTTTCTGAAATTTTTGAGACACAAATTTATGTTAATAAAACTTTGCAAGAATGATAGAAACTACTCATATACATGCCTAGATGCCAGATCAAGCATTCATATTACTTGAATCCGAAAGAATTCAACATGCGAGCTCATATTCTATAGCACCAAGTGCAGCAGTTTATGCCAAATATAAACAACTAACAAAAAAACTAATTGGAGCAATAGGAGAGTCACATACCAAGGAACAATTCCTCAAAACAATTTCGTAAACGGAGTTTCGAGGCAAGATATCGAAAATTTCAGTTTCAGGAGGAAGAAAACAAGAGAGAGAGAGTTAGAATTTTTTGCTGGAAGTAGAAGACGATGTGAGCTAAAGGGGTAAGGAAGGGGGCCCTATGTGCCCCACAAACCATCAGGGCACGGCCCAGGGGCCGCACCTTGTTGGCTTGTGGCCCACAGGTGCATCTCCCTGTTGTGATTTTTGTGCAAAAAATTCTAATATATTCTAGAAATTTCATGTCAAAATTTTGTGGAAATCTGAGTTTTTTTTTGGATCACTTTTCATCATGGGGAAAACAGAAAACAGGAAATTCATGGCATTTTACTTCATCTAACTAGGAAAAATAGAGAACAAACTTGTGATACACACGTATAAACCGCCTTATTGGGTCGGGTCATCCTGATGGTGGATCTAAGGAGTATGCAAGGTGGGCTGTGACGATGAGGAACAAGATGGCCGAGGCATCTTAGCAAGTAAGCCAGTTTGCGGCCCAGTATCCAAAGACGACGACCCACAGACCGAGAGATGGAAAGTTACCTCGAGTTTCCTTGCTTAGGGAGCAAGTCGAGTTAGAGATATACCATGTCATGAATCGTAGCATGACTCGGACTCTTCTAAGCCCAGGGTCTCGACCTATATATAAAGACGAGTCCATGTGTCCAATAGACTCAAGTTACGATCAATAGCTAGGTGAAGCCAATCCTCTACCTTGTATTTATCACCAAGCAATAAGCAGAAACCAAGAGTAGGTTATTACGTTGATCGTGAGGGGCCGAACCTAGGTAAACCATGTTTCTCAATTTGGATCAACCCTGACAAGGTAATCACCCAGTTATGATGGCGTCGCATCTAAGTCCTCACACTAGGACATGTGTCGTGTCAAAACCACAACATTTGGCCCCCACCGTGCGGCCAGCACACGGTGGTTTCAAGTTCTTGAAGGGCTCTTCACCAGAGTTAGAGGGATACACCATTGGCAGGATGACGAAGAGTCACCGTGACAAGTTGTACATCAACGACGCCGGCTCGGGTCCCGAGTCCGACTCAATCGAGTATGGGTATCGGGTCCCATTCAGCACCGACCTTGTCGAGTCGACTCGATGCGCGCAAGTCTTCCAGATTCAAGCCGGCGAGAAGCATGTCTTTGTTGGTTTTGTGCAAGGGGAAGAACTAGAGGAAAACTCTTTGTCTGGGGGCGAGAATCTCGTCTATTCAAATGACGAGTCCTCAGCCGGAGAGACAGAGTCAGACTATCATCTTGAAGATGGCAAGCTTGGGGGTTGTTCCGATGGCAACATTATTCTAGACCCCTACAAGCCGTCGTGCCAAGCCGCAATTTACATGGCCGAGATGATAGCAACTTCCCACTCTATGGTGGCCAGACCAATAGCAACAGTTAACCCATCAGCACCGGCTTCTGGGATGTCTGGTTCCGTCAGGCCACTGACTCACATTCTATCTGAGCTGATGACCACCCTAACAACCTTACTGGGGATTGAGGTCGCTGTGGAAAATCAAGCAGAATGCAACACAGAGATTGCAAAGTTACAGGAATAGATGACCAAGGCCCAAGAAGACATTAAAGCTAAGAACACCCGGGCAGTTGCACTGCAAGATTAGATTAATGCAACAGAAGAGCGTCTGAAGACGAAGGCATGGCAGCTTAGCCTCCATCAAACCGCATCCAATGCAATTTTTTGAAGGAGGCACCAAAGCCATTTATCCTTAGCCTGCAAACTCAAGCATTTGTTCAATTCTCCAAGAGCTGGCCCAAGTACTCTAGGAGTGCCAGTTATACCCCCAATTAACTTCTAAGATGCCTGTGGGCAGGGTGGTGGCTCAACCTCACCAGTCAGAGCCGGCCCGAAGGGAGGCGTCGGGCTCAGACCTTCCCCTCATCCAGATGACGCCACAACGATTCTTGACACCACCAGGGCACTTGTCCAACCCGGTGGTTAACATGGTAGTAGCGGCAACCCAACTTACTGCACTCCCTATTGCTGGTGAGTCGTTGATTGCGATTGAAGTCTGGAATGCTAGTGAACTGACACAAAGAGCGATTGCCCAGCAAGCTAACTATTCATATAGTCGGCAACGTGTGCATTCAAATCCTTTACCAATTAGTAGATATAGCCGATGCGTAGAGTCGCCAGTAGTCACCAATAGCGAGTAGTGACATAACTCGGCCAAGAATAACCCGCCCGAGATTATGCCTACAAATGCTCAAGCGATTGTGGATGAGGCAAGGACCTGTCGGGAAGTAGAGGCAGCAAACCAGGGGGCTTATCAGCCACTTCCGGTGGTCCCCTCACCTTCGACGCCCATAGGGTCAAATACCAGAACGATTAGAGTTTCGTGCCTAGTGACGGCCTTATGGAATAAGCGCATGCCTAAGGACTTTATGGGACCTCGTAAGATGCCAAACTACATGGAGGATCTAAGCCAACAGCTTGGATGAAAGCTATGAGCTGACTGTGGACATGTTCGATGTCAGTGATGCAGTGTGTGCTAAGTATTTCACCATGATATTGGAGGGGCCGACTCGTACATGGTTGAAGAACCTGCCCCCAATTCCATCAACACCTGGGGTTGAAGGACCGCTTCATTAAGAATTTCTAGGGGACTCATAAGAAGCCTATGAAATTTGTGGATGAGTTGGCCCATCATTAGTATTGCATGGCGGCTCAAGTTGTTTTGATTCTAGAGAAGAACTGTCACTTCCAGCCTCTGAAGCAAAAGTTAGGGTGGCTTAAGCGTAAGTGCCAGGACATGGGCAATCTCATGGATGCTTTGACGAGGTATGCCAATTCTGATGGCACGAAGAATCATAGTTGAGATGATGACAAGCCTTTAAAAAGTCAGAAAAACTGTGGTGGTAAGAGTCAACAATAGAATGCCCCATTGCATTATAATAATAACCAGGGTAATGGTGGAAAGCGCAAATTCTTGGATGGCGTGTCATATTTTGTGGCTAACACTAATGCAGGGTTCAAAAACAAGCGTCGTAATGGCAAGCAACCATATGTTCTGAGGGAAGCCCAAAAACTATGAGGAGGCTCTTGATGCAACTTGTACAAAGCACAAGTATCCCAACAAGCCATCCTCTCATGTGTGGAAGGATTGTTATATCATGCAGGAGTTCAGGAACCAGATGTTTCAACGTCATGGCAATGTTGATGGGCCGCCAAGTAGGTCAGGTTCTGGAGGATTCCAGGGAGCCGTGTTTGGCAATGGCAGCTAGAGTTCTAGATGTCAGGGTCAAGGGAACCATGGTGATCATAATCAGCAATCTGATCAAGGTAATCAGCAGCAGCATAACCAATCAGTATATCAAAGTTATCCTAAGCAATTGAGCTATGGCCAATACCTTGTATTCACTATGAACACTTGCAAGCGTGACCAGAATGTCCACAAACGGGCGATTCACATGGTTGAGCCGATGGTCCCACAATATTTGAAGTGGTCTGAGCACACGACTACTTGGAGCCAGGCGGATCACCTGCTCCGTGTTGATAATCCGGGTCATCTGGCCTTTGTGGTGGCCCTTCAAGTGGGTGGTTACAAGTTTACTAAGGTACTTATGGATGGTGGCAGCAACATCAACATATTGTACTATGACACTTTTCGGTAGATGAATCTGACAACAAAGGATCTTAAGCCATCCTCTACTTCCATTCATGGAGTCGTGCCAGGCAAGTCAACTTATCCTGTAGGTGTCCTTCGGAGACGAATATAACTATACGGTAGCGACACTTGGGTTTGAGGTTGTCAAAATCAAAAGTCCGTATCACGCTTATTTGAACGGTTGGCTTACGCCAAATTCATAGCCCACCCATGCTACATATACTTGCAGCTCAAAATGCCAGGACCTAAGGGAACGATTATGGTATATGGAGATCGTAAGGTCACCTTGGAATGTGAAGAAGGAGACGCTTCTTTTGCCGAAACGACTTGTGCTGCTGAGGAGCTCAAGTTTTATAAAGACAACATGGACCCGGCTGATATGACCCCTCTCAAGAAGCCTACCACGGAGGAGGACCCTCCCCTCAAATTCCAGTAGGCTATAGACACAAAGCAAATTGACTTTGCACCTGGCAACTCTTCTCAGCAGTTCACTATTGGGACAGGGATGGATCCCAAATAGGACAACATGATCATTGAATTTATCCGTCATAACCGGGACATATTTACGTGGAAACCTTCTAACATGCCTGGTGTACCAGGAGAATTCTTTGAGCACCGCCTTAATGTGGATCCTAAGATGAAGCCATTCAAGCAATTCCGCTATCATTCTAACAAGGAGAGGCGTAAGGCCATTGGAGAAGAAGTGGTCGGGCTCTTAGCTATCGGGTTTATAGTGGAAGTTTTTCACCCTCAGAAGTTGGTTAACCCGGTGCTTGTGCTCATGAAAACTGACACATGGCGTATGTGTGTAGATTACATAGATCTCAATAAGGATTGCCTAGCTGATCCCTTTGCCCTACCTTGTATTGAGCAGATCAGTGATGCAACGACGGGTTGTGAGAGTATGTGCTTCCTAGATGCTTATTCTGGATATCGTCAGATAAAGAAGGCAGTTGAAGACCAGGAGAAAACAACCTTTATCACACCCTTTGAAGGTTTCTATTATGTGTCTATGCCTTTTGGGCTTAAGAGTGCTCAGGCGACTTACCAGCATTGTGTTCACAATTTCCTACATGGACAAATTTGGCGCAATGTTCTTGCTTATGTTGAAGAAATTGTGATAAAATCAAGGAAGAAGGAAACCTTGCTTAAGGATTTCAAGGAAACCTTTGACAATATCCGCGTGTACAAGATGATGCTTAACCTGGCCAAGTGCGTTTTTTGGGTACCCACACGAAAACTGCTAGGTTTTGTGGTTTCAGAGAGGGGCATCGAAGATAACCCGGAGAAAATTGAGGCTATCACTTCCTTTTCTAAGGCGGCCTGTATCAATGATGTGCATCGCTTGGCAGGTCGCATTGCGGGCCTAAGCCGGTTCATAAGTCGCTTGGGTGAAAAGGTGGTTCCGCAATACCAGATGATGAAAAATATGGATAATTTTGTTTGGAGTGATGCTACTAATGAGCCTTTTGAAGCACTAAAAAGGCAGTTGGCTGAGCCACCCATCTTGGCGGCTCTGATCGACAAAGATCCTATGCTCCTGTATGTTAGCTTGGCAGTCGGAGTGGAACGCAGGGAGGAAGGGAAGGAGTACCCAGTCCAAATGTCAGCTTATTATGTCAGTGAAGTATTATGAGAGTCCAAGCAGAGATATCCACATTGGTAGAAATTGGTGTTTGGAGTGTTCATGTTAGTTCCAAATTGAAGCAATATTTCCTTGGGCATCCAATCACTATGGTCAGCTCGTCTCCTCTTGGGGATATAATCCAAAATAGAGAATATTGGGGCTGGATGCACTCGATCACCTATGGGGCTATTGGCCCCTTTATGGTTCGTTGGGAGTGTGGACGCAAGCACAAAGAGGAGAGACAATGAGATGACACGACGATTTACCTAGGTTCGGGCTGCTATGAAGCATAAAACCCTACTCCCGCTTTGTGGGTGGGTTTATCAGAGGAACACGAAGAGCGTCCAACACTCCAGCCCGGCAAGGCTTGCCATCGAGGGAGTTACTATGCGTGTACAAGTGTTCAAAAGTCTGAATCCTGAGCTAGGTTTCCTTGGGCCTCCTTTCATAGCACGAGGGGTAACCAAAGTGGCAAAACAATCATTGGCTAATGATTCGATAGTTAGCAGACCTTATCATTTCTAACTCTGGCATTAGGGACAAAATGCCATCATTGCTAGTCTAGGTGGCGTGCGGGGGCGCATCTCCGACAAGCTTAAACCACTTCTCTAGCTAACTATCACACCTCAACTTGCCACGTCTATGGACGGGTGCCGAGGACGCATAATTTATCTCCCAGTGTGTCACCACATGGTTAGCGAGAGTCACTTAGCCACCTGGGGGATCGACACCGCATCGACAAGTGGTTGGCCTTGCGATGAGGTGAAGCGGTGTCCGATCAGCTCGCGCCTGCCGGGGAATGGCTTGCCGGGTCTTCATTAAGGAGTGCACGTCTTAGTCCCTGGCAAGCGCTGGGGACGTGCTTGGCGCATAGTAGTCCAAGCTTGGGCTGGCACATCGGACTCGCCTGAGTCTTGCCTTGATTGTTTGGCAGGTTTGGCTTAATGTCGAAGGGTTCAACTACTACCGCCTGTGCATAAGTCAGGGGCACTGAGTACCCTTGTGCTAGTGCATCGATAGGAGCCCCCGGGTCTGGCCCACAGGTTCTGGCCAAGTGTCATTGGGTCAGGACCAAGGACAAGCGCGCAATGTGAGGGAGTAACTGCCAATTTACTGCTCAGTATTGACCCACTACCTCAGGGCATTTCCGCCACGCGCGCCACATGCATAGCATGGAGTTAAAGGGGGGCACGCCTGACTTAAAGCTCTGGTCGTTGAAGAAACCGAGCACCATGGATTGGAGCAATGAGGCAGTTACCTATTCGCCCGTTGTCATGGGTGATGGAATTGGTGGAGACGGGCGGTGACCCTTGGAGTGGGGGCGAGCCAGCCCCCGTACCCGCCCTAATAGATTGGGAGGTCGGGAGAGGCGATGCTCATCCACCTTCTCCTCCTCCTTGAGTATGAATCCAGAGAGCTCACTCTTCTGCTTCCTTGTCTTGAACTGCACTTGTTGCCAGCATGCCCATGGGACAAAGGCGTTCTCTGGCTTCCACCACGACGGCGCGGGCTTCCCTTCAGGGTCATGCCATCGCTTCAGCCATAGAAACAGAGGGCAATTCTAGGGCATGTGGTGGAGGTGCTGAAGGGGTCGAGGCCAACGTGGGGCCCGTGCTCGGGGAAGACGGAGTGCTGCTTCTATTCCTCCTTCGTCATGAGACCTACCCTAAGGTGGGTCACACCAAGGGGACAACACTGGAGTTCGTCATTAAGCTGTGTGGTCCTCCCCGAATCCACCTACGTGTCCGTCGCCCTTTCGCCAGAGTGATGGAGGTCGACAAGCCGCATGTGTTGTGGTTGTGGGTGCATGGCTGCTCTAACGGCACCGTGCGAGCAGATGTCGAGTTTCCAGAGCACCGCGTCATGCTTCTCAAGCACGGATGGGAATGTCCTCCACTTCAAGTTGGTGGAGGTCGACCAGCTCTCCGTCAAGATTTATGGGCTTTCAGGCGCCCATCTTGGCTGCTTCGAGGAGAGCTCCTCCTTGAGCGATAGCGACTAGGAGGACAGTGTCGGTGAAGATGATGACGACAATCCCCCATCCCTCAAGTCAGAGTATGCCAACTCAGACTCAAGCTGAGCACCGGTCGCACCATCACCGTGAGCTAAACCCCTCCCCGGCAGACCGATTTGACGGGTGTTCTTGATTTCGGTGCCACCTTCTCCCCCAACCGAATCCGTTAGGCCTGTCGTCCGGTGGGCCTGTCGTCTGCGCAATGCTTGCCTTCGTCAATGCCTTCCGGTGGACTTCGGCTTCGTCTTCCCTTCTGGTGGGCCTGTCGTTCGTGCACTATTGGCCCCGACAGGGTCAGCGTGGGCTTCCGTTGGGGACCTTCTTTCATCCCCTTTTTCTCTAGTGTCTTGTTTCTAGGGGAGAAAGTCAAATAAAGGATTATTAAAAAGGCGTGTCTTCTAATGTAACTTTTATCCAACTTGTATCGAAAATGAATGAGAAAAGTGCCATTTTCCTGTCGAAAGTACTATCCTTTTCTATCCTTGTTTATACTGTCTTGGTATGTTTTGTCCTTGCTACATGGAGCCGCTTGCCGGATCATCACTTAAACACAAATTCCAAGAGGGAAACGAGCCCCTGGTAGTAGGTTGGCGTTGTTCCCCAGCACAGCTCCTTGCCAATGTCGGCGTAGCCACCCATAGTTGTTAAACAAAAATAGTGGGACGACTCGTCTCGACAAGGGTTCTCACCACGTGGAGGACTGCACTACCCATAGTAAGGAAGATACTAAGGATTTCCTCGAGGAATTTGAAAGGCATTGAACTTGGGATATGTGATTATACCTATCTTTTCTATTAGGGTCTCACTCTCTCAATCTATTAATATGGTAGCAAGTGTCGATTACAGAGGAATTACACCAAATCAGCTAGGTTGTTCTTGATGAAAGGAAAGGTGGAAGGTAAAATGGAGTCGTTGCCGCCATTCTTGTCGTGATCCACCGGATGACCTAAACCATGGGTGTTTCCTCTTCTTAAGTAGCTATGTCGTTGGACTGGGCCCGAGTCGCTAGAGCAGGCCGGTCGACCCACTCTGGCCCATAGAAGCAGGGGTTGTCTTGCCTTGCAGAGGTGGGCCACGCCTAGGCCTTGTGGGACGGGAAGTTAGGGGCGTCAAGGTGGTTAACATCCCCTCCTCCTTGGGTCAAGGCCTGCCCCCAAGCCTCCGAGTGCGGGAACCGTGCCTGGAGAGCGAGCTTGTCCACCCAAGCGACCCCTATCGCTGCTCCGAGCGTCCATTGTACTTGTACCTATTCAAGCATTGCTCCGTTCTTCTTGCGCCATCTTGTTTGCAGGACATTGATCGGATCGCCATGTGATCGGTGCTTGTGGGCAGAGTGTCAGAGATGATTGCTTCAGGTCAAAGAGCTTGTCGTAGTTGAGAGACGTGGAAGACGGGATGTACCATTGGTTGGGGAGGCAGCTTGAGCTCGTAGGCGACATCGTTGACCTTGGCGATAGTGGGGAAGGGACCATAGAACTTGTAGCTGAGCTTATGGTTGGCGTGTGGAGCGACAGAAGTATGCACGTACGGCTGTAGCTTCAGGAACACCTCGTCGCCGACCTGGAACTGCTTGAAGGAGCACTTCTTGTTGGCTTGGTCTTGCCTGATTTCTCGCGCGTGGTGGAGTCGTTGCTGCATCAGGTCTTGCATGACTTGGCGCTCCTCCAGCCATGCCTGGAGTGCCGGTAGCGAGGTTGACGAGGTCACCGTGATCCCCAAGTGTCGTGGTCCGTGCCCGAACATAGCCTTGACCGGAGTCATGCAGATGGCGCAGCAGTGGGACGAGTTGTACCAGAACTGGGCCAAGGGTACCCAAAAGCTCCACCGTCTTGGATAGGCTTGGATGGAGCAGCGCAAGTACGTCCCGATGCACTAGTTGACCCGCTCCATCTGTCCGTCCATGTGCGCGTGATTAGCCGTACTCATGCGAAGCTGTGTACCTACATACTTGAAGAGTTCCTGCCAGAAATGGCTTGTAAACACTAGGCCACGGTCAGAAATAAGTGCACCTAGGAACCCATGAAGCTTGTACAACTGCTGCATGTAGAGGTTGGCGACCTTCGCGGCAGTGTATGGATGTGCCAGAGGTAGGAAGTGCATGAAACACGCCCTCTTGTCGACCAATACCAGCAGGCAATTGTGCTGGCCAGACTGTCGCAAGCCGTCCACGAAATCCATGGTGATGATATCCCAGGACTCCTTCGGAATTGGGAGGGGCATGAGCAGCCCTAGTGAAGCAGCATGGTAAGGTTTGGCTTGTTGGCATACCTGACAACAGCGCACGTATTGTTGCATGTGCGTCTTCAGTTTGGGCCAGTCGAAGTGTCGACGAATGCGCCTATATGTGACTGGGAAGCGTGAGTGCCCTCCCATTGGGCTATCGTGGAAGGCTGAGATGATGCGCTATTGCATTGCCATGGATCCTCCCAACCAAATGAGGCCGTGGAATCGTAGCAGCCCGTTCTGCAGCTGGAACCTCCCATTTTGATCTGTCCGGACCGCCGACTGTTTGAGGAGGCGTTGTGGATGCGGGTTGTTATTGTAGCTATTGATCACGTCCTCCAGCCATGCCGGTTAACAAGAGTTAACTGTGTATAGCATCTTAGCCGGGTTAGCGTGAGACGGGCGTCCGCGGCTGTGTTCTCAACGCCTTTCCTGTAGTGGATGGTGAACCGCAGCCCCAGCAGCTTGGTAAAGGCCCGCTGTTGCAACGACATAGTGAGGCGCTTTTCTGTCAGGTGGATCAGGCTGCACTGGTTGGTGTGGATCGTGAACTCTGTGTGCTGAAGGTATGGCCACCACTGATCCATCGTGACAATCACTGCCAGGAACTCCTTCTCGTACGTGGATAGGCCTTGATAGCGCGGGCTGAGTGCCTTGCTCATGTACGCAATCGGGTGGTCGTCTTGCTAGAGTACTACGCCGATCCCCTTGCCGCAAGCATCAATTTCGATCACAAATGGCTTGGAGAAGTCAGGAAGGGCCATCATTGGGGCTTCAATCAATTGGTTCTTGAGCAGTTGGAAGGTTGTTTCCGTGACAGACGTCTAGATGAAGGGAACTACTTTTCTTGAGAAGATTGACAAGCGGCCGGGCCAGGATGTCAAAATTCTTGACGAAGCGTCTATACTATATGGTGAGCCCCAGGAAACTACGGACAGCCTTGACATCTATGGGGGTAGGCCATTAGGCGACCGCGCGTATCATTGCTGGCTTCGTGGAGGCACCTTGGTTACTGATGACGTGGCCCAAGTAGGAGAGTTTCTGTTGCCCAAACGCACACTTGGAGAGCTTCACATGCCAGTGGTCGCGCCAAAGCAAGGTGAGCACCTGACGCACATGCTCAATGTGATCTTCGAGTGTCTTGCAGAACACGAGGATGTCGTCGAAGAAGAGCAGGACACAGATGCGAATGACCGGCATCAAGGTCTGATGCATGCTGCTGTTGAAGGTGGCTGGTCCGCTGGCCAATCCGAAGGACACCACCTTAAATTCAAAGTGGCCTGAGTGCGTCTGGAAGGCTGTTTTGTGTTCTTCCCCTTCTGCAAGGCGAATCTGGTGGGAGCCCGAGGGCAAGTCAAGTTTTGTGAACCATTTTGCCCCATGAAGCTCGTCCAGGAGTTCTTCAATGATTGGAATATGGTACTTGCTGACATATGTGAGAGCATTGAGGTGGTGGTAGTCGATGCAGAGCCGCCATGTTCCATCCTTTTTCTTGACCAGAATGACTGGGGACGAGAATGCGCTCGAGCTTTTCTGGATGATTCCCTTGCATAACAACTCCTCCACTTGCATTTGAAATTCATTCTTGTGGTCGGGCTTGTGACGGTAGGGCCTGATGTTCATCGGTTGTGCTCTTGGAATCAGAGGGATCTGTCGATCGCACGCGCGGCATGGGGGTAGCTCGTCTGGTTCCGTAAAGACATCTTGGAAGGTGACGATGACACGCTAGAGGCCTTCTGGAACTGGAGTGGTTCCGTCATCTGCTATGTCGATGGCACAGATGTGGACGACGTGCATGATCGCACTATTGGTGTAGAGGAGCTGCAGCTAGAGTTCATTGATGGAGAGGCAGGTTGACGACGCCTCATCCTGCCCACAGAGGCCTACTGGGCCTGCTAGCGTGGGAATCTCGATGACCTTGGCCCGCCAATCCACCCGTCATGGTACTGTGCTCCTCGAGCCAGTCCATGCCGAGAATCGTGTCGTATGTGCCGAGCGCGAGCACCTTCATATTGGCGGAGAAGTGGTGCCCTTGAGAGTAGCTAAGTTCGCCCCCATCGGCAGCGCGCACCTTGTACTCGCGCGCGAGAGCTTGGACACCATTGAGCTCCTTGGCTAGCTTCTGGTTGATGTAGGACGTGGTGCTACCCGAGTCGACGAGGATCAGCACCTTGCGCCCTTATATACAGGTGCGGAGCTGGAACGCTTTTAGGGAGACACTGCCCATGGATCTGGCCTTGAGACTGCCATGACGATGTCCTTCGCGGCATTTGGCGCACCTAGTGCTTGATGGTCCGTGGTCGTGTTGATGCCGAATAACTCCAGGAGATCCTCGACAACATGGAGCTGCACCAACGTTGGACACGTGTGGTCAGTGCCCCAGCGTTCGCTACATATGAAGCAGAGCCCGCGCACATGGCGATAATCGTGCAGGGCATTGAGTTTGGCCATGTCGATGTGGGCTGCATCGGTGCCGTGGCGGTCCGTGGCCACCGACTATGGCGCCACACGCAATGGTGGCATTGGCAGCGGCAGCGGTGTGCTTGGTCAAGCCGAGATGTCTGGTGGCCACGGCGGACTCGGCCACGACAGCTCCCCTCGCGCGCCGTCCACCACGTCCTCCTTGAGCAGCGCAAGAGCGTAGGCAGTGTCCAAGTCCGGTGGTCATTGCACCAAGACCACCGCTCAGATGTCCGGTCACAGTCCCTCCACAAAATGGGTAAGAAAATAGAATGGGTGAATAGCATCAGAATAGGAACTCAAGTGGTTAATTATAAGCTCAAAGCGCTCAATGAAATCAGCTATTGTAGATGTTTGTTTGATGGTGTAAAACTGTCGGATCAGCACCTGATGGCGCCCGCGCCCAAGACGAGTGGCCAACAGAGCCGAAAAGGAGTCCCAATCAAACCCACTCAACTTTTTCTGAATCGACTGTAACCAAATGGCTGCTGGCCCTGAGAAATTGAGCGCAACCATGGGAACCCAAAAGGATCCGTGGACTCCGAACATGCTGAAGTAGTGCTCACACATGGTTTTCCAAATATTTGGGTTCTCCCCCGTAAATTCCGGGAAGGAAATGGACGGGTGTGCTTGCCCAAGCCTTGCAAGCATCCGGCTAGCATGCGCGAAGTGGGAAGTGAGGACAGGTGAAGACAGGTTTTCGGGCTGACCATTTGCCGGGAGTGGCGGCGGCGTCTTGAACGACGTCGCCGGCAACCCCCGTTAAATATGGAATTTTCCATGGTCAGTGGACCAGTGAGGTGTGTCCGCGGCGCTTGGGTCAGTGTCGCGCATTGCTGAATGTGGCACCGTTGCGTCCTCGCTATTGTCGTCGTTGCGGATCGGGCGCATTTGCTACAACACCGTCATGGTGTAGCTCAGATTGGTGATGCGGTGCTCCAGATCGGGGCGCCAGGTCACCAGATCGTCGAGTCGTGCGGTGACCGTGGTCAACGCTGCCGTGTTGGCGTCCATGGCGGCTAGATCCATGCCCTCGAGAAGTTGTCGACCATGGAGCACGCCCCTGGTCTCGATGAACTGAGCCAGGGTGAGATCGAAGGAAGGGTGGTGTTTGGGCTTTGATACCATATGTTAGGTTCTCACTCTCTCGATCTATTCATATGGTAGCAAGTGTCGATTACTGAGGAATTACACCAAATCAGCTAGGCTGTTCTTGACAAAAGGAAAGGGGGAAGGTAAAATGGAGCCGCCACCGCCGTTCATGTCATGATCCACCAGATGACCTAAACCATGTGTGTTTCCTCCTCTTAAGTAGTTGTGCCGCTGGACTGGGCCCGATACGCTGGAGCAGGCCAGTTGACCCACTTTGTCCCATAGAAGCGGGGGTTGTCTTGCCTTGCGCGGGTGGGCCGCGCCTGGGCCTTGTGGGCCAGGGAGTTAGGGGCATCAGGGTCGTTAACATTTTCCAAGTAGTATCCATCTGTGGACCATTATGGGTCGTTGTCCACGTTCCTTTGATTCTCTTCCCCGTCTTCCCGATGGTCTAGGGCGCAGGATGAGAAGTGTAACCAATATCACATGTTCATCAAGTACTCTAGCAAATCTTATAACTTAAATGCGATAACATTGCAATTATAAAAATGCGTAATGAGCATGCAAAATTATGATATGATACAATGCCTAGCTCTATTATTATTGCGTAGGGTCTGTGTCTGGCTTTGCACAAAGGGTCACATGCAACATCAGAAATGCTTGTTAAAAAGGTGGCTGCCGGGGGCTGAGCCCGGCAGGCGCACCTCATGGGTAGAACTTACGAACATGCTCAATATTCCATGAGTTAAGCACATTGGTGCCATCTTCGGTCTCCAGACAGACTACGCCAGGTCTAGTGACTCGTCCTACCGAGTAAAAGCCTTCCCACTTCGGCGTCAACTTGTTGGTACCTATGGTGGACCGAACATGCCTAAGGACAAGGCCACCTTCCTTAAGGCTTCGGGCGTGGTCCCTGCGGCTATGGTAACGGCTCAGGGCTTGCTAGTAGCATGCAACACGCATAGTAGCCCGAAGACGGTCTTCCTCGAGGAGCATGGCATCGTCATGCCGTAGTTGTTGTTTCTCTACTTCATCGTAGGCAACCACTCGAGATGACCCATATATGAGTTTTGTGGGGACCACTCCTTCTGTCCCGTACACTAGGGAGAAGGGCATCTGGCCAGTAGCTCGATTTGGTGTCATTTTGAGGGACCAAAGACCCACCGGCAGTTCGTCAATCCAGCGCTAGCCGCTCTTCCGCGCCTTATAGAAAGTCCTTGTCTTGAGCCCTTGCAGCACTTCAACATTCATCCTCTTGACTTGCTCATTGCTTCTCGGATGGACAATAGATGTAAAGGAGACCTTACTTCCAAGGCTCTAGATATATTGCATGAAGGCACAACTCATGAACCAGGTGTCATTTTCAGTGATCACCCTATTAGGCACTCCAAAGTGGCACACCAGTCCTTTAATGAATTTGGTAGTTGATTGTGCAATCACCTTTCTCACTGGTTCTACCTCAGGCCACTTTGTGAACTTGTCGGTTGCTATGAAGAAGAACTCAAAGCCCCTGATAGCATGGGGGTAGGGGCCTAGGATATCGAGCCCCCAGACCGAGAATGGCCAGTATAGAGGAATTATTTGCAGAGCTTGCGTTGGTTGATGGATGTTCTTGGAACAAAACTTACAGGCTTCACACTTGGTGACCAGCTCAGTGGCGTCTTGGAGGGTCGTGGGCCAATGGAAACCTTGCCGGAAGGCTTTACCGTCAAGGGCCCTTGATTGTTTTTGAGAGCCACATAGTCCTATATGAATCTCCGCTAACAACTTTAGTCCATCCTCCTGGCAGATGCACCCTAATTTCACATCGTTTAGTCGTCTTCTATACAAGGTGCCATTGACAAACTAGTACATACTTGACTGTCGGGCTAGTTTTTAGGATTCCTCTTTATCTTAGGGGAGTTCTCCTGCTTGAAGGAAGTGAACTATATGTTGCGCCCAGGTCGGAGCCTGTGGCTCGTAACAAGCACTAAAGGCGTCTCCTCATTCCCGGGAGCGCTTGCCTCAACCGCGAGAACCTAGGGCCCTCCGACAAGGAGCTTCTCATCAACCGGAACGGGACCTTCCCCGGGAGCTTCTCTACCAGCGGCTTCAGGGAGCTCTGACGGGAAATGCTCGTGAGAGTTCAGCTTCCTTCTCGTTTCGGACATCGCTGCTGGGGATACCGACGGTTGGGTGAGGCGAAGAATAAAAGTCCCTGGTTCCACAGGAAGCTTCTACGTAGCACACCTGGATAGTTGGTGAGCAATGCTGTTTTCTTCTTGTGGCACATACTCTGCTTGTAGTCCATCGAAGTGCTCCTCCAATTTCCTAACCTCTTCCACGTATGCCTCCATCAGCGGGCTCTAGTAATTTTGTTGACTTGCTTCACCACAAGCCAAGAGTTTCCTTGGAAAACTAGTCTCTTGATCCCCAACTCTACCGCGATTCTAATTCCGTCAAGGAGCCCCTCATACTCAGCAGTATTGCTGGTGGCTTCCCCCTGAGGAAAGTGCATTTGAACGACATACTTGAAGTGTTCTCCGGTGTGGGCAACGAGGAGCACGCCTACTCCGGCGCCATGGAACGAGAAATCACCACCAAAGTAGATGATCGAATCTTTGACTGCTTCTTTGCCGTGGAGGATTGTCTCTGGAACTTCTTCATCTGGCGTTGGTGTCCATTCTGCGATACACTCTGCCAACGACCTGCTTTGAATGGTGGAAGTGGTCTCATACTTCAATCCGAAGCTTGACAACTCCAGTGCCCACTCAACTATCCTGCTACTGGGTTCGGGGTTCATCAGTATGCGTTGCAATGGGAAACGGGTAACAAGCATTATCTCATGGGCTTGGAAGTAGTAGCTCAGCTTCCTCGAGGCCATAATGAGGCCGAAAATCAACTTTTGTACTCTAGAATACCTTGACCTAGCCCACTGTAATAGGGAATTGACAAAGTACACGGGCCGCTGCACTATTTTCTTCTTCACTACCTCTTTAGATCCATTGTCATTCATCTGCTGAAGTCCCCCTTGATCCATATCGAGTCCTGCCACTGATGTTTTGGTCTCGTCCCCCGCAGCATTGGTAGCAGTAGTGAAATCTTGATCCGCTTCCTGCTGCGCCACCAGCGCTTCACTAACCACTTGATTCGTCGCTGCTAAATATAACATAATGGCTCTTGTGATTTATAAGTGACCAAGGTAGGAGCAGAGGAAAGGCAATTTTTCAGGTCTTGCAGCGCTGCATCTACCTTTGGGGTCCACTGCACTGGGCCAGCCTTCTTCAAGATCTTGAAGAATGACAAGGCGCGCTCAGCGGACTTGGAGATGAACCAACTCAATGCGGAAAAACATCCTGTCAAATGTGTGATATCTTTGATTTACTCGGGTGCTTGTATCTGTTCGATCGCTTTGATCTTGTCGAGATTAGCTTCTATTGTTTGTTGAGATACAAACAACCTAAGCAGTTTGCTGGATGGGACACCAAATACACACTTTTCAGGGTTGAGCTTCAGGTTGATCTTTCTCAAGTTTGCAAAAGTTTCTTCTAGATCCTTTATGAGGATGTTTTTTCCAAAGTACTACCTAGTTTGTACCAAATTCGAAAAGCATATGTCGAAATTAAAAAAAAAATCAAAATAGCACCCCGTCAGCCTCTGGTGGGCCGAAGAGGGGCCAACCGGCCACTGGGAGGACGAAGAGGGGACCGTCGGCCACCACCAGGTCGAAGAGAGGCCCGTCGGGCTCAGGGAGGCCGAAGAGTGGCCTATCGGCCTCTGGCTGGCCAAAGAGGCCTGGTCGGCCTCCAGGCGGCCGATGGGCCCTAGGATAAGGCCGACCACTCTTTTCTTTCTCCTCTGACCACTCCTTTCACCCTCCCCCGTCCTCCAGGATCCCCATCTCCACCTCCCACTCCTGTTGCTCTCTGGTGCTTCCACCGCCGTGCCGATCTCTTCGCTCGTCCACCCATTTTCGTATCCAACCCGCATAAACAATAGATCAGGGCGCTCTCCACAGGCCGACGATATTTTTTTGCTTCCAACTCAATCAAATGTCAACTTTCAACTCGGTTGTGGATTCAGTTCTTATTGGTTACCGTCTATTTACAGGTAAATGGCTTGCCCATTTTGTTGAGGTCCAGGTGACCCTTTTTCTTCCATTGATTCCGGTGCGTCTGTATTCACTTTGGTGTTGGATCGTTGATATTCTAGGCGTGTTGTCAGATTCTATATCTTGTTTATCTGACTGTGGCATATGGTTGATGTTGTTTTGGTTGGAATGTATTCAAATGTGTTTGTTTATATGATTATGATGTTTGCTTCCATTCTTGTTGTAGTATGTTCCATGCAGTGTTAGATCACATCTTGCTCGGTACATTAAGGAGTGTAGAGCTTTAGCTATTCGGAGGGGTGACACAGATATTGATCTTGCTCTTCACAATAGTGAGGGTAACTTTTACCATGTTCTGTTTAGACATGGTCGATGAGCAGTAAATTTCATGGTCCTTCATGGGAGGAACTTGTGAATGATTATGGTCTCCGTCATCATGACATGATGACTGTTAGGCTTGGGCACTATGGAACTATGGTTCTTGTTGATTTTCATCAAGATGGTGTTATGTTGTTTCCTTTACTCTGTGTTGGTAAGTTATTTGTTTGACTGATTTTCTGTTTTGTTTTAGCTTATACGTTTTGCTATTCTGATCAGTTTGTGCAATTATTTTTTGTAGCTCTTGAGGATCTGAGTGAAACTCAGACGGAATTATCATCAAATGTATGTCATGTCGCGACAGCTCTTTGATGACAACTACATATTGTGTACTCCTTTTGTTCATAGGATGGATGCCATGAATATTATTTCTCAACATATGGTAAGATTTGGTTTCGGGTATTTTTTATTTATTTGTTCTTTGCTGTAGCATAATGTTTTAAATTTGTAAGCTGAATATCATATAACTTGATTTTTCTTGGGAGGTTATTCCTACCATGGTTGTGAGGAGTTTGAAGGAATTTGTGTCAATTCCTAGGAATGGTTCTTTAACTCTTGAAATTACTTTGGATTCTGAAGATGATGATATATTTGTGAGCATACCTTGTTCCTACTTTATTGGCTTGGGTGGTAGAATGGTGTTGAAGAAGGAAGGTTTCGGTAATTTTTTGCTGACATCGTCTATTGATGTCAACAATTTGGTGCTCATAACCTTCACAGAGCGTGAACAGGAGCTAGCTATTGTTTTCAGCTATCTGCCACAGTGATCGTATTGTCTCGCCCTACTATCCCCCATTTTCTTTTCCTGCCCTACTATCCCGCCATATTCTTTCCCGCCATACCCTGCCACCACTTTCTTTCTCGGCATTCTCTACCATCATTCTCTCTCACCACTTTCTTTCCCGCCATTCTCTCCTGCCATTTCCTTTTCTGCCTTTCTCTCCTGCCATTTTCTTTCCTGCCTTTCTCTCTCGCCATATTCTCTTGTGAACCTATATAACCACATCCGTAGTAAGGTGGGTCAGCAGGCCCTTCTTTTCCCTTTCACTCCTGCCATCCTTTCGCTCCCACCATCCTTTCGTGGAGATGTCTCATCCTCATTATCCTTCCGATCATAGGTTTCACTCTAGTATGTCCGTTCGTCTTCTCCGTCTAGCCGCCAATTTCAAGATGGATGATAGAGTAGTTCCATGGGAGGAACTCATTAGTAGTGACACCATAATGAATGAGTTGGCTCACTCATTAGCTAGGAGTGTGTGGCCTCCAAGGACTTTTGAGGAGATACGAAAAGAACTTCTCAGGTTGCATGGTAGATGGCAAAAGCAACTGCATAAGTGTGAAGCTTACCTCAGGATTGCTGTGAATAATTCAGATTTATGGTCAGTAGATAGGGAGGACGAAGAATACCTCTTCATGCCGAGCACCAAGGTCAAGACTACCGCATCGTCGATGGGCAAGAGTTCTACATCAACGAAGGGGAAGAGTTCTACATCGACGAAGGGCAAGAGTTCTGCATCGACGGAGGATGAAGACGACCTCTTCATGCAGAGCACCAAGGTCAAGACTACCGAATCGTCGAAGGGCAAGAGTTCTGCATCGACAAAGGGTAAGAGATCTGCATCGACGGAGGAGGAGGATGATGCGTGCATGTAGTACTGTTTTATGTAGTGATGTTTAATTTCAGTTGTACTGTTTAATTAAATTGTAATGTTTAATTTAGGTGTACTATTTAGTTAAGCTGTATTGTTTCATGCAGTTGTACTGTTTAATTCAGTTGGATGCATTTAGTTTGTAGTACTAGTGTTATCTCTCTAAACCAATTGACCACTGAAAAAGAACATGAATATGTCTCATACATGAATCTGTCGCATACATGAATATATCCCATACATAAGATAGACATATGTCTCATACATATTTAGATAGTCATGTCTAATACATAGATAACTATATCACTGCTCGAGACGGCGACGAATCTTGGGCTTCCTCGGACAAGGACCAGAAGGCGATAAACACTCAGGCGATGGACGAGTGTCACGATGACCACGACCATAGACCACCTCGTCCGTTAGTGTCTGTGTATCCTACGTCGATGGTGGTGGTGGAGTGACAAGAACTGTCTTCGATATATCATAGGTGTTTGCACCTCAGTCATCGTCCTCGCCATCACCAGGTATGTATGAACTAGGATAGTAAACCCAGGTGACTTAACTGAAGTCATGAACAGTTGTGACTGGCTACCGACTGCGGTAAGGTAAAACATGTAAAATTGATTTACGAGCCTATAGTTTTTAAAAGAATGTACAAAGTAAAGTTACCTAGGTCCATCTGATGAAACCAAGAAGAGCCCCTAGGTTGTGAAGGAGGTGGCTGCTGGTAGAAATAGCTCCCTGGTTGTGAAGGAGTTGTCTACTGCTAGGAGGAGCCCCCGGGTTGTGAAGGAGGTGTCTGTTGCTAGGAAGAGATCCTTGGTTGCGAAGGAGGTGCCTGCTGCCAGGAAGAGATCCCTGGTTGAGAAGGAGCTACCTGCTGCCAGGAAGAGATCCCTGGCTGCGAAGGAGGTGCCTGCTGCTAGGAGGAGCTCCCTGGTTGTGAAGATCGAGGTTCTGAACGCTGCACAGAGGTTCGAGGTTCTGAACGCTGCAGAGAGGGGCGTGGCAGACGATGTGTTGCACGAGTGTTAACAACATCCGAAGATCATCTACATGTAACAGCTGCATAAATCCCGCATAGCTTCCCTTGAAGACTCTTCAGCCTTGTGACTTGCTCTCACGGTGGGATATTTTCTCCTCTCTCAAAGCGGTCCACTAAAGCGGTAAGCTCCTCTAGCGCCTCAGATGTCAATTCACCCTGTACACAGAAAGTTAACCAATTGTATATGTTCAGGTTAAGGGAAACCTTAACATGTGAGAAAAATAGCACATACCGCATGGTGTATGGTTCCCACAACTGAGGTAGTTGGGAACAAATCGCTGGTTAGAGGGGCTTCGATATGATCAGGAGCGGATGATGGAACCAAGTAGATCCTCGTGCTCTGCTAGTAATGATGCAGATACAACCCGAACTTGTCCCAATCAAAGGCCCGAACTTCATCCCAGATATTTTTTGACGTAGTAGTCGATTCATCGACGTAAGGGCTAATGTCGCGAAGCCAAGATGCATGGGACTGGTTTCCTCCTACGTGACTGTACCTGAGATTGAAATGCACATTACATGATTAGTTATATGCCGAATGCAGACATGATGACTAAAGTAGTATTACTTACTTGTGCATGTGATCTGGTAAGTTTGGAATGACAGGAATGTCAGGCTCTTGGCATAGACCGAAATATCTCATCACCCTATGAAGAGCCATCTCCCCAACCATCACGTCGAACACCAACTTGACCTTGGTCATCCAATAATGCCGATCTGTAGTGCACAATCCAGACAACCCAACTGGACACCTTTCTGAAATAGCATGATCAGAGTATGGCTCCCATATAACTTGATCCTCGTGAAAACTATCAAACTGCGTCGTGAAGGAGGGGTAGCAGCCCCTCAACTGGCTATGCGCAAACTGTCTCTATGCATGACAACAAACATTAGTAAATAATATTGAATAGCGAGAAATAAACATTAGTAATTCATATTGTTACTAATTTTGAAAATACCTCTCTCCGTTCCCACATAGATCCCATAGTAGGCAAGTCGCTGATAGAAGACACGTAAGTCCTAGCCATGTCCTCATAACCAAAAGGTTTTTCAACGCTGACATAGGGTCGACCAATAGGGAATCTCTCATATGACCAAAAATGCAACAATAGTGGACATCCAACAAGACTAGATTTTCTAGACTTCAACTGGCAAGCTTTGCACATGCCTTGATACATCGCCGCTAACACATCAGAACCAAAACTCCTCTGCACAATGTTTCATATGACCAAAACGCCTCTATACGTAGCTCTTCGATTTGCTTGGGGATCGTTGAGAGGCGTCTCAGGATGTCCTTAATGAACTTCACCGTCTCTTTGTCCCCCATAATAGCCTTGATGTTGTAGAGACTTCTAGCGTATAATTGTTCGGTTAAAGAAACATCCTTTATCTTAATTATGTTGTTGTCCTGGAGATTGCGAGTTCGGGGGGCTGCAGATAATTCAAGTGTATGTGTCGGCAGGCCGGTTTTTTCATACATGATTATTTGAGTCGGTTATCATGGGCTCATAAAAATACTTACCAAAGATTGCTTGGGTCATATGAGCAATGTGCCATTTTAACCCGACCAACTATTTAGTAATGGGTCTCAATTGACCCTCAATGTCTTCCGCGCACTTGATGAAGGCAGCTTTTTAAGCCTCCAAGGATTTCTTCTCCACTTCAAAGCCTACCTTTATTTTCTCTAGCTCTTCCAATGAAAATCGAAGTTTAACTCAACATTTGCTTGGGCGGTTTGCGCCACTTCTAGATCTTTTTTCAAGATGGTCAAATTTGACTCGGCTACATTCAGAGCTTCCTGCACAATGGGAGTTATCATTTCATATATTATTCAATCATAAGCCGACAGCAAGGTGTAGAATGACACTTAAGGGGCTATGATAAGGAATTTTTTATTAAGTCCAAAGGAGATTCGAAGTAGAATACTTTACACTCGGGGGCTAATGCATATGAGTTTACCTTCCAACACATAATACGAGAAGACCCGACTCATCTCATGAATATGAGCCGGCCCTTTGGGGCTACAAGTTGCTTCTTCAAAAATATTATATTAACAAGACGTGACTAGTCTAATGACTATGAGCCGGCCCTTGGGGGCTATAGGTCGTTTCTTACGAAATATTATATTAAGAATACCTGGCTCATCTCATGAAGATGAGCCAACCCTTGGGGGCTACAGGTTGATTCTTCAGAAGTTCTATTTTTACAACACCCTACTCATCTCATTAAGATGAGCCGGCCCTTGGTGGTTCCATAAGGATATATAGAGTACAAGACAAAGTTGAGCATACCTCATAATTTCTCTTCATCATGCAAACTAGGCTGGCTTCTATATCCCGGCTTGTGGAGAGACAGCTTAAATAGCCGGCGTGTAATTCTTCAGCATTGAACTCCTCATAATTGGGAAGATCAAGCTTAGCATTTGCCTTCTCAGGCAGTGGCGTTTCATAATTGGCGGTATGCTTAGTCAACACATTGGAGGGCTCTGGAGCTGTGTAACCTGTCCCAATGGTGGTAATCTCCTCGTTCTTCTCATGACAAGGAACATCATCAACTGCTTTCTGAGGACTGGGTGGGTTAAGACTATCTGTAGGGTGAGATTCAACAGTTATAGCCTCAGTGCTCGTTGGCTCAGCATGTTGGGGCAGTTCATCTTGGTCATCCTAATGATCTTCAGGATGCACAACATGAGTTTCAAGAGTCGCCAAGGTCGGATTTTCCTACTCAGGGACCTTAGGGTTGGTTGATGTCTCGCCAACCTTTCTCTTCTTGATTTTGGCGTTGGCCCTGCAAACAAGATACTAGAATGAAGCGTATACAAGGTTAAGATTTAAAATGCAATATATGTATAAGTTAGAAAGTTTACCCGTGGTTGATAACGAGGTGTGGTAGTTTTGTGGCTGTTGAGTAACCTGAAGAAGGTGATGACTAATGTCTACTATGCAACTATATTCTTGAAGACTCGTGTTGGGCGTCCAAGCGCAAAGTTTTGTAGGACAGTAGCAATTTTCCGTCAAGTGGGAGACCTAAGTTTTATCAATCCGTGGAAGGTGTAGGATGAAGATGGTCTCTCTCAAACAACTCTGCAATCAAATACAACAAATCTCTTGTGTCCCCAACACACCAAATACAATGTCAAATTGTATAGGTGCACTAGTTCAGCGAAGAGATGGTGATACAAGTGTAGTAATGATAGTAGATATGATTTTTGTAATCTGAAAAATATAAAAACAGCAAGGTAGCAAGTGAAAAAAGTGAGCATGAACGGTATTGCAATGCTTGAAAAAAGGCCTACGCTCCGTACTCCCGCTAATGCAATCTCTCAACAATGCTGATATAATTGGATCACATAACCATCCCTCAACGTGCAACGAATTATCACTCCAAAGTTCTTATCTATCGGAGAGCATAAGAAGAAATTGTTTGTAGGGTACAAAACCACCTTAATGTTATCCTTTCCGATCGATCTATCCAGGAGTTCATACTAAAATAACCAAGTTATCCTTTCCGATCGATCTATCTAAGAGTTCATACTAGAATAACAACATATGATACGCATCAATTAAATCTAATGTCACCTAGATACTCCAATGTCACCACAAGTATCCATGAATTAATTATACGATACACATCAAACAATTTCAGATTCATAATACTCAATCCAACAAAAACAACCTCAAAGAGTGCCCCAAGATTTCTATCGGAGAAGCTAGGACAAGAACATGTAAGAACCCCTATGCATAGATTACCTCAATGTCACCTCGGGAATCTACAAGTTGAGTACCAAGACATAGATCAAGTGAATCACTTGAATACCCCAATGTCACTACGGATATCCACATGCAAGAAAAATATCAAGAGTTTTCAAATCCCATATTCAATCCAACATAATGAAATCTCAAAGGTAAAACTTAGTTCATCACAATAAGATAGAGAAGGGAAAACACCATGTGTTCCAACCATATGAACAAAGCTCGTGATTTATCAAGATCGTGCCATCTCAAGAACATGGGAGCGAGAGATTGAACACATAGCTACTAGTACAAACAGTCAGCCCCGAGGGTGGACTACTTCCCGCCCATCATGGCCTCCACTGAGATGATGAAGATGGCCACCGGAAATGATCTACCCTCTTCAGCATGGAACTGTTTTCTCTCCAGATTGGTTTTCTATATCCGCTGCTATTTTTATCCTACTCGGATTGGCGTGATGGCGGATATGTGGTGGTATATATGGACTCGGATTCGTGGAAGATATGTGGTGGTGGTATATGGCATCGGTGATGTATCCGGTGTGGTGGTGGTACATAGTAGCTATGAAGATGGTGCGAAGGCGATGTGACAACCTGTCAACAAAACTCGAAACTCCAAAAGACTAGCAACTCAACACGATGATGCAACCACAAATTCAACAAAGCAAAGCACCAAACAAAAAATCGAAAAAGGCTCAGATTGGTTCGGAGAGGATGAACTGACCATAATTTTTCGTGGCATTTTCATGGACTATCGGTATGAAGAAAATATGTCATTTAAACTACAAAAAAACTAGTAGAATCTAACTGAGACACCTAGAAATCTGATACCACTTGATAGAGGCGAAGTTGTCGTTGTCTTTCGATGAGATGTGGCTATCGTTTTTGGTACACTCGACTTTGACAATCTCACTATGAACATGCAAGGACATCATGCCTTAGCAATCGCTAAACCAACTTCGAGAGGTTATTGACCATGCCGCAGCATGATCAACCTAACCACGCGGGTCTGTTTCCTACACACACTCGAAGAATAAGCAAGAAACCGAGATTGCAATCTGGATATTGCGAATATAAGAGGAAAGTGATACTCGTGATCTGCGTTGGGTTTTCCGTGAAGATGAACGGATCATCACAGTACGAAGTGAGTAAGTATTTCCCTCAGTTATGAAACCAAGGTATATCTAACCAATAGGAATACCAATCCTCAACCGTCTTCAGTGGTTGCACAAGAAAGAACAAATAACTTGCACCCAACGTTGGCAAGAGGGTTGTTAATACCCTTGATCTCGTTATTTGCAAGCAAGTTAGTTGTTTAGATAATTTTAAAGTGCAAAATAAAATAAAATCAAATACATAACAACAAGGTAATGATAGCATTTGTGAATATATAAGTGAATAGACCCGGGGGCTGTAGAGTTCTCTAGTGGCATCTCCCATAAGCACAACATATGGTTGGTAAATAAATTACTGTTGGGCAATTGATAGAAAAGAGACAGTTATGCGATTTTCACGGCCATGATCATGTGTATATAGGCATCACATCCATAAATAAATAGGTCGACTCTTGCCTGCACCTATTACTATTACTCCACCCATCGACCTCTATCCAGCATGCATCTAGAGTATTAAGTAAAACATAGTAATGCTTGGAGAACATTGACATGATGTAGACAAAGTAAACTCAATCAATATGGACAAACTCCATCGTATTATCCTTAGTAGTAGTAACACAAAGAAGCAACTTCTCCCCTTCTATCACTGGGATATAGAAACTTGCCAGGTTGAACCTACTACAATGCAACACTCCCATCGAAGAAATATGAATCTAGTTGGCCAAACTATCTCAATAGATCGAAGAGCATTACAAAGCTATGATGGTCATGCATATAGTAACCACAGTATTCAGATTTGAATCAAATACTTTTCATGATAATCTGAGCATAAACTCACAATTCATCGGATCCCAAAAAACACACCATACAAAGGGATTACATCGGATACATTAAGGAAAATATGCGATGAACATTGTATTGAAGATCGTGAAGGAGAGAGAGAGAGGTTTCCATCTAGGTACTACCTACGAACCCATAGGTCTATGGTGAACTACTCACACATCATGGTGAGGGTAGTAAGGTTGATGAAGAAGCCCTTTGTCACCGATCTCCCCTACGGTAGAGTGCCGGAACAGAGGTGAAGATGGCCTCCCGTTGAAACTGATACTTGAGGGTGCAAAAGTGTTTTGGGAGCGCTCGTGGAGTTTTTATGGTAGATGTGAATTTATAGGCCAGAGAACGTTGTCAGGAGGTAGTTGAAGGGTCACCACATATCAGGGCGCGCTCCGTGGTGGCGTGCCCTCTTGCGTTGTGGGGCCCTCTTATAGCTCCCGATCTTCCTTCGAAGCTTCTAGGTCTTGTATTTTTCCAGAAAAAATCATCAATAAATTCGAGGCAACTAGACTTTGTTTGGTACTGTAACTCTGAAAAGGCAACAAACAGGTAGAAAACAACAACTAGCACTGGGCACTGGGTTAATATGTTAGTGATCAAAAATATTATAAATTGGTAAATAAATACCCCAAAAGGATCCTAGAAAGATAATATATTAGCATTGAACAATAAAAAATTATAGGTATGTTGGAGACGTATCAACATCCCCAAACTTAATTCCTGATCGTCCTCGAGTAGGTAAATGATAAAAATAGAATTTTTGATGTGACATGCTACCCATTACGTAATCTTTCGTATGTATGCTAATTGAGAAATGATGAATTAAAAAACAAAAACATGCACTACTATAAAATGGTCCAAAGACGACACATCAATCAGAGACCCTTTGATAAAACTGTGTGCAATGACCAAATCGCAAACACTATAGTGCAAGCTCCATCGCTACTAACATAAATGTGTGTGATGGCGTATCCATCAAATACGATCTAAAAATAGTTGTGTGTGCAATGTTTGGCAAATACTTGGCCTAGATAAATTGTGTACGATGCACGACATATAGTTCATGCCGATAAACTGTTTGCGCTGATCAAGCAAAACACAAATGATTGTCCAGATGGTCACATGTGTGATAGACGATATACATGTCACTTGGATGAACTGTTTGTGATGAGGTAAAACAACATAAACGGTTACATAGATCAAGATGTGTGTGATAGACCACCTATAGTTCACTGGGATGGACTGTGTACGATAAGCCAAAATAACACAAGCGGTTTCTAAAATCAAGATGTGTGTGATGTAGACAGGCTCGGACTTGTTGTGGGCAAACGGTACCGGATAAAAACTGTCACGGACTGGTGAAATCATCACGGACGGTTTTGGTATTTTATTTAGTATGCGATGCGATTTTCTCAATCTGCCCACAAACATCTATGCTCTGTTTACAACAACAGGATTGCATAACCAAATTAAGCATCCACACACATAACATTGGAACACACCTTAATGAAATATTACGTGTATAATAAACTTATCCCTTGAATACTACGAACATTTGTGCATAGAGAGATCATGATAATTGAGAAACGATCATCAAATCATCTACTTCTTGTGACACTTGCCACCAGAGCTCTACTTGTGGCTCGATCCCTCGTTGTCTTCAGGTAGGAGGCACTTCCTCATGGCAACGATCCGCCTGAACAATTCAGAGCATGTGTACACTTTCTTGGCCGCGGTCTGGAGATGATATTCATCCAGTTTCTTCACCCAGGCCCTGTGCCAGACAGGCTTGTTCTTGTTGCACTCAGCCTTCATGTCAGTGTAGTAGGGGTTGATGATGGCCTCGACCACGTCAACTTGGGAGTCCTATTCTTATTGCTACCCCATACCCTGTAGTGGCTGCGGATGTCGACAAGCTTCTAGCAGGCCAAACCCGATGTCTTGAGCACTTTTGGATCGTTGCTGCTATCCACCATAGCGAACCTGTAGTTGGGGTTGTTGACAAACCTGGTGAAACGATCGCAAGGAACTATGACCAGGCAGTAGTGGTAGAGGAGGACGTGATGTCCCACGCACAACTGGGGGACGACAACCTTTTGATCATGCCCGATACGACCGTCTATGTAAGCAAGGTCGAAGCTGACCACTTTGTACTTGTAATCTACATCAAGCAGCAACTCCATGGTGTCAATGGAGTCCTCCACCATGTCCGAGTCTTTGTTGTACACCACCATGAGGTTTGTCTTCCTCATGTGGGTCTCCACATGATGCATATTGAACTCCATTGGAGCATCGCTGGACATCCTCTCTGTATGCGTTGTCCAGGGTATGCTTATTGTGTTGTGGGGCACGATCGAAAGCGTGAGGAGACTATGGTTAATGGTCGTGGGTATAAATGGGGGCGACCGTCCAGGAGAGTCGACACGTCCACATGGAAGTTTTTGCAGCGCGTGATTCAGTCGTGGAGCACACAACTGCACGGGGTGATGCGAGTGGTGCAACCTCATGCATATGGAGCCCCAAATGTGATCATGAGCCGGCCCCAACCACTGGCAGAGCCCGTGCGGAGGGGCGTGAGAGCAAAGCATGCGCAGGGACGCGAGAGCAGAGCATGTGGTGGGACACAAGGTCGAACCAGACCACTCTATACTTGTCCTCGTCAAGTAACAGGTCCATGACACTAGAGTTCTCCATCCATATCGGATGTTTGGTGTGCACAACGAACCAACAGGGCGTGTCCACTAAGGCATGCATGGTGAATTGGTGTTCATCGTCAGTAGCCACTAGGAGCGCCATTGGATCCGCGCAGGATACCCTCGGTCGTGGTTCTACTTCTTAAGGTTCGGATATTAATGGTCAAATGCATATTGATGTCTAGATATTAATCAGCCATTACATACTAAGGAAAAGATAATACTACCAAAATAAGAGTCTCCCTCATAAGATGTCATTTGCATGGTTGTATCACAAATGACAAAAATAGTACAAATGTTCAAATTCAAATATTACAAGGTTCAAACCGATAATAGAAATGAAATTCAGCATATGCAGGAAACTTTGTCATGCTAGATGCCTGCGCTGATCAACTAACATGAACATATATGATAGATTCATAATGATATTACTACTAATCTCGCAACTTCAATATTTCTGCAAAGGGATCCCCTAGTGACATGTTATTTATGGGCTTGGCATTAGGACTTCCGAATAGTCTTTCAAATGAAGTTACAAAATGAAATTGTTCTTCTGCAGATTGTTTTCCATTTTGTCCTAGTCACACGAGGTGATCATCAAACCATTCTTTTTTGGGCGATAAATGTAGGGAAAATCTCATTATGTTTAGCACACTTGCTCTCACAACAAAGAACTTGGCGAATATAAACTCCGGTAAGATCCCTCGATAGGAGTTCAAGGTAATTTCTAAGAGATGGAGATCAAGGCATTAGATGGGATTGTTATATTGTATGACATTATCCACTACCGGGCCTAACCGTATATGCGAAAGAAGAGAATGTATTAGTGCTTGGACACACAATGGACATCTTACGATTTGAAGGGTTTCAAAATTTGAACTCCCTCATGTTTAAAATTTAACATGAAAGAGCATCACCTTGACATATAGCTTCTCGATGCATGGACAGAATCTCAGCAATCTGACAACTTGGTCTAGGTCGGGGCTGATAGATTCTACTACTAAGACCTTCACTCCACGTAGATATGGGGTCAAGCTTGTCGATATGATATTTTGGATGAAAAACGAACATACATCTTTAATAGAGAAAAAAGTTAATTAAAGAATGAGAAGAAGGCGATTGTTGTACCTGGACAGTTATGGATCCAAAAACAATTTCAGATAAGTTGATGGGCGAGTAGCCAAACAATATCAATTTTGTAGCATGAATGACCCTAATTCTTGTTGGACCTTATTCATCAACAACAGGTAATCTCTCAATAAAGGCAAGTCCATAGTGACCATTTGGTGCTTCACCTTGTGCGATTTCCTTTTGCAACACCAGCAATAGACACAAATTGCCCGGAGACTCATGGAGGTGATGGGGAGGCTACTCAACCATTGATCACCTGAATATGAAGGTACTCGAGCGTAGTACACCTATGGAGAATGCGCTCCATGTTGTTGTTGGGGATGCAGACAGCGACGAGCTCAAGGTGTGTCAGTCGAGGTAGCAAAAGAGCGGGATTTGCGTTAATCTAAGGAAAATGGAAGTTCAAGAACCTTGCAAAGCGCAGCGTTGGCGTGAGGCGCATCGCGGAGAGTGGCAGCGATCACATATGTCCATCATTAAAATGGATCTCCTCGAGATGATCTAGGGCTAGTGATAAGAACCAATCGTCAAGCTTAGCTCGATCCTTTCCGTTGGAACAGAACTTGCCCATGGTAAGGCCTTTGATAGGGCCACAGTGCGTGCCGAGGATCTGGGATAGTGCATCCAAGCATTTGTGATAGCCAGTACAAAGCATGTGCTCGCTGATGATGCCAAGAGGGGCGTAGCACCATAGGGGGCGCCACCATCGAGATAGGACGGTTGTGCGCATGCCATCTTCGATAAAGGAGGAATATGATGACTCTCAACATATCGTCGGGGAGGGTGCTGATGAAGTTTACGCCTATCGGAGGCGCTTGTTTTTCTGGCTCTGCCCGCCTCCGCTTGTTGGCAACCTCGACATGCATGCCCGGAGAATGGTCACCAGTGTATCTTTCTGTCAAGAGTGGACCAGTGGGAGGATAGTGATTATGTAGCTAGATAAGGGTAGAAGAATAGTGCATGGGTAATTGCAAGTTACTACTTAATAGGTAGGAACAGTTTTAACGGATTAAGAAAATGAAATCCCAATTGGTTGCTAAAATACTACACATTTACATTGATTTTGCTACGCAAGTCAACGTGTAGATACTACAAAGAACACTTACTTCCAACATAGCATGTGCAGAGAATGTCGTCGGGGAAGGTAGCATTTATCGTCTGGTAAGGCCCTTTTAGGTGCAGCTTTATTTTAGAGCCAGCTTTCAATACATAAACTTAGAATTTTATCCCCAAAGGCCTTCTTCAAAGTGGGAGTGACAATCTTCATCAATTTTTACAAAAACAATGATTGTAAATCCATGGTTTGTGCTCAATGTGATATCCCTGGAGTCTTCGGTTATGTAAGGGCAAAGATTTAGCGTTATAGCTGTGTGTAGTCTCGCAAGGGATGTACTATAGGAAATGGTAAGATTGTCATAGAACATGGTAATGTGATATTATGAGAGTAGTAGTTAAAAGAACAACATATGCACATCATTTGATTTGAAAGGATAAAAAATTACATGTAAACAGATAATGTAACCATGATGTCGTGCAAATATATATGAGACTAAACGAAAGAACAATACAACATTAATTTGCCTAATATAGAAGGAGAAGGATAAGAAGAAGAAGAAATCACATTTGACGTAAATGTTGTATGTGGCACCTTTTATCCAAATGTAGCAATCTATAGTATAGGTTCAGAAAAAGAATAGGACATGCATGTCAACCCAGCTAGTGTGTGTAGCGACCCGACCTGAAAGGTCGAATCTCCGGTATTTCTGTACCATCCCAAGATCACGCTGGTACACACAAGGTACATCAATGTATATATCAAAGTGAAATCACATAGCATTAATTAATAGAAATCTCATATAGAGTCCTTTATTACAATAATGATTACAATAAAGTGGCTGAAGGCCAACTAATGAGATAAACTAAACCATAAACTTGCGGAAGCTCCAAAGGTAGATGAGTCCATCTGACTCCAAGGGCATCTCACCGAGCGTAGAGCGTATCCTCACTCCTGGTCGGAAAAGTACTCTGCAACATGATACGTTGCAGCCATATAGGTCAGCATATTGAATATGCCGGCAAAGTCACAAGAGAGGGGCTAAAGTAATCATCTAGTCTATATGCAAATATGGCAGGTGGGGTAGTAAGTTTTTGCATAAAGCCAAATTTTTCCTACAACAAGAGAGGGCAAAGGCATAATTACTACAATGTTGGTTGATTAATAAGATGGTTCCACCAACCAATTCTCATACCCAAGTTGACATTAATAACCCACATCAATATAATTAATTGTGTTGAGAGTTCCAGATAGTTTCAGTTCCTTTGGCTCAAACTGTCCATGACCGTGGACACAGCTAATCGATTAGGTTTGGGTACTCTGTAGAGTTTTGCACACATTCCCCACAAGATTTTATTGCCTCCGTTGGACTTCTCGCACTTCATGGTGTTTGAGAAACGGATGATCAAAACATGGTCTTCAAAAGGGTTTCCCCGAGACTCTGTCGGTGCCCATCCTTTCCTACCGTTCTTCTACATCTCGTAGCACCGCCTGTCCATGGTCACCACGATATCCAACCAAGCCAGAGCCCATAATGGCTTGTGGTTGTGTAGGTAAGCCTTGGGTCTTGAAGCATCCATCCATCTCTTTGTGCCTGGGTGGACCTTTCCGCATGAATACTGGCACTTCTCCAGCATCATCTAGGCTAACCACTAGTTTCTCCAGGGCGCCGTTCAACCATTATCCACCCAGAGGTAAGTTGAAACTTGGAGTCTTGAAGACTTGATCATCATGTAGGTCTTGAAATTATTAACTCACAACTCTCATGAATCACACAACCAACCCCGTCTACTAATAGCATAGAAAAATGTAAAACAACGTTTCCCGGGGCCAATGTGTCAAAGGGTTGAGGGGGCGGTACCTACCACATGATACTACAACAAGTAACCAAGTTTCCAATTTACCTACTTTGCATGCAATTGGGGTGATGGAAGAACTAATGCAATAAAACATAGGTATACATGGTCAAAGTGACTTGCCTTGCTGACGATCCTCGTACTCGAGTGACTCTAGATAACAAGCTTCGCACTCCGGATGATCTAATGAATCAAACAAGAGCACACCATAAGCATAAATACAAAACAACTCACACAATTCAGCAAGGTTAAACAAAAAATACTAAAACCATTCAGTAGTATCAATCAAGAGAAAGAAATGAAAATAAAAAATTTGACTCACAAAAAATTTTTAGTGTCAAAACTTCTACTACTACTACTTTAAGACAAACAACCAAGCAATAGCTAGTAGAAAAGAAATAGTAAAGAAAAATCAATTTTAGTAAATAGAATCAAATTCACTAAAACTTTGTGTAAAGAAACACTACTAAAATGAAAATAACTAAAATGTTCCTATAACTTTGGAATAGGAAACCAAAACAATAATATTATTAACACTAATATTATTATCATCATATTACTTAACAGAATAGATTTACTAAAATTATTTATTAGAAATCTAACTAAATCATCTAACTAGTTTGTGAAAGTAAAACTAAATTGTTTTATAAAACTATACCTAATGAAAAAGATATAAAGATTCCTATAACAACATGGTATAAAACTAAACAATCATTCTAAATATTAGCAAGTAATGTTACCTAAACGTTTGAAACAACAGAAACTTATGAAAACTATTAACAAACGTTAAACTAATTCAGGTTCAAATTAAAATAGAATTAGGAAAACTAAACTACATTAAGAACTAAACAGATTCTGTTTTTGTTAAAAATAGTAACTAAATTTATTAAAAATAATACTCAAATCATGTAGAATGATAGGTTTAACTAATACCAAACAGTGGCAAAAAGATTCACTCAAGAATATATTTTTAAACTCTGGTTATACAGATTTTAGTAATTTGAACAAATTTGATTAGATTCAAAATTTAAAGCTCAAATTTGAAATCTAAGCATACAGACATAAACTACATCAAATTTGTGAACTAATGCAAAAGGAATCAACTAAAAAGACTAAATAGTTTAAAATGTATGATAAAAATAAGATTTGAAATCATTCTGTTTTCTAAAACAGAAAAGAAAAAGAAAATAAAACTGATCAAACGGACAGGGTGATGTGGCGTCTCTCATTTGCTATGGGGTGTGCGAGATCTGACGATTTGAGCGGTCGGCCGAGCTGTAGAGGATACCGGTTCTGGTTTTAAAACGATCTAATCCTAGGTGTTGGATTTAGATCGGACGATCTAGAGAGGGGGAGGGGGCTCACAGAGAAGGGGTCACCGGCGAGGGGGTTTCTCTGATGAGGCCGAGGCAACGAGGTCATCGAGGGAGGCGCTCCGATAGTTGGTGACGGCATCCGAGGGCTTCAAACGACGCCGGCGGGTCTCCGGCGTACTCTGGTGGTGTCGGAGGGGAGTGGGGATGAGCGTGGCGACGGGCACGAGCTCCGGGAGCTTCGGTTGGGGGTGGAGCTCCGGCGTGGGATTCCGGTGAGGGAAGGGGGTCGGACAAGGGGGAAACAGGTGGAACGGGGTGCGGGGAGTCGGGGCTATTTATAGGGCCGATGCGGTGGTCGGGGAAGGAAACAGGAGGGAGATCCGGAGAGCAGGAATCTCCGGCGAGCTCGGTCTGGCATCTGGAGGAAGGCGACCGCGGCGTCATCGGGATCGGACGGTGGGGCCGGGGCGTTAGAGAGAGAGGGCGGCGTCAGCGCATCGGTCGGTCGGCTCGGAGCGGTTTCGGGAATTGAACGCAGGTGGGCCGGCCCATTTTCAATTAATTTGTTTCCTTTTTAATATCCAGTGCGGTAAAACTCTTTTAAAAGCATTCAAAACATTTCCAAATATAGGAAATATATATATCAAAATGATCAAGAGAATTAATGCTATTCAATGAACATTTTTCCTTTGTCATATTGAATACTTCGAAAAAAATATTTTTCAGAAAATGCTTATTTGATTTTAAATCCTTTTGCAATAATTTTTTCAAATAGCCCCTGGTTTTATTGTTCAAATATTTCACCAGGATGCCCCTCGTGTGGAGTGACATGTTACTCCCCTCTTTTATTTGAACTTTTCCAGAGGTTTTCAAATAGGTGAAACAAGAAAAGGGAAAGATGAAAGTGACATTTCAGAAATTCAAAAGAAGCACTTCAACCATTCTATTCATTCAAACAATATGATGATGATGCATAGCTATATATCATAACATTCCAAAATGAAATTTTGGGATGTTATAGTGTGAGATTCAACATACCGTGCGATGCGTGAAGTCATCTCGTACGGTGAGAAGGAACTTCTCAGTTTTTTGGTCGAGTCCGCATAGCCCTGATGTATCCTCGAACTGTATGCTCTATGAATGAAAACCCTCAAATCAGCTAGAAGAAACATGAATCCATGGCATTTTCGTACGGGGTGATTAAAAGGGGCCGACGAACTAGAATAAGAGTTGAGCAGAAATATTTCAGTAGATTAATTGCCTGGTTCTTCATGGGGGGAAAAACCAGTACCAAAGATTCCCCAATCGGGCGAGCTGGGTTAACAGAGAGCAGCGTCGAGAAAGTTAGTGCCGATAGGCCATGACAATCGGCAGTGGAGATATGCGGTAGTGTTTTGTGGCAGCCAGCAACAGTGACATGCGTCCATCGCATAGAGGTCGTACATCTCTGGCACCTCCGTCTTATTGTGACGCGCCTAAAAGAGAGAGAGAGGAAAAAAGTATTAGTAAAGGGATCAAGCTAGCATTAAGAATGAATTGCATGAGTCATGAAGCAAACCACATACCCAGTTCTCACCAAACTCATTTAAGTTGACACTCCCTTGATGGTGTGGCACACCAACCATTTTGCCACACGTCTCCCTGGCAGTGTTGTGGCTGGCCTCCCACTTTTCGGAGCACCACTGATCCACCAAGGCCTCCCAACAATCCATATTATCCACACACCATCTTGGGGAAACCTACGCGTAATAAATACGATGCCACCGCCATGTCAAAATTTAGGGTTCCATCGATGCCGAGGTACGCCCTCCGCCGACACGCCACCCTGGCCCTCTCTTTCCTATCCTCCTCCTCTTATTCTTACTTCTTTTCCTTTTTACTGTTCTTCCCTTTTCCTTTTTCCTGTTCTTCTCCTTATTTTACTTTTCTTCTTAGTTTTTTCAGCTTGCTTCTTCTTCTTATCATTATCTAAAGCTAAACTAAACCAAGCCCTAACCTAAACCAACCACTAATTAATCTAAACCTAAACAATAAAAACAGAAAAAATGGAAAAAATCACCTTGAAGGCCGGTGGAGGAGGGTCGGTGCGGTGGTGGAGGGTCGACACGGTGGTGGAGGAGGGCCGGCGCAGGGGGAGGAAGGCCACGGAGAGGGGGGCAGAGCCGCGGCTTGCTTCGGCGGTGCGGTGGAGGTGGGCAGTGGGCAAAGCCGTGGCCGCTCCCATGTCATCGGGGGAGGGGTGGCACAGGGGCCGGAGAGCAGGGAGGCGGGGCAGGTCGTGAAGAACGGGCGGCGGGGGAGCTCGTTAGTGGAGGGCGAGCATAGGGGGCGGGGAGCTGGGCGGGGCTGCCGGTGACGGTGGCGGTGGGGTGAGGGGCGGCGGGTGACGGTGGTGGCGGGTGAGGGGCGGTGGGTGAGGGTGGCGGCCGGTGAGGGGTGGCGGGGCGGCTGGTGAGGGGCGTCACGGCAGGGGCGGCCGGTGAGGGGCGTCACGGCAGGGGCGGCCTGTGAGCGGTGGTGACGGGTGAGGGCCGGTTGGTGGAGCTGCGGGGGTGATAGAGAGATGGAGAGAGGGGGGGGTCGGCTACGGCTAGGGTGTGTTTGGGGGCTAACGACCATTAGTCAGGCATCTTCTTTCTTGTCTGCTAGCGGACGGCGAAGGGACCAAAGGCAGATGACAAAGATTCGGCGGACGGCAAAGGGGCCATCCATTTGACCTAACCAGCTTCATGGCCCGGTGGGGACCAGCTGGGCTCTTTGTCGTCTTCCTTTGGTCCCTTTGCCATCTGCTATCCAACGACAAAGAGCTAGCGGACGACAAACAATCTCTTTGCTGTCAGCCTGTATTTGGTCGTCAGTTTCTTGTCAGCGGATGGCAAAGACGTTCTTTGCCGTCCGCCAGCAGATGGCAAAGAACTGGTAGATGGCAAATTCCCAGATTCTAGTAGTGGGTGGGGAGGGGAGCAGGCGAGGGTTTTGTGACGTGTGGGTGCTGATTTATTTTTCAAGTGGTGTTGAGGGATTCTTTCTAGATTCAGTGACGTAACTACACCAGCCTTTTTGTGTATGACATGTGGACCAACCACCTGTTGGGCCCACAAGTCATACACACAAAGGTAAGTGCAGTAAGTCACCGAATCTTAGTCCCCTAGAATAATGTGCTTCGGAGGAAATGCTTTATTAGATCGAACCGTGTGTCATAAATCCTATAAAAATATTACACTCAATTAAACTTGTTGGAAATATGCCCTAGAGGCAATAATAAATTGGTTATTATCATATTTACTTGTTCATGATAATCGTTTATTCCAAGCTATAATTGTATTGATCGAAAACTTAGATACATGTGTGGATACATAGACAACACCGTATCCCTAGTATGCCTCTAATACTCTAGCTCGTTGATCAAAGATGGTCAAGGTTTCCTAGCCATGGACATGAGATGTCATTTGATAACGGGATAACATCATTAGGGGAATGATGTGATGGACAATACCCAAACTACAAAAGTAGCATATGATCATGTTAGTTTATTGCTACTGTTTTCTGCATGTCAAGTATCTGTTCCTATGACCATGAGATCATGCAACTCACTGACACCGGAGGAGAACCTTGTGTGTATCAAATGTTGCAATGTAACTGGGTGACTATAAAGGTGCTCTACAGGTATCTCCGAGGGTGTCTGTTCGGTTGGCATGGATCAAGACTGGGATTTGTTACTCCGTGTGATGGAGAGGTATCTCAAGGCCCACTCGGTAATAAAACATCACAGTAAGCCTCGCAAGGAATGTGACTAAGTGTTAGCCATGGGATCTTGTATTGCGGAACAAGTAAAGAGACTTACCAGTAACGAGGTTGATCTAGGTATGGTGATACCGATGATCGAATCTCGGGCAAGTAACATACCGAAGAACAAAGGGAACATCATACGGGATTATCTGAATCCTTGACATGGAGGTTCAACCGATAAAGATCTTCGTAGAATAGGTAGGGATAAATATGGGCATCCAGGTCCCGCTATTGGTTATTGACCGTAGAGGTGTCTCGGTCATGTCTACATAGTTCTCGAACCCGCAGGGTCTACACACTTGAGGTTGGCGACATTTCAATAGTTTAGAGTTATGTATGGTGGTGACCGAAGATTTCTCAGAGTCCCGGATGAGATCCCAGATGTCACGAGGAGCTCCGGAATGGCCTGGAGGTAAAGTTTGATATATAGGAAGTCCTGTTTTGGTCACCGAAAAAGTTTCGAACTCATCGGTAGTGTACCGGGAGTGCCGGTAGTGTAACGGGGGACCATCAGGAGAGGTATTTCGACCCAAGAAGCTTCATGGGCTGTGGGAGGACTAATAGCAGCCCTTAGTAGGCTGGCCAAAGTCCTACACAAGGCCCATGCGGCTGGGGAAGGAATTCCAAAGGAGAAAAGGTGGAAAAAGGTAAAAAGGTGGAAATAAGGAAGGAGTCCTAATCCTACTAGGAGTGGAGGAGGAGGATTCCTCCTCTCCCACTTCGTCTGAATCCTAGATGGGATGGCCCTTGCGCCAAGCCTCCTCCTCCTCTCCTCCTATATATACTAGAGGGTTTTAGGGTTTTTGGCACAAGATTTTCAGCCACGTGCAACCCTACCCTCTAGTTCGTAGTTTCTCCTCTAGAATGGTTTCAGCTGTGCTTAGGCGAAGCCCTGCTGAGATTACTCCACCACCATTACCGCAGCACCGTCACACTGTCGGAGATCGTCATCGAGCTGTACATGTGCTGAACGCGGAGGTGTCGTCCGTTTGGTACTAGATTGGAAGGACCGTGATCAAGATCGCAAGACGATTCGTGATTGGATCGCGGGACAGATCGCGATGAGATCGCGATACGGATCGTGATGAGATCGTGGGACAGATCATGATGGGATCGCCGGACATTCGGCCATTTGGATCGCGAAGACGTTCGACTACACCAACCGCGTTTCTTAACGCTTCCCGCTTAGCGATCTACAAGGGTATGTAGATTCACTCTCCCTCTCATAGTCATCACCATGGATAGATCTTGCATGTGCATAGGAAATTTTTTTTTTCCAGTGCAACGTTCCCCAATAGTGGCATCATGAGCTAGGTCTATGTGTAAATGAGATCTCAAGTAGAACACAAAGAGTTTGTGGGCGTTGATGCTTAGATTGCTTCCTCCCTTGGTCGTGTTTTGGTTCAGCGGTATTGTGGGATGAAGCAGCCTGGACCAACCGTACTCCTACGCTTACGAGAGACCAGTTCCATCGACTGACGTGTGACTTCATTGCACAAAGATGACTAGAGGGTGTCTGTTTCTCCTACTTTAGTTGGATCGGATTCGACAAAGGCAGTCCTTGAGAAGGTTGAAAAGCAACTTATGTATCACTGTTGTGGTTTATGCGTAGGTGAGAATTGTTCTTGCTAGATACCCGTAGCAGCCACGTAAAACATGCAACAACAATTAGAGGATGTCTAACTTGTTTTTGCAGGGTATGTTGTGATGTGATATGGCCAATTACATGATGAGATATATGTGATGTATGAGATGATCATGTGTTGTATAGAATATCATGACTTGCATGTCGATCAATACGGAAACCGGCAGGAGCGGGTTTTCTTTAATTATTGTATGACCTCCGTGTCAATCATTAGGCGCTATGTAATGCTTTACTTTATTGCTAAACGGTAGCAATAGTACTAGAAGCATGGTGGGTGCGACAACCCCAATGGCGACACATTGATGGAGATCAAGATGATGGAGATCATGGTGTCATGCCGGTGACGACGGAGATCATGCCGGTGCTTTAAGGATGGAGATCAAAAGCACAAGTTCATGGCCAAATAATGTTACTTATGATTTGCATGTGATGTTGATCCTTTTATGCACCTTGTTTTTCTTAGGACGACGGTAGCATTATAAGGTGATCCCTCACTTAAATTTCAAGATGAATTGTGTTCTCCCCAAGTTTGCACCGTTGCGAAAGTTTATCGTGTCGAGACACCACGTGATGATCGGGTGTGATCGACTCTATGTTCACATACAATGGGTGCAAGCAAGTGTTGCACATGCAGAACACTCGGGTTAAACTTGATGAGCCTAGCATGTACATACATGGCCTCGGAACACAAGAGACCGAAAGGTTGAACATGAGTCATATAGTATATATGATCAGCATGATGATGTTCACCATTGAAACCACCTCAACTCACGTGATGATCGGACTTGAGTTGGTGAATTTGGATCATGTATCACACGAATGACCGGAGGGATGTCAATTGGAGTGGGATTTCTTAAGTAATATGATTAATTGAACTCATTATCATGAACTTAGTCAGTAGCGTCTTTGCAAATTATGTTGTAGATTACTAGCTCACGCTGTAGCTCCACAGAATTTTTAAATGTTCCTAGAGAAATAGAGTTATAAGATTATGGTAGCAATATTACAGACTGGATCTGTGATCTGAGGATTCTCCTCATTGCTGCGTAGAAGGCTTATGTCCTTAGTGCACAGCTCGGTGCGCCACCCCCTCTAGTGTCATCTGTAGATGTTGTGAACATCTGATAGACACGTTCCGATGACTACTTGATAGTTTAGTGCGTCACGCATTAGGGCTTAGAATTGAGGCTCCAAAATGTTCTTGAACGTCATGGAACATATGAGATGTTCTAAGAGCTGAAATTGGGATCTCAGGCTCATGCCCGTGTTGTGAGATATGTGATCTCCAAGAAGATTGTTTGCCTCCAAGATAATGGAGAATACCTCAATCAGTGAGCATGTGCTCAGATTGTCTGGGTGCTACACTTGCTTGAATCAAGTGGGAGTTGATCTTCTAGATAAGAGACTGATTGATATAGTTGTCCAAGTCACTGTCACTAAGCTACTAGAACTTGGTGATGAACTATAAGATGCCAGGGATAGAAATAATGATCCCAGAGTGGTTCTCAATGTTTTAACACCACGAAGGTAGAAATCAAGAAGGAGCGTCAAGTGTTGATGGTTAGTAAAACCACTAGTTTCAAGAAGGGCAAGGGTAAGGAGGGAAACTTCATGGATGGCAAGTCAGTTGCTGCTCCAGTGAGGCAACCTAAAGTTGAACCCAACCCCGAGACTAAGTGCTTCCATTATGAGGAGAGCGGTCGCTGAAGCGGAACAACCCTAGATACTTGGTAGATAAGTAGGCTGGCAATGTCAACAGAAGTATATTTGATATACATGTTATTGATCTGTACCTTGCGAGAACTCCTAGTAGCACCTGGGTATTGGATACTAGTTCAGTTACTAAATGTTAGTAACTCGAAATAAAAGCTACGGAATAAAGGGAGCCCTAGCTAAGGGTGAGGTGATGATGTGTGTTGGAAATGTTTCCAAAGGTTGATGTGATCAACGTCACACGCTCACTCTACCTTCGGGATTAGTGACGAACCTAAATAAATGTTATTTGGTGTTTTGCGTTGAGCATGAACGTGATTAGATCGTGTTTATTGCAACACGGTTATTCATTTAAGTTACAGAATAATGGTTATTTTGTTCACATAAATAACACCTTCAATGGTCATGCACCCAGTGAGAGTGGTTTGTTGAATCTTGACTGTAGTTACACACATGTTCATAACATTGATGCCAAAAGATATAAAGTTCATAATGATAGTAGCACATACTTCTGGCATTGCCGCTAAATGTCATATTGGTATAAATCACATGAAGAAATTCCATGCTAATGGATCTTTGGACTCAGTCGATTTCCAATCGGTTGAGACATGGGAGCCATGCCTCGTGGGCGAGATGACTAAGGACCCCATTTTCCGGTTTAATGGAGCGGGCAAGTGATTTATTGGAAATGATACATGTTGATGTATGCAATCCAATGAGTCTTGTAGCGTGCGGTGGATATCGTTATTTTCTTACCTTCACTGATGATTTGAGTAGATAATAGTGTATATTTACTTACTGAAACACAAGTCTGAATCATTTGAAAAGTTCAAGAAAATTCAGAGTGAAGTTTAAGGATCATCGTGACAAGAAGATAAAAATGTCTGCGATATGATCGTGGAGGTGAATCTCTGAGTTACGAGTTTGGCATACAACTTTAGACAATGTGAAAGTTGTTTCACAACTCACGCCACCTGGAACACCATAGTGTGATGGTGTGTTTGAATGTCATAGTCGTGCTCTATTGGATATGGTGCATACTATGATGTCTCTTATCGTTTTTCCACTATCATTATGGGGTTATGCATTAGAGACAACCAGATTCACTTTAAATAGGGCACCATCTAAATCCGTTGAGATGACACCATGTGAATTATGGTTTGATAGAAACCTAAGCTGTCATTTCTTAATGTTTGGGGTTGTGACGCTTTTGTGAAAAATGTTTTCACCTAATGAGCTCAAACCCAAAGTGGACAAGTGCATCTTCATAGAATACCCTAAGAATAGTTGGGTGAACCTTCTCTCTCAGATCCCCGCATAAAGTGTTTGTTGCTAAAACTGGGTCCTTTCTCGAGGAAAAGTTTCTCTCGAAAGAATTGAGTGGGAGGAAGATGGAACTTGATGAGGTTGTTGAACCTTTGCTTCAACCAGAGAGTAGCGCGGACCATAAAGATGTTTATGTGGAACCTACGTCAGTTGAAGAGGAAGTAAATTATGATGATCATGAAGCTTCGGATCAACTTACTATCGAACTTCGTAGGTCGACAAGGATATGCACTGCTCCTAAGAGGTACGACAACCCTGTCTTGGAGGTCATGTTGTTGCACAACGATGAACCTACGAGCTATGGAGAAGCGATGATGGGCCTGGATTCCAACAAATGGTTAGAGGCCATGAAATCCGAGAAATGATCCATGTATGAAAACCAAGTATGGACTTTGGTAGACTTGCTCGTTGGATGGCAGGTTGTTCAGTACAAATGGAGCTGCAAGATGAAGACAAACACTAATGGAAAATGTCACCATTTATAAAGCTCGACTTGTCGGAAAGAAGTTTCCGCCATGTTCAAGGAGTTGACTACGCTGAGACTTTCTCACTCGTAGTGATGCTAAAGTCTGTTGGAATTATGTTAGCACTTGCTGCATTTCTCAATTATGAAATCTGGCAGATGGATATCAAAACATCGTTTCCTTAATGGTTTACTTGAGGAAAGGTTCTATGTGATACAACCAGAAGGTTTTGTCAATACTAAAGGATGCTAAAAGGTGTGCGAGCTCCAGCAATCCTTCTATGGGCTGGATCAAGCATCTCGGAGTTGGAATATACGCTTTGATGAGGTGATCACAGTTTTTGAGTCTATACAAAGTTTATGACAAACTTGTATTTACAATAAATTGAGTGGGAGCACTATAGAGTTTCTGATAAGCATATGTGGATGACATATTGTTGATCGGAAATGATGTAGAATTTCTGGTAAGCATAAACGGTTGTTTGAAAAGAGTTTTTCAAAGAAAGACCTAGATAAAGCTACTTAATTGTTGGGCATCATGATCTATAGAGATAGATCAAGACGCCTGATGAGACTTTCAATCAGGGCATACCTTGACAAGATTTTGAAAGAGTTCAAAATGGACCAGTCAGAGAAAGTGTTCTCGCCTGATTTGTAAGGTGTTAAGTTGAGTAAGACTCGAAGCTCGACCATGGCATAAGAAAGAGAAAGGACGAAGGTCATCCCCTATGCTTTAGCCATAGACTCTATACAGTATGCCATGCTATGTACCGCACCTGTGTGTGCCTTGCCATGAGTCCGTCCAGGGGTACAAGAGTGATCCAGGAGTCGATCACTAGACAACGGTCAATATTATCCGTAGTGACTAAAAGACTAAGGAAACGTCTCTCGATTATGGAGGTGATAAACGGTTCGTCATAAAGAGTTACGTCGATGCAAGCTTTAACACCAATCCGGATGACTCTTAGTAGCAATCCGGATACGTATAGTGGAGGAGCCATTTGGAATAGATCCAAGTGGAGTGTGGTAGCAGTGTCTACAGTATGACATAGAGATTTGCAAAGTACACACGGATCTGAAGGTCGCAGACAAATTGACTAAAAGACCTCTCTCATATGCAAAGCATGATCGAGCCCCAGTACTCATTGGGAGTTTCATTCATAACAATGCGAATCACATGGTGATGTGAACTAGATTATTGACTCTAGTGCAAGTGGGAGACTGTTGGAAATATGCCCTAGAGGCAATAATAAATTGGTTATCATAATATTTCCTTGTTCACGATAATCGTCAATTAACCATGCTATAATTGTATTGATGGGAAACTTAGATACATGTGTGGATACATAGACAACACCGTGTTCCTAGTATGCATCTAATAGACTCGCTCGTTGATCAAAGATGGTCAAGGTTTCCTATCCATGGACATGAGATGTCATTTGATAACGGGATCACATCATTAGGAGAATGATGTGATGGACAAGACCCAAACTACAAACATAGCATATGATCGTGATAGTTTATTGCTACTGTTTTCTGCGTGTCAAGTATCTGTTCCTATGACCATGAGATCATGCAACTCACTGACACCGGAGGAGTATCTTGTGTGTATCAAACATCGCAATATAAGTGAGTGACTATATAGGTGCTCTACAGGTATCTCTGAGGGTGTCTGTTGGGTTGGCATGGATCAAGACTGGGATTTGTTACTCCGCGTGATGGAGAGGTATCTCAGGGCCCACTCGGTAATACAACATCACAATAAGCCTTGCAAGAAATGTGATTAAGTGTTAGCCAAGGGATATTGTATTAAGGAACAAGTAAAGAGACTTACCTATAACGAGGTTGAACTAGGTATGGGGATACCGACTATGGAATCTCGGGTAAGTAACATACCGAAGAACAAAGGGAACATCATATGGGATTATCTGAATCATTGACATGGAGGTTCAACCGATAAATATCTTCATAGAATATGTAGGAATCAATATGGGCATCTAGGTCCCACTATTGTTTATTGACCATAGAGGTGTCTCGGTCATGTCTACATAGTTCTCGAACCCACAGGGTCTGCACACTTAAGGTTCGGTGACGTTTCGATAGTATAGAGTTATGTATGGTGCTAAATGAACATAGTTCAGAGTCCCGGATGAGATCCCGAACATCACTAGGAGCTCCGAAATGGTTTGGAGGTAAATATTGATATATAGGAAGTCCTGGTTTGGTCACCGGAAAAGTTTTGGGCTAATCTGTAGTGTACCGGGAGTGTCGTAGTGTACAGGGGGACCATCGAGAGAGGTATTTCGACCCAAGAAGCTTCATGGGATGTGGGAGTACTAATAACAGCCCTTAGTGGGCTTGCTAAATTCCCACACAAGGCCCATGCGGTTGGGAAGGAATTCCAAAGGAGAAAAGGTGGAAAAGGGCAAAAAAGTGGAAATAAGGAACGAGTCCTAATCCTACTAGGAGTGGAGGAGGAGGATTCCTCCTCTCCCACTTCGGCCGAATCCTAGAGGGGCTGGCCCTTGCGCCAAGCGTCCTCCTCTCCTCCTATATATACTAGAGGGTTTTTGGCACAAGATTTACATCCATGTGCAACCCTACCCTCTAGTTCGTAGTTTCTCCTCTAGATTGGTTTCAGTTGTGCTTAGGCGAATCCCTCCTGAGATTACTCCACCACAATTGCCGTAGTTCCATCATGCTGCCGGAGAACTCGCCTACCTCTCTGCTCCCTCTTGCTAGATCAAGAAGGCGGAGATTGTCATCGAGCTGTACGTGTGCTGAAAACGGAAGTGTCGTCCGTTCGGTACTAGATCCGAAGGATCATGATCAAGATCACGAGACGATTCGTGATTGCATCACGGGACGGATCGCGATGAGATTGCAAGACGGATCGTGACGAGATCGTGGGACGGATTGTGATGGTATCACGGGACGCTCGGAGATTTGGATCGTGAAGATGCTCGACTACACCAACACATTTCTTAATGCTTCCCGCTTAGCGATCTACAACGGTATGTAGATTCACTCTCCCTCTCGTAGATGCTCATCACCATGGATAGATCTTGCGTGTGTGTAGGAATTTTTTTGTTTCCCATGCAATGTTCCCCAACAAAACTAGCACTTTGGTACGATGGAGATACCGGATAATGAAAGTCATCACACAGTTCTAATCTCATGACAAAATATAATACACAAGCATAGATATAATACACACAAACTAGATAGAATCAATCCAACATTTTTTTCAAAAGAGTCAATCCAACATCTCATATTCATGCTTGATGGTTAATATTCTCCAAAAACTAGGCATACACGGCATGCACTATCATGGCAAAATATTTCTGCTTGATCGAGCCAATGGCTCCTCCTCTTGCATGCGCCAGAACACTCGAGTACGTGTTGTTAATCTTGTGGTTGCAGAACGGGCATCCATAGCCCCCATTCTTCGTGACACTCTTGTTATACTTTATAGTCATAAGCTCTTTGAGCCTTTGACTCTTGAACGTCTCCTAGATGTCTTCATCCTCGCTATCCACATCGTCAGATAGCACCTATACATAGTAAAAAAATGTGATGTTCGTATATTTTTTATAATGCGAATTTGCAAGTCAAAGTGTATGAAACATACTAGCTATATCATGCGACAACGTGAACCCTAAATCAAAGCTAACTGATTTGATGCCAAAAGTTGGCATGCCATGTTTTGGTAACAAAACAATCATCCTATCATATGTATCTAGCAAAAATGGATATATATATATATATGACTAACCAGTTCTCCGTCCGAGTCGTTGTCATCGTTGGAGTGTTCGTCGGAGTCGCTGTGGACCATCGGCTACGACTCGGGAAGTAAGGCGTCAGAAACAACATCAAGGTCATGCTGCTGTCTGCGCAATACGTCATCTCTAACGACGGCAATCTATGTGCCCACCTTCACGATGTGCTTGGGTGCTTCGTTGGCACGGACGTGGTTACTCCCTCCCATGGTGTAGGGAAGCCGCAGATGATGATTGACAATGGCGGTGAGGATGTGGGGGGCTGAGAGAGGATTATGTGTAGAGAGAATGTTAAAGCCAATGGATTAGACGCGCCTAATAAAGGGGAGTTGGGACATGAGAGGGAGGCGGGCGACGGTTTAAAGGGACAACTTGCCTCCGTGAAATGCACCTGTGCGCCAAACTCCTGGCATGCGCACCGTCAAATCACACGTTTCCCTGCGAGACTCCTTAGCGAACACACCTCCCATCAATTCAACAACCTTCTCACATGCATCTGGGTCAGCCTGCGTGGTGACCTGCTGCTAGAATGTGTCCCATCAAATCATATCTGCGTGCAAGGATCGCGCCTGATAAAGTTTGACCAACTTTGAAGAAAGAAATAGAAATAATTACCATGACAAATATATATGATGTGGAAGTACATTCAATAAAGAATCCAATGGTAATAATTTTTAATTATAAAAGTTAACATTTTTTTTCTAAATTTGGTCAAAGTTTACAAAGCTTGACTTTATGCAACGCTAATACGCGGAGTAAATAAAAAAATGGATTAATAAACCATTTGCGATGTAAACGTGACGGTTTTGTGTTGCATTTATGAATAAACCCTTGTTTGCAACAAGCTTAGATGAAAACTTCTCTCAAATTGGACGATTTATTGAAAGCACAAATTGCTCCCTTGGTGGTTTTGATAATTCATGAAAACATACATTGTCTGTGGGACTAATACTTTCATCTAGTGTATTTCAGATAAAGTTTAGAGAGAGATGGGTTGGCATAAGGAGTGTGGAGAGTATCCCCATGAAGAAGCAGGAGAAGAGATAGATTGGCAAAGCTTCAAGCAAGATGACTCTACATTTTACTTTGTGAGAAATCACTTTGAGTCCAGAGGAAAGCCAATACTATCAAAAGGGCTAAGGTACTGTTGGTGAACAAAATGCTCATACGTGCACAAGTGATAGTCACCACATACACCCACAAGCTCGTCCACAAATGTCTTTCCAAAGCCAAATATCCAAAATCGATGCAACCAACACTCCCCACTCGGTGCCTTGATTCTCAGCCTCAGACAGAGTCAGCAAAATACTAACCCTTCGGTGCAACCGATTCTGATTCGGCGCCACCAAGTTTGGGTTGCCAACTTTCTGTTATGCAAATTCACAAAATGGGTCCGATCGAGTTTGATGAATCGACATCATCGAGTCTGGCAATCTGACAGTTGGTCACCTTATCGGTGCAACCGAGTTTTATATACCGGTCTCACCGCGATTCAAAAGTTGTCACCTTTTGGTCATTTCACTACCATCGAGATTCACATATCGGTGTCATCGAGTTGGTCACTTAAGGTGTAACGTTTGGATTTTTGGAGATGCCAATATATACCCCTCCACCACCACTCACTCACAAGAGAAGCACTCAAAACAGATCCCCAATTATCCTATCATATTTTCCAAGAGAGAGCCACCTACTCATGTGTTGAGATCATGCTATTCCATTCCAACCATATGAATCTTGATCTCTAGCCTCCCCAAGTTGCTTTCCACCCAATCAATCTCTTCCACCAAAGCCAAAGTTGTGAGAGAGTGATTGAGTGTTGAGGAGTCTATCATCTTGAAGCACAAGAGCGAGGAGTTCATCAACATTATCGAGCCTATTAACTTTTGGAGGGTGGTGCCTCCCAGATTTGTTAGGTGTCGCTTGGGAGCCTCCTACTTCGTGTTGTGGAGTGAACCAAGAAGTTTCTAAGCGCAAGGAGATCGCCTACTTCGTGAAGATCTACCTCGAGTAAGGCTAGTCCTTCATGGACAGAAGACGTTATGGAATAGTCAATGTTGCTCCTTAGTGGACCCTTATGGGTGGAGCCCTCCATGGACTCTCGCAACCGTTACCCTCCGTGTGTGAAGACTCCATAAACGTGGATGTACGATAGCACCATGTATCGGAACCATGGGAAAATAGTTCATGTCCTTGATGCATTTGATCTTCCTATCTGAACTATTTACTTTCATGTGCAATGTCTTTACATTCCGCTCCTATACTTGATGACTTGCATGGATAGGGTGTGCTAGACTTGCTATAATTGCTAAACTTTGCCAACACATAACTTTGCACCTTATGTAGATTTTAGATTCCTGCTAGTAGTCCATTCGCCCCCTCTAGACATACTCTTCTAGTGATCTCACAATTGGTATCAGAGCGTTGGTCTCCAGTGCTTCGGTTTCATCACCATGGAGGAAGATGGATGTGTCTAGTGTGGAGAGTTTGTATTGTAGATTGCCCATTCTTGATGGAGAATACTATAGTCGATGTAAGAATGCCATGATTGATATATTTGACAAATTCCATTTGGGAAAACATATTGAAATCCCCTATGTGCTCCCCATTGATGAATTGCATTCCACACATGAAGAGGACATTGACATGATTGGTAACCTTAGAACTGTCAATCTTATTGTTAGAGGTTTACCAAGATTTATGTTTTCTCAATTGAGAAGTTTGCATGAGCTTATACTTTGTAGAATGATTTGGAGAAACGATATACAAAACTTACATTAAGTAACGTTGATGAGATTCTTCATAAAAATGTTGCTTTTCACAATATGAAGCCTAATGATCCAAACTTTGGTAAATGCCTATTTGAGCTTCGGGATCTTATGCATGCTAAAGGAAATGTCACAACTATCAAGAACAATATTTTTGAAGACATTAACATTCATAAGCTTGAACATTGTCATGGTTACGATTCTAACGAGTCTCTTAGTTTGTATGATGAGAAGATTCCACCAAATGATGACAATGAAGAACATAGCTACGATGATGAAGATGAGTTGTTCGACATCGACCATGAAAAGATCATGAATAATATAAGTCTAATGGAAAACTTCAAGGATTAGATGTCCGGTGGAAAGGAGTGGATTCTCGAAAGTGGATGCACAGATAACATGACTAGGGATAAAGACATGTTTCAAGAGATCACGCCAAATCAAGGTCCTCGGAGGTACATGACCTTTGGAGACAACTCTAAGAGTAAGGTACTTGGACTTGGTAATGTGGCCATATCTCATGGTAGCTCCATTCAAAATGTAATGCTTGTTGAATCCCTTGGCGACAATCTTCTTTCCGTATCTAGACTAGCAGACTTCGGTTTCAATGTGCTATTTACCAAAGTAAATTGCCAAGTGTTTCGATTTGATAATCATAAAATTGTGTTTACCGGTATTTGTAGAGGTGATCTATACATTGTTGATTTCACTAAAAAGGCCCAACCTTGTACTTGGCTCATTGCAAAATCATCTGAAGGTTGGCTATGGCATAGAAGGCTAGGACATGTAGGCATGCACAATCTAGATAAGCTTATCAAGGGTGATCACATCCTTGGTGTTAAAGATGTTATCTTTGACAAAGATAGGCTTTGTATCGCTTGTCAAGCAGGAAAGCAAGTAGGTGGAAGTCATCCGGTCAAGAACATCATGACCACTAACAGACTGCTTGAGTTACTTCATATGGATCTTTTTGGTCCCAATGCTTACATGAGTCTCGTTGGAAACTCTTATGGTCTAGTTATACTTGATGATTTTTCTAGATTTACGTGGGAATTCTTTCTTGATAATAAGTCGCAGATATAAAAGATCTTCAATAGCTTTGCACGCAAAGCGCAAAATAAATTTGAAGTGAAGATGAAGAAGGTTCGAAAGCGATAACGGGTCAGAGTTCAAGAACTCCCATGTGGATAACTTTCCTGACGAAGAGCATATCTCACATGAGTTCTTGGTTACGTACACGCTCAACAAAATGGAGTTGTTGAGAGAAAGGACTGAAGCCTCATTGAGATGGCAAGAACGATGCTTGACGAATACAAGACACCAAGACATTTTTGGGAAGAAGTCATGGAAACATCATGTCATGCCACAAACCGACTCTACTTGCAGAATATGCTTGGTAAAACGGCATACGAGCTTCTCACCGGTGACAAAACCCAAGCTAGATACTTTTTCGTATTCGGCTCTAAGTGTTACATTATTGATGAGCATCAGCGCGCTAGATTTTCTCCAAAGTCTCATGAAGGTTTCCTACTTGCTTTTGGATCAAACTCTCAGACCTACCGTGTCTACAACAACTTAACTCGAAAAGTTGAAGAGACGGTAGATGTGAAGTTTGATGAGTCTAATGGTTCACAAGTTAAACAATTGCCAAATGATGTAGGTGATAAAGATCCTTCGGAAGCTATCCAAGATTTGCCCATCGGCAAGATTCGTCCGATGGAGGTGAAGGAAAGTACTTCATTAACCCAAGTGGAAGCTCCTACCTTAGATCAAGGCTACCGAAAAAACGACATGGAAGCATCCACAAGTTGTACATAACAAGATGAAGGGGAGGAGGAGGTACATCATGAAGATCTACCCCAACATCCTTCACCACCACCTCAACGAGACCACTTCGATAACAACAGAGATGAAGGAGATGATGATGAAGAAGAAGCTCCTCCAACTAACAAACCAAAGCTATCCCGAGTTCAGCACAAGTGACCCAGAACCATGCCCTAAACCAAATCTTTGGTGACATACAAATAGGGAGGATCACTCGCTCTAAAACTTGTTTGGATAACTTTTTTGAGCATTATTCTTTCATTTATACCATTTAACACTTGAAGGTTGAACAAGCTCTTGAAGACGCGGATTGGGTAAACACTATGCATGAAGAGCTTCACAACTTCGAAAGTAACGATGTGTGGACACTCGTGGAGAAGCCCAAGGACGAGAAAACATCATCGGTACAAAATGGGTGTTTCGGAACAAGCAAGATGAAGACGGTTAAGTTGTACGCAACAAGGATTGCCTTGTAATCGAAGGATATACGCAAGTCGAAGGTATGGACGACGGTGAGACCTATGACCCGTTGCTAGACTAGAAGCCATTCGAATTCTTCTTGCTTATGCCAGTCACCATTACATCACTCTTTACCAAATGGATATTAAAATTGCGTTTTTAAATGGAGAAATAGAGGAGGAAGTCTATGTTAAACAACCTCCCAGATTTGTAAATCCTAAGAAACCCAACCACGTGTACAAACTTCGCAAAGCTTTATATGGTCTTAAGCAAGCTCTTCGTGCTTGGTATAAATGTCTCACGAAGTTTCTTATTGAACAAGGATTTGAAATTGGTAAAATTGATGCAACCTTATTCACAAAGAGAGTTAGTGGTGAATTGTTTGTGTGCCAAATTTATGTGGATGATATTATCTTTGGATATACTAACCCACAATTTAGTGAGAAATTTGGAAGGTTGATGTCGGAGAAGTATGAGATGTCTATGATGCGTGACCTGAAATTCTTCCTTGGTCTACAAATCAAGGAAACAAGAGAAGGTACTTTCATCTCTCAAACAAAGTACACCAAGGACATGATCAGTAAGTTCAACATGCAGGAGTGCAAAGGTATGAAAACTTCCATGCCCACTAGCGGACACGATGATCTTACTAAGGAGGGTGAACTGGTTGATCAAAAGGTTTATCGATCAATGATTGGTTCATTCCTATATCTATGTTCCTCCCGTCACGATATTATTCATAGTGTTTGCATGTGTGATAGATATCAAGCTACACCCAAAGAATGTCATATTAAGGGTGTGAAACGCATTGTGAGATACTTGATACATACACCAAACTTTGGCATTTGGTTTCCCAAGGGATCTTATTTTAATCTTGTTGGCTACTCCGACTCGGACTATGCCAGTGACAAGGTCGATAGAAAATCCACCTCGGGTACATGTGAATTTCTTGGTAGATCTCTCATGACTGGCTCCTCCAAGAAACAAAAATTGGTATCCTCTATCTACTGCCGAAGCGGAATACATTGTCGCTGGATCATGTTGTGTGCAATTATTATGGATGATAGAAACGCTTAAAAATTATGGAATCTATGTTAAAAATGTACCATTACTTTGTGACAATGAAAGTGCCATTAATATTGGTTATAATCTCGTGCAACATTCTCGAACCGAGTATATTCAAGTTTGACATCATTTAATTTGTGATCATGTTCCTAAAGGAGATATTAATCTTAAGCATGTTCATACTAACAAGCAATTGGTCGATATCTTTACTAAGCCACTTGATGACAAAGTGTTTTTCATTTCAGGAGTGAGTTGAACATCATTGATGCTTCAAACTTCAGCTAAGGTCACTCGGATGCATGCAAGGGAATGAGCCTCATTGTCTATTCCATGATATTATCTTGAATATCATATATCTTGGAATTATATGCTCCCTTGTCTTGCATCAAACCCTTTTGTAGGTACTTGGAAGAACAACACTCCAGAAGATTCCCATCAACTCATATCTTAAGAAATCGTGTCATGACCAAGTATCCACACCTCTCCTTGATGATGAAAGGAAGAAGACACCAAAACATATCCTTGACATATATTTCTCAACTGGTATCAACTCACAATTGGTATCATGTCATTTGAATATATCATGTTCTTCCTTGCATGACTAACCTATGTAGTTGAAAAGTGAACGAAAATAACAAGGATCGCTCTCAACTCAAGATGGTCTTCATCAACCTCGAGCATCCTCGTCAAGTTCACCTACAAGCTACGTCAAGAACATCACTCAAAGGTATGTACTCATATCCTTGAAAAAGGCTTTACTCCAAGTCATGAGATAAAGCAACTAAAGCAATATGAAGACATTAATATGCTTAATCGAAAAATGGTATCCCCATTTTGAGATTAACGATGAGTATGACCTATGATCAAGTATTCTTGCTTGGCTCCTAAGTCAATATACTCTAATATAGGTGACCTAGTCACCTCCCATCATCTAGTTAAGAATCTTGTTTGGTTCATTCTCTGTTGCAAGCTTTCTTGGAACCATTCAAATCTTCTCTAGTTGATATCTCTTTGAACAAATATTTTGAATTTCCCCTACAAAATCTTTTTGACACTTGGATACAAAATATCAAATAAATTTGCAAGTCTCTCGAGCATTGCCAAGTTTCATTTTTGTGCCTTGGAGCCTCCGATACAAAAGACTCGGTTATGCCGATTTAGCAGATGAGCTGCATAACATCATATCGGTACCACCGACAAATTTGTCTCGGAGCCACCGACTTAATATCTTGTTTCAGTCTGTGTTTGTATCTATAAATCTTTGTAATCCTTCTGTGAAATTTTCAATTCTTTGATGATTCCTTATTATCAAAAAAACTTGGGAAGGGGGAGAAATACATTCAAGGATCCCTAACTCAAAGGAGGAGAAATTCTACAAATTCTCAGTTTAGCCAAAGGGAGAGAAATTATTTTCAATGATTCCCTCACTTTTCTCATGATATTCACATTCTATGAATCCTACATTCAATGACCCTTATTCTCAAGGATCCCTTATTGATCAATGATCCATTTATTTGACCCTATGTCTAACCTTTTTGGCAATTAATGCCAAAGGGGGAGAAATGCCAAAGCTTCAAAGCTAAAAAGGGAGATACATTCTGATGCAAAGGGGGAGATACAATTTAGGGGGAGAGAAAAATGTCAGAGTTTATACTTATATAAACAAGGGGAGAATACCAAAGTAGGGGGAATATGTTTTTGATAAGGATGTGTTTATTACATTAGATTACTCATGTTAGACTTTTCTCGCCCTATCCAATCCAAATATCTACATGCTAAGATTCAGGTGGAGAGGATTTCCTACTATTTCATATCTAGCGGAGAAAGTTCTAAATGATATTGGAGACATATCAATCTTAAGGAATACTATCTTCTATATGTTCTCCATATCTTGGTACTTTTGAGTTCTATTACTTTTGATTTGTAGAATAATCTTGTGTTTCCTAACATTGTATTCTCAAGTGTATTTCTACTACTAGAATGCTCAAGAACTCAAGGTAAGTATATGCATCATATCTTTGATCAACATGATATCTTGCTTCTTTCACACATTGTTTGCAAGAGTGAAGTGTTGAGCAAGGATACACCTCATTCATATACATTTGATGCATATGAACAAGATACACATTGCTTATTATATCCCTTCTACTATATGTGTGTCCATGCATTCCAAAGCAAGTATCCTTGCTGGGGAAGCGTATTCCCGGGAATACGCCTCCTGCGTGGCCCTGCACGCGCGTGGCCGAGCTGATAGGCCGGCCCAGTTGCTATGTAGCGCATGGTGCACGTTTTAGCCAAAGAGGGTAATTCCTTTTCTTTTTCTTTTTCTAGTAAAGCAAATAAATAATAGGAAATTGATCAAGCCTCCAAATTGGATCATTCAAATTCCTACATTCTCCTAAAAATACCACTTATTTAATGGTGTCACTTTCATCATATCCCACCACAGCTTTCTGCCATGTTCAAATTCAAATTCATATTTGAAATATTAAGGACCACTTTGTAAAATCTGTAGGTCTTCCATTATAGTTCCAAATGGAGTAATTCAAGTCCCTAGGTGTGTCTAAATTCATGCACTAAGTCGTGAACATTTTTCCTTACCCTTATTCTGCTATGTAATTTATTTGACCATTTCTTCATTTGTGACCAGCTTTGCAAATCCCTAGGAAATTCATACCAACTTCAAATCTAGTGAAACAACTTTCTAAATTCTTCTAAGATTATGCTCTATTTGTTGAGTCCATCCACTTCTTTTTTCAAAAATAGTTTTCTATGGAAATCTTATAGGATCATCATTTCCACCATTCAAACCCCCCTTGACCCACATCCAATAAGACCTCCTTGGTTATTTTTCTCATGACCAGAGGTGTCCAAGAAAAAAAATCCTATTTATAGAGCACTTTTATTTTTCTGCTTGTTGTGTTGCTTATTGTGGTTATTTACTGACGGTAGTTGACGATATAAACGGAGTGCTTGGAGTTGGACAAGAAGCGTGTGAAGACCTCGAAGACTTTGCAAAGCCAGGCAAGCAGCCCTTTGACCATGCTAAGAAACCATTTTCATGCATGGCATATAGCAACTTATTGTGTTGTTGATCATGTGATAAGGTGACCACTTCGGTGGGATACCTCCATTACTTTTACCGTTGATACTTGCATCGTGCATAACCCTACCATCCTTATGAGGGTTGTGCGGGTGGGAGTAGAGAGGATGCTAGTAGATGCTATGCAAGTGGGCTCGGGAATATACATGGTGATGGAAACAAAATGATTTCAAAGACTTTAAAAAAAACGTCGGGTGCCACCACTATTCAAGAATTCATCCGATTAATCAGTTAATTGGCTAGTTAATCGCTACTCATTGGGTGATCAAATCGAATATCACTTATTCATCGCGTTAACTTGACAAGCCGATTAAGTGGTTTGCCAGACCGATAAAATGGTATGTTAGACCGATTTATCAGTTGTTAGGTCGATTAATCGTTGTCGGCCCGCTAATTCGTGGGCAAACAAAGCCCGGTTATTTGTCCCATAGCCCTTCCTAGCCCATCACGCTCCTAAATATCTAGGGTTTATCCCACCACCCGCTCCTCCTTCTCCTCTCATGCCATCCTGACCTAGATGGCGGCTAGTCAGGTCCTCATTGGCGCATTTCCACTTACCCTCCTCCCATGTGTGTCGCCGCTTTCTCTTCACCTTATGTGCCCCACTACTTCCCCTCCTCCTCTCATGACATGCCACCTCTGGCAACCGACCCGTTCAGATGCCCTTGATGGCCATTGTCACCTTTGCTCTATTTGTTGCCATCGTGGGGCTGCCATATCTCAAAGTTGTGTCCTATAAATTAGCAAAAAAGTGTTGTTAACTTGTTGTACACATGTATTTTGATGATTTTTACGCCCACATGGATGATTATTGTTGTATACATGTTTGTCATCTACGTAGAAAATAAAATGATGTCATTTGCTTCATATTTCCATTGTAAAAAAATCTCCATACTAAATTTATTTCTATTGAGTTTAAAATTACACCGATTAATCTAGTTAATAGGCCAATTCAGTGATTAATCAATACTCCCAAGCCAAGCGAGCAAGTCCAGTTACCGATTTCGTGAACATTGGGTGCCACTAATGCCCGAGGAAGATGATGATGAGCTAGGTAGCCACTTGATAAACAAGTGGTGTACCGGAGCAAGTGAGTGTGTGTGGATTTCGAAAATGGATTAGATTTAGGATTTGTCGACCATCCTAACCTTACATGTGCGACCACTCTACCCCTATATGGGAAGGGGCTTTGTTGTTTACTATGGTTGGTGCTAGAAGGGATCCCGCATTATGAGTGACGAGAGTTAAGTGGTCACTCTCGAGACGGCGTTTTCCCGGAGTGGAAGGTCATGGGTTGCCTTTATAGGTACCGGGAACACCGTTGCGTGCCCTCATGGATAATACACGTGATGTATATCATGAGGGATGGCACTAGCGAGTGGACTCTTTGTTTAGTATCACCATGGGAAAGGCATTGCTCGGGTGCTTACCTCGGGTATGTCATATACCGCGAGTTGTGGATGATACGGAAGTTCCTCGAGTCTTGTGAGTAAAGCGCGCAACCTCTGTAGAGTGTAAAACTATTTGAATAGCCGTCTCCACGATCAAGGACGGTTGGGTGGTGCTTCTTAGACTATGTCTAGATGTTTTCGCAAACTTGGTGGGTATGTGTGCAAAAGACAGAAGGATGATACTTGAGACATGTCTGAAGACTTGATGTGATGAATGAACATGATATGTTCAACCCCTTCTTATGATGATATCTGTAACTTGTTCATATGGATATCGGCCAACTGTTGATGCATGCTTACACATAGTTACTTGATCAATGACATTGCCATCAAAATTGGCTTTCCGCAAAATACCTACTTAGTGCTACTTCATGCATTGGTATTGCCTTGTTCCAAACATGGGTTGCTTGCAAGTACATTCAAAGTACTCATTGGGTTGCCACTGGTTATTTTATTGGATAGACATGAAAGATTAGGTTATGATGAAGATTACCTTGGTGACGAACATGCAAGCTAGGACGCTTCCCAGTCAGAATGCTTGTACGGTTAAGGCAGATGGCATGGGTTCACGCTATTGCTGAAGATTTCCGCTGCAAGTTTATGAAGACTTGGCCATAAAGTCCACATTTGAATAAAACGGTATGTAACAGATGTAAGACTCTTGTTACTCAGTTTCTATTTGTTCAGTGAGCATTGATCTCTGGGATCACTGTGCATGTACATTCGGTGATCACGACTTATGAGTCGGGGTCCCCACAGTGAATATCTCCCTCGAGTGAGGATAGTCCTCCATGGGCGCAAGGCTTTATGGAATAGTCAAGGTTTCGCCCTCGTGGGCCCTTATGGGTGGAGCCCTCTGTGGACTCTCGCGACCATTACCCTCCGTGGGTTGAAGACTCCATAAACGTGGATGTATGATAGCACTATCTATCGGAACCATGGGAAAAATCTTCGTGTCCTTCATGCGTTTGATCTTCCTATCTCAACTCTTTACTTTCATGTGCAATGTCTTTACATTCCGTTGCTATATTTATAAATTGCATGTGTAGGGTGTGATAGACTGGCTATAATTGCTAAAATCTGCCAACACATAATTTTGCACCTTGTGTAGATTTTAAATTCCTGCTAGTAGTCTATTCACCCCCATCTAGACGTACTCTTCTAGTGACCCCACATTTATTTACCACGACCTAAAGTCCCATGTCATGAAATCATGTTAATATTTCATGAATTCTAGCTTAGGTGGGCGTTTGCTACAAATTGAAAGCCAAGAGACAATGTTTGTGCCCCCGAGAAGTTTGAAATTCATTGTTTTCCTTCCATGGGGACAAAACATGCATCCAACACAAAAAATGAATTTCTAATCCATTCGAGTGCACAACCTCGTGTGCATATAGTTCAAATTTGAATTTTACAAATTAAATACCTAAGGAATGAATTTGATATATATAATGTCCTAATGTTCTTTACAAATCGAATTTTAGCACTACACTCCTATTGTCACATGTGCACTACATAAAAAAGTTTGACATCCATGCCTCGAAGTTATGGTGGTTTGGTGGGACGAGTGTAGGTGCGGGGTCCGACACACAATACGCGTCGTATGTGCGCCACCATGTGGGGTTGTCCAATTAGTTAGGCATCAAGTTGACAACGGGGATTACTCGGGCAAGTATATTGGAGTCCCACCCCCGTCCCCATCACTGCCCTCCCATTCCCGTCACCATCTCCATACCCTTGCGTTGGGATAAAATATTTTCCATCCCTATCCCTATCACCGTCCTTCCATTCTCGTATCCGTCTCCGTAACCATGTGTAGGGATAAAATGTTTCCCATCTTCGCTTCCACTTCTTTGTCCCCTCGGGGAAACCCGACATGCATTTAAGAACAACATTCAATAGTATTTCAGTAAAAAAGATAGTACTCCAACGCAAATAAACAATATGTTGTGTCTAAGTTTGGCATTACTTAGGGATATTTGAGCTACATGGGTAGGATCTGTGGAAATTTGCATGGCCGAGATCGCTAATTAAATGGGTCTAGTAATTTCAGAGACCACGTTTAAGTACTTCATGTTTAAGGCGGGTAATGCTATGTATATCCCATCCCCATCCTCGTCATGCATGCTGGGTAAGGTATTTGACCCACCATCTTCCCCATGGGTATTCAAGCTACCACTTCTGCATGCCCTAATACAGTAAACACCCATGGGGATGCGGTATCGGTTTTAACCAATGACAGCTTCAGGTGAGGCACACCTGCCCCGTAAAAAGTCATGCATTCGGTATATATTTAAAGAATCTCGATCATGACCTTTTCATGCATATGTTCGTGTCTCATGCATGCGGAGGTGTTTCTCATACACTCACTCATGCGGTTACCACCGACACACCCATTTGTTGCCCCTCACGTGGGATATCACCTAAGATGGCGCGCGTGAGAGGGGTTCGATCAAAGGTGGATTCATCTTAGTCCATTTTTTGGCGAATATCATGGTGAGATTACGGACGAAAGTTTGGGCACATGTGTGCATGCGCGTGCTCATTGTACAAGTTGTGAACCTCCTTTTTTTGATTTGCGAAGGTGCCACATGAAAGGTGTGCATTGGGTATCCAAAACATCACAGAACACGTTCGTACATATGTTAGGGCAACATGGAGGTGGTGGTTGTCCTCTGACACCCCCCTGCACAATTATTAGTGCCACTCTCCCATCCATGGCCTCGCGTAGTTTTGTACCGCAACAAGAGAGGTTAATTATTATTGATTCTTTTTTGGTTGATGTTTGCAGTAGGCCATGTGGGTGTGAGATTATATGGTACTATCACAATGCCCATGCGTTGCTACGGAACCATAACAAAGCGAATGAGATACAACTAGCTTCGGAGATCATCAAAATATGATGTTGTCATATGGATATTGCATGGTTTATGATTAAAAAGGGAGCAAAAATAAAATTGTAGGTCCTTTGATGATTTTTAAGGTCATTGATGCTTTTTAAGTGACCACTGTAGGTCCTTTGCAAGATTTACAGTGAGATAACATTTCAAATTTTAAAACACTGTCGAACGGGCATGAGTAATTTGAATGCACAATATCGTGAATTTGGTAGAAGGACAACGTCTATGACCGCCTTGAAATTACAGTGTGTTTGTTTTCTTCTTCTATGCTATAGAATTATGCAGAAAAATTAAAGTAACGATCATGATTTTGAATTAAAATATTATGCATTTGTAATCTGTGTTTTTATAAGTGTTATGCTCATAAGGATAGTAGTGTATTTTTTATCTGGGATAGGTCTCGTCACAGTAGTAACATTTGTTTATCTTTTGGAAGATTGCTAGTCCCACAATGTGTGTATTAGTGCAATAGTTTATTTGTAAAGTACCACTTATGAACTCACCACCAACTCCAACCTTTATAAGTAGGAAATATAATTTTAGTGTGTGTAGTGTATGCATGAATATAATGTCTCTCCCATTGGCTCGAATGGGGGGTATATACATACCACGCGTCGTGAACCTCGCTTTTCGTGCCGACTTTAAGATTCCCGAGGAAGGTGTGCCACGCTAAAGTTTGTGTGTTGGGTATGTAAACATCACACAACACTTCCATGCATATGTTTGATCCACGCTTAGACAATGATTGTCTTTGGATACTCCTTTGCGTGGTTGTCGTTGGAAAGTCCATTCATGGACCCGTGTGGATGCCCATCACATTGACTAACAACTAGAGAGAGGTTACCATGGCGGAATCTTAAATTGTTTTCTGTTATGGTATACATTATATATGTCATATGAGTTTCCTTAATTAGCCAAGTCTGAGCAAGCGCATACGAATGTTTGAATCGTTCCCATCGACGCTCTACATATGTGGGGACCCCGAATCATAAGTCAAGACCACCGAATGCACATGTATAGTGATCCTAGAGATCCATGCTCACTGAACACACAGAAGCTGAATAACAAGAGTCTTACATCCACATTTAGCGTCTTACACAAAAAAAGACCATGAAGGCCCAATCTTACATAGATAGGGCCACGAGGGCCAAACACTTAAATAGATCAAGCAGCGGAAATCTTGATCGAAAGCATGAACCCATGCCATCTTCCTTAAACCTACAGGCATTCTGACTGGGAAGCGTCCTAGTTCGCATGTTCGTCACCAACGAACTCTTCAACATACTCCTGTTCTTTCATGCCTAGCCAACTAAATAACCAGTGTCAAGCCAATGAGTATTGTGAATGTACTCGCAAGCAACCCAAGTTGTGGAACAAGTAATAATGATGCATGGCATAGCACTAAGTAGATAATTTGCAGAAAGCTAATTTTGAATTTAATGACAGGATCAAATAACTAGGTAAGCATGCATCAATAGTTGGTAGATATCCATATGAACAAGTTACAAATATCATCATAAGCAGGGGTTGAACATCTCATGTCCCATCATTATGCTAAGTCATTGGACTCAGTCAATCATCAAGCTACGTCATCGGACTTAGCTCAGGTAACCTATTTGTCACCAACACACACACTCACACCAAGTTTTCAAAAACATCTAGACGTAGTTTAAGAAGGACCTCCAACTGTCCATGACCACTGACACGACTATTCGAATAGTTTTACACTATGTAGAGGTTGCACACTTTACCCACAAGACACAGGGAACTTCCGTGTCATCCATGACTCGCGGTATTTAACATAACCGAGGTAAGCACATGAATATCGCCTTTACCATGGTGATAATAAACAAATAGTTCACTCGTTGGTGCCATCCCTCATGATATACATCACACATATCATCCATGAGGGCACGCAACAGTGTGCCCGGTGCCTGTAAAGACAACGCATGGCCTTCCACTTCCGGGACGACCCCGTATCGAGAGTGACCACACCACTCCCACCACTAGTAATGCGGGCACCTTGGTAGTACCCGCCATAGTAATCAAAAAATCCTCATCCCATCAGGGGTATCGTGGCTGTGCATGTATGGTTGGGATGGTTAGCAGAGCTTAAATCTAATCCGTTTTCGAAAACACACACTCACTGGCTCAGGTACAACACTTATTTCTCAAGTGGTCACCGAACTTATCATCATCTCCCTCGGACATTAGTGGCACCCGACGGGGTTTTCAAAAAATGCTTTGAAATCATTTCTTCCTTCCCATCACTATGCATACATCCCATCCCACTAGCATAACATCTATTAGCATCCTATCTACACCCACCCGCATAACCCTCATAAGGAGGTAGGGTAATGCACGATACATGTGTCAACGGTCAAAGTATCAGAGGCATCCCACCGAAGGGGGGGAGCACCCCATCATGGTCAATCATTAAATCAACAAGTGCTATATATCATGCATGAAAAAGTTTCTTAACATGGTCAACGGTCTACTTGCCTGGCTCAACAAAGTCTTCGGGGTCTTCAAAGTCTTCGGGTCCAACTACCTTGTCAATAGCGCAATCTATCGTCGCGAATAAAAGCGATAAAAATAAGCATCACACAAAAAAAGAGCACACAAATCTAAATTTAAAATGCTACCCTACTCTGATAATTAATAGAAGCTATACTAAAAATATTTGTCTATAGTTTTGAAGTTAAAAAGCTTTTCAAAAATATTTAAAACAAGGGTTGATAATGCCAAATAGGGGTTTTAAATTGATACAGTACAAAAAATGTTTTCAAATGTTTTTACAAGTGGAACTAATAAATTCTATGGAATATTTCAGGATTTTAGGTGAAAGAATATTGGGCATTGGATTTATTTTCTGTCCTATGGAGTTTTTGGAAGGCAGAGGAAAAAGAAAAAGAGAAAAAGGCACTGTGCCTCTCGGGCCAGAAGCACCCAGCCGAGCCGGCCAAAAAAGGGAACCGGGCTAGGGCTTGACATCACGCGCGGCATGTTTAATTTCAAACCTACCCTTGGGCCCATCTTGGAAGCGAGAGAGGAGGGGGTGAGGGGATGACAGGTGGGACCCACCTATCATCCCTCTCCTCGCGATAGGGACAGAGATGAGCTCACCGGTGGGGGATCAGGCCATGGTGGCTCGAGCAGAGGGCACCAACGTGCTCAGGGGCTCACCGCATGTTGGTGGGTGACTAAGGGGCTCGCCGACGGGGAGGGAATCACCGGCGGGGAGAAAACCCGCACGACGGCGAGGGTTTGGCTCGGGCTCGAGCTCCCGACCACGGGAACGAGGGGGCTGGGCACTAGAGAGTGGCTGAAGGGAGGAGAGAGCAATGGGAGAGCAACGGGAGCTCGGGGAGGGCTTTATATAGCCGCGCGCCGATGCACCGAGGGCATGGTGTGCCGGTGAGGATGGGGCCGTCGCCACGGGCCACAGGGGCTTCAGGCCGTGTCCTAGGAGTTCCTGGGCACGGTCCATGTCCAGGGGAAGGGAGAGAGAGAGTGGGGAAGTGCTATAGCACCCGTGCATGCGAGCTCTTCCATTCGACGGCCCGGGCGGCGCCATGCGCAAGCGAAGGGGGCAGCAGAGGAGGAGGGAGGAGGGGCCCGACCACTTGGCACCCTGTGGATGTCGAGGGGCGGCCAGGGGACATGCTCCCGCATCCCCAGACGGTCGGGAGGGCACGAGATGCCCCTGCTACAGGCGGTGGCACACTAGAGGCCGGCTTAGGCGTTGCCCGCGCGCTCTGGGGTGTCCCCGTTTCTCTAGTAGCTCTTGGGGGTTCTTGGGATGCTCTAGGAGCTAGGGGAAGCTAGGGGGTAGGAAATAAAAGAAATGGTAAAACAGAGGGTGAAATGGTTTTTTTACCCCACCCACTCTTGAGCTAAGGCCACACGAGATTTACTAGGGGTAGTTGGTAACCTTGAGAGGCTGTGGTAAAAAATTTATGCCAAGGGGAAATGTGAAAGGGGTGAAAATTGTGACTTTACTATTTCACCAGAAGGTGTTTGATGGGTGTTTGGGCAAGAAAAGTTTACCCACTTACTGAGTTATTCAACATGGTCAAATGTTAGGTGAAAATAGCCATGATTACCAAGTTTGACCTCAAGTGGGCAAAGTTGCCAATGGAAGCTTTGTGAACCGTGGAAACTAACAGAATCAGGTTTCTATAGATCTAGTTATGCTAAGGTTTTACCCTTGATTCGCCATTTAGTGTAGCATCATTATTTGGTGATTAGAGCATGGACACAAAGTTTGGGGTCAAGGGGAGAAACTCCACAATGTAAAGTTGTTCAAATTTGAATCTGGACAGGGAGGGTTTTGGGACGGTTGATGAACCAAGTCAACTTGGATTGATATGAAACTTTGCAAGATAATCACCCATGACAGTGTTGACTTGCGGGAATTTTCCTGGAATTTATTGAGAATATTTCTTATAGAAATATTTCAAAACCTTGATTTGAACAGAAAGGGTTTTGAGGGGTTTTGCCCATGATTTGAACATTCCCATGTGTTGAAACTCATATATATGGAAAATATATATCCACTCAGTTTGCCTAAATTTTCTAAAATATTTTGAAAGCATTTAAATAATTTTTCCCTATGAAAAACCATTTCTGGTCTCAATAAAAAGCCTTTAAATAAAATATTAAAATAATCTTTAAAATTAATATTTTGTGGTTTTGGGAAGTCATAAATATAGTAGGTTTGAAATAAAGCCTTTGGGGAGAAAGAATCCATCCAATTTGAGGACTTGCCATGCAAACCTCAATTCAAGGGTTTTTGAAGACCTAATTTGGATAAATCCTTTTTGGTCAAAATAAGATTGGATAAAAATAGTTTTGGGCACTATTTACATGGCATGATCATTGGGCAAGAGGTTTGGGTCAAGGAATATGAATATGAAGAGGGATAGAATCCAAGAGTGCCATACACAACAATCAACAAGCAAGCAAGCATCACTCAAACAAGCACTAGCACAAAAAAGTTTTAATTGGCCCTAAATTTTATAAATCCAAGCATAGCAAGTGATACAAACACAGGGCGTGATAGACCTACCCCCTTTACCAGAATCTCGTCCTCGAGATTCCTAGGCTAAGCGCTAAATAGATAGGGGAACTCTGATCTAAGATAGTCTTCACACCCCCAGGTTGCTTCAACTTTAGTGTGGTCGCTCCGTTGGACCTTGAAGTACTTGATGGTGCGGCTTCGGGTGTAGCGCTTGGCTTCATCTAGAATACGAACTGGCTTCTCATGATAAGTGAAGTCTAGCAGAATATTGATGGCTTGATGGTCAATGTCCTTGTAGAGGTCGGGGCGGTTGGGGTCTTGTAGACGCTTCCGGAGTTGTGACACAGGGAAGACGTTGTGCACATCCGATAGCTCGGAAGGTAGCTCTAGCTAATAGGCTACTTATCCTCGTCTTGTAGTGACCTTGAAGGGGACGATATATCTAGGTGCAAGCTTTCCTTTGACGTGGAAACGCTTTGTTCCTTTAAGAGGTGTGACTCAAAGATAGAGATGATCTCTGTTGTTAAAGCTCACTTCTCGATGGTGAGAGTCGACGCAACTCTTTTGTCTTGATTTGGCAGCCTCCAGACTTTCTCGGATGAGTTGTACTTGCTCTTTTGCCTCCTGGAGGATATACGATCCAAAAATTAATCCTTCTCTGATTACCGACCAGTTGAGGGGAGTATGGCACTTGCGTCCATACAACACCTCAAATGCCGCCATTGGAAGACTCAACTGATAGTTGTTGTTGTAGGATAACTCAACAAATGGTAAGCAATCTTCCCACTTGTCTCCATATGCTAAAATGCAAGCACGGAGCATGTCTTCGAGTATCTGATTTACTCGTTCTGTTTGCCCACCGGTCTAGGGGTGGAAAGCAGTGCTGAAGGAGAGCTTGGTGCCCATGGCTCCCTGAAACATCTTCTAGAACCTCGAGGCGAATTGGGTTCCTCAATCCGACACGATCTCCTTAGGAACTCCATGAAGGTTCACGATACGCTCGATGTAGAAGCTGGCTAGCTTGTTAGCATCATAGGTAGTCTTCACGGGAATGAAATGGGCTACTTTGGTCAGGTGGTCGAAAATCATCCAAATAGAGTCATGTCCCTTGCTTGACCTTGGTATACCCGTGATGAAGTCCATCCCGACTTTGTCCCACTTCCATTTAGGTACTTTGAGAGGTTGCAATATCCCAGCGGGTCGCTGGTGCTCAGCTTTGACTCTCTGACATATGTCACATTTAGCGACAAATGTGCATATTTCCCTTTTCATGCCATGCCACCAGAATCTTGCCTTGAGGTCTTGATACATCGCGGTTCCTCCAAGATGGATGGAGTATGGAGTGTCATGAGCTTCTTGCAAGATCAAGTTCTTGAGGTCCTCCTTGTTGGGTACGCATATGCGATTCCCGAACCATGCAACTCCTTGTTAATCCATTGAGAATCCTGGGGCTTTTCCTGCCTTGATCTTCCTCTTGATGCCTTCAATGCTCTCGTGCCCCTTCTGGGCTTCCTTAATATCATCTATCAAGGTTGGCTTTGCTTCGAGGTTGGCGAGGAATCCAGGTGCAACCAGTTCCAAGCCGGAGCTTTCAACCTCTTCATACAGGGCGGGTAGCCTTTCCTTAATCATGGCATTCAAGGAACAAGCCTTTCTGCTCAAGGCATCTGCTACCACGTTGGCCTTTTCGGGGTGGTATTGAACACTGAGGTCGTAATCCTTGATCAACTCAAACCATCTTTGCTGCCTCATGTTCAATTCCCTCTGAGTGAAAATATACTTCAAACTCTTCTAGTCTGTGTATATCTCACATCGCTTCCCCAAAAGGTAATGTCGCCATGTCTTCAAGGCATGAACCATGGCTGCCAACTCAAGATCATTAGTAGCGTAGTTCTGTTCATGAAGATCTAGCTACCTGGATAGATATGCTACGACTCTGCGTTCTTGCATAAGAACACGTCCAAGCCCGATACTCGATGCATCACAAACTCCCTGTGGATATCAGGGGTGGCCAAAACTGGGGATGTGGACAATCTCTTCTTGAGCTCCTGGAAGCTTTCCTCGAACTTAGCTGTCCATTCGAACTTCTTGTCCTTCTTCAAAAGATTGGTCATGGGTCGGGCAATGCTCGAGAATCCTTCCACAAACTTGCGGTAATATCCCGTGAGTCTGAGGAAGCTCCTTACTTCCTTCACAGTGGTAGGAGTTTGCCATTTAGTAACGGCTTCAATCTTGGCCGGATCCACTGATAATCCTTCCATAGTCTACACATGACCCAAGATTCCAACGTCATGCAGACAGAATTCACACTTGCTAAACTTGGTATAAAGCTAGTGCTCTCGAAGCTTCTCTAGGACTAATCTCAAGTGCTCCTCATGTTCTTCTTCAGACTTGGAGAAGACGAGTATGTCATCCATGAAGATGACAACGAACTTGTCCAAGTACTCCATGAAGACTTTATTCATGAGATACATGAAGTAGGTAGGGGCATTGGTTAACCCAAATGACATGACTATGTATTCATACAGGCCATACCGGGTTACAAATGTCGTCTTCAGAATGTCTTGGGGTCTGATCTTCAGCTGATAGTACCTTGACGTGAGGTCGATCTTGGAAAATAGCTTGGCTCCATTCAACTGATCAAACAGGTCTTCAATCTTGGGGAGTGGGTACTTATTCTTTATTGTGACCTCATTGATAGAACGGTAATCGACATAGAGTCTGATTGTTCCGTCCCTCTTTGACACAAATAGAACAGGCGATCCCTAAGGAGAGGCACTAGGGCAAATGAATCCTTTTCTGAGTTGCTCTGCCAGTTGCTTCTTCAATTTAGCCAACTCGTTGGATGCCATCCTGTAGGCCTTCTTATAGATGCACCTTGAACCAGGCATAAGCTCAATGATGAACATAATGTCGCGGTCAGGAGGCATTTAGGGAACCTCATTAGGAAACACATCCGGGTATTCACATGCCACTGGCACTTGATCCAACTCAACTCCCGATAGACAGCTGGCCTGAGGGCTTGAGTGGAGGTAGGGTTGGGAACATACTTGACTTCCACTCCTTGGCTATTGGTCATGGTGACAATCCTCTTGGCACAGTCTAACAAGCCTTGGTGCTTGGTCAACCAATTCATGCCAAGGATGACGTCCAATATGGGTGAATCTAGAACTATAAGGTATGCTAGGAAGTCTACCCCGTTGATGTTAATCTCCACTCCTTTACAACCTATCCCAGACTTCATAACTGATCCCGATGTTTGTATCGACATACGACTACCTAGGGGTGTAGGTTTCATGCCACTCTCTAATGCAAACTTTTGGGTGACAAAAGAATGCGAAGCTCCACAATGAAACAATATTGTTGCTGGGGTTGAGTTGACGAGGAACGTACCCAATATGACGTCCAGGTCTTCTTGGGCTTCCTCTATGGTGACGTGATTCACACGACCCTTGCCATTATTGGGTTGGTTGCGGGGAGCTGGGTTCCTTGGTGGTGCTCCATGGCCTTGACCTTGAGTTGGCGCATTGGGGCGCGGTGCTTGGGCTTCTTGTTGGGGCAGAGCTTTGAGTTGTGTCCAGACTGACCACATCCAAAGCAAGTGACTTGCCCAGGGTTGTTGTTGAAGTTTCTGCCACCTTTATTGTTATTGGGGTCATTGTAAGCTAGCCTGGGATTGGCATACTACTGAGGCTGGTAGCTCGTACAAGGCACAGGAGTTCTAGCCTGCTGTGATAGATAGGTTGGCTTGGCTGGGACTAGCTGCCATGGGCGAGGTTTATGGTTGCTGCAGCTACCCTTACTGGTCATCTTGCGCTTGCGAGTGTCGTCTATGGCATGACGCTTGTCTTCCAGCATGAGGGCCTTGTTCACCAAGTCGAAGAAGGTACGACAGTCGTAGATGACGAGCTGATACTGCAGGGTCTGTTGAAGTCTTTCCATGAAGCATTCCTTCTTGGCAGCTTCTGTGTGGACATCTTCAGGTGCATACCTTGACAGCAGGTTGAACTTCTGTAGGTACTCCTTGATAGAGTCACTTTCTTGCTTCAGTGCTCGGAACTCACTCTTCTTGATAGCCATGATCCCACAAGGAATGTGGGCGGTGCGGAATCCTTTCTCGAGGTCATTCCAAGTGATCACACACTCACCTTGCATGACCTTGAATCCATCCCACCAAGCTCGGGCGGTACCTCTGAGGCAGTGAGAGGCATAAATCACCTTCTCACGGTCCTCATTGCAATTGACCAGTGCAAGGAGGTCCTTGATGGTGTGGATCCAGTCATCAGCATCCAATAGTTCAGCAGTCTTGGTGAAGGTTGGGGGCGAGTTCCTCATGAACTCAGACAGAGTGGAGCGCCCATTGCCGTTCCTGCCTTGCTGTTGGTTGTTCATAAGGGCCTGAGCCATCTGCTGGATAGCAGCATTGTTGGCTTGGCGTTCCTCCCGAAGAACTTGGAGAAACTGAGCTATGGTCATGTTCTCCGGTGGAGGTGGTGGCGGGGGAATGTTGCCTTGTGGCTGCTCCTGGTGTCCTCCAACGTGAGCAGCCCACCAGCTCTCTGTTGCTGGCTTTGAGTTGCCAGCTTCAGGGTTGGTGAAGGAGCTATTGCGGTAGCAGTCACCATCCTGTTTGGAGCAGCCAAGTCAAACAACCGGGATAGACGAGAGGAAAAGCAACAATGGAAGAGCGTGCCTAAGGTGGTTTGTCAAGTGCAAGTGTGGTAAATCAAAGGTCGAAAGACCAACGTATATTAAGATAGATGATGGAGTCGCTTACATGTTGCCTAAGGCAAAAGCACGACTTGCATCAGAACACAAACAACAAAACAAACAACAATCACACATGGTTTCATATGAACCATTACACAGACTTGACTTCGCATGAGGGATACATGACTGATCCTACCCTAGGGGTTCTCGAACTCAAGTGGTGCAGTGCTCGGTCTCGTAGTCTCGCTCCTCTAGATCTTCCTCCTGTTCGTCATCTGAACGGGCATCATTCCCGGTCGAAGGGGTCGGGGAACGAGGAAGTCCATCCTGACAATGCTTTAGTGGCAGGTCGGTCAAGAGCTCACGGTACTCCTTTGCACTCATGCGATGACAATGTGTGGGTACTCCTCCTCTGTAAGTGACAGCTAGTCATCCCTCGCGGGCTCCATCCTTCTTGATCTTGTCTGGCTTCGTCTTGGCTTGCCGAAGTAGCTCTCGGGTGTGGTGAAGTTCCTCACGGAGCTTCACGAACTCCTTAATCAAGTAGTGAACCGGACTATCGGCGGAGAGGCGGAAGTAGGTTTGGAACCAGAGTGGTGTGCCATCCTCCTTGGATGGAATCAACGTCCAACTCTTGCCAAGATCATCCTTCCTGAAGGGAAGGTATCGAGTATCCGGCTCGTCAGCCATCTCTAGAATGATGTTTCAAAGGTGTAGGAGTGCCTTGCATGCAGCTGACTCGACTGCGAGTATCATGGTCTCCATCCATGGTCCTTCAAAGAACCAACTAGTCGGGGAGTCGTTTGCCTTCATTACCACATCCACATGGTACTCCTTCGTGACGGCATCGAACCAGTGCTCGTGGTATAGGAAAATGGGTGGTTGGCGAAACTGGCACTTCTCCAAGCTATCCCCAAGGAGTAAGGGAAAGCCGGATGTCAGGAAGGCTTCGGGCACGACGGCCATATACAAAGGTTTGAAGGGAGGAGAGTTAGCGAAGTGTTGTGTGAAGAATAGAAGAGGTAAATAGTACATAATTCCTAAGTATAGGTGCTAGGTGTAGTTTTGAAAACGGTTTTATCCTGACTAACGTCCATGCTAACTAAGGGCTTCCTACATTCAGGATGGCTCTGATGCCAGCTCTGTGGGGACCCCGACTCATAAATCGTGATCACTGAATGCATGTGTACAGTGATCCCAGTGATCAATGCTCATTGAACACACAGAAGCTGAATAACAAGAGTCTTACATCCACATTTAGCGTCTTACACAAATAAATACCATGAATGCCTAGTCTTACATAGATACGGCCACGAGGGCCAAACACTTAAATAGAACAAGCAGCAGCAATCTTAATCGAAAGCGTGAACCCATGCCATCTGCCTTAAACCTAAAGGCATTCTGACTGGGAAGCCTCCTAGTTCGCATGTTCGTCACCAATGAACTCTTCAACATAATCCTGTTCTTCCATGCGTGGCCAATTAAATAACTAGTGGCAAGCCAATGAGTACTTTGAATGTACTCGCAAGCAACCCAAGTGTGGAACAAGTAATAATGATTCATGGCATAGCACTAAGTTGATAATTTGCGGAAAGATCATTTTGAATGTAATGACATGATCAAATAACTAGGTAAGCATGCATCAAAAGTTGGCAGATATCCATATGAACAAGTTACAGATATCATCTTAAGCAGGGGTTTAACATCTCATGTCCCATCATTATGCTAAGTCATCGGACTCAGTCAATCGTCAAGCTAAGTCAGCGGACTTAGCTCAGGTAACCTCTTTGACACCAACACACACACTCACACCAAGTTTGCAAAAACATCCAGACGTAGTTTAAGGAAGACCTCCAACTGTCCATGACGGCGAACACGGCTATTCGAACAGTTTTACACTCTGTAGAGGTTGCACACTTTACTCACAGGACTTGGGGAACTTCCGTGTCATCCTTGATTTGCGGTATTTAACATACCCGAGGTAAGCACCCGAATATCTCCTTTCCCATGGTGATACTAAACAAAGAGTCCACTCATTGGTGCCATCCCTCATGATATACATCACACGTATCATCCATGAGGGCACGCAACGATGTGCCCGGTGCCTGTAAAGATAGCGGATGGCCTTCCACTTCTGGGACGACACCGTATCGAGAGTGACCACGCCACTCCTCTCACTAGTAATGTGGGCTCCTTGCCAGTACACACCATAGAAATCGACAAAGCCCTGTCCCATAAGGGGTATCGTGGTTGCGCATGTATGGTTGGGATGGTCAGGAGACCTTAAATCTAACCCGTTTTTGAAAACACACACTCACTGGCTCCAGTACACCACTTCTTTCTCAAGTGGTCTCCCAACTTGTCATCATCTCCCTTGGGCATTAGTGGCACCCGACGGGGTTTTCGAAAAAACCTTTGAAATCATTTCTTCCTTCCCATCAATATGCAAAAATCCCATCCCACTTGCATAGCATCTATTAGCATCTTGTCCACACCCACCCGCACAACCCTCATAAGGTGGTACGGTCATGCACAATACACATGTCAATCATTAAATCAACAAGTGCTATATGTCATGCATGAAGAAGTTTCTTAACATGGTCAAAGGGCTGCTTGCCTGGCTCAACAAAGTCTTCGGGGTCTTCAAAGTCTTCGGGTCCAACTCCCTCGTCAATAGCGCAATATATCGTCGCGAATAAAAGCAATAAAAATAAGCAACACACAAAAACAGAGCACACAAAGGTAAATTTAAAATGCTACCCTACTCTGGTAAATACTATAAGCTATACTAAAAATATTTGTATAGGGTTTTCAAGTTAAAAAGGTTTTCAAAAATATTCAAAACAAGGGCTGATAGTGCCAAATAGGGGTTTTAAATTGATACAATACGAAAAAGATTTTCAAATATTTTTACAAGTGGCACTAATAAATTCTATGGAATATTTCAAGATTTTAGATGAAAGAATATTGGGCATTGGATTTATTTTCTGTCCTATGGAAATTTTGGAAGGCAGAGGAAAAAGAAAAAGAGAAAAAGGCACTGTGCCTCTCGGGCCAAAAGCACCCAACCGAGGCGGCCCAAAAGGCGAGACGGCCCAAGGGGAACCGCGCTCGAGCTCCCGACCACGGGAACGAGGGGGTTGGGCTCTAGGGTGTGGCTGAGGGGAGGAGAGAGCGAGGGGAGAGCAGCGGGAGCTCGAGGAGGGCTTTATATAGCCGAGCATCGGTGCACCGAGGGCGTGGTGCGCCGGTGAGGACGAGGCCTTCGCCACGGGCCACAGTGGGGCTTTGGACCATGTTTTGGGAGTTCCTGGGCGCGGTCCATGTCTAGGGGAAGGGAGAGAGAGAGTAGGGAAGGGCTCTAGCGCCCGCGCGTGCAAGCTCTTCCGTTGGCCGGCTTGGGCGGCGCCGTGCACGAGCGAAGGAGGGCAGCAAAGGAGGAGGGAGGAGGGGCTCGACCACCTGGCGCCTTGCGGACATCAAGGAGCGACCAGGGGACATGCTCCCGCATCCCCAGGCGGCCGGGGGGCCTCGGGATGCCCCAACTATAGTGCGGTTGCACGCTGTACCGCGCTCCAAAGTGCCCAAATGGTCGGCATAGCCATTACTCGTGCGATCTGGGGAGTCCTCGTTTATCTAGTAGCTCGTGGGGGTTCCTAGGATGCTCTAGGAGCTAGTGGAAGCTAGGGGCTAGGAAAGAAAAGAAATGGGGGGAAGAAGCCCCTTTTATGGTAAAACAGAGGGTGAAATGGGAGTTTTACCCCACCCACTCTTGAGCTGAGGCCACACAGGATTTACTCGGGGTAGTTGGTAACCCTGAGAGGTTGTGGTAAAAAAATTATGGCAAGGGGAAAAGTGAAAGGGGTGAAAATAGTGACTTTACTATTTCACCAGAAAGTGTTTGATGGGTGTTTGGGAAAGAAAAGTTTATCCATTTATTGAGTTATTCAATAGGGTCAAATGTTGGGCGAAAATAGGCATGATTACCAAGTTTGAGCTCAAGAGGGCAAAGTTGACAATGGAAACTTTTTGAACCCTAGAAACTAACAGAATCAGATTTCTATAGATCTAATTATGCTAAGCTTTTACCATTGATGCACCACTTAGTGTAGCATCATTATTTGCGGATTAGAACATGTCCACAAAGTTTGGGGTCAAGGGGAGAAACTTCATAATGTAAAGTTGTTCAAATTTGAATCTGGACAGGGAGGGTTTTGGGATGGTTGATGAACCAAATCAACTTGGATTGAGATGAAACTTTGCAAGATCATCACCAATGATAGTGTTGACTTGGTGGAATTTTCCTGGAATTTATTGAGAATATTTCTTATAGAAATATTTCAAAAGCTTGATTTGAACAGAAAGGGTTTTGAGGGGTTTTGCCCATGATTTGAACATGCCCATGTGTTGAAACTCATATGTATGGAAAATATAAGTCCACTGAGTTTCCCTTGATTTTCTAAATATTTTGAAAGCATTTAAATAATTTTTCCCTATGAAAAACCATTTCTGGTCTGAAGAAAAAGACTTTAAATAAAATATTAAAATAATCTTTAAAAATAATATTTTGTGGTTTTGGTAAGTCACAAATATAGTAGGTTTGAAATAAAGCCTTTGGAGAGGAAGAATCCAACCAATTTGAGGACTTGCAGTGCAAACCTCAATTCCGGGGTTTTGAAGACCTAATTTGGATAAATCCTTTTTGGTCAAAATAGAATTGGATAAAAATAGTTTTGGGCATTATTCACATGGCATCATCATTGGGCAAGAGGTTTGGGTCAAGGAAGATGAATATGAAGAGGGATAGAATCCAAGAGTGCCATACACAACAATCAACAAGCAAGCAAGCATCACTCAACCAAGCACTAGCACAAAAAAAGTTTTAATTGGCCCTAAGTTTTATAAATCCAAGCATAGCAAGTGATACAAACACAGGTTGTGACAGCATACTAGTTGTACGTCTCGTGAACACTCGCTCGGGGGGGGGGGACTTCCCGTTCCAAAGCATGCGACCTATCAAAGTTGGACATGAGGTGTATATATATATATTAATGAATTCAAATACAACACAACATTTCCGTACACATGTTTGCACCACCAACAAGTGATGGATGTATTCGACACTCCACCGCATGGTTAATTATCGGTGCCACGCCCATTCATGGGCCTCGGTGGATGTCCATCCTTTTCGACCGACAATGGGAGAGGTTTGACCGAAAGTGTTCATTCTTTGGTCGGGATGTCCGTGTTTCGAGGCACATGGACCATAGTCCACCTTTGACCAGAAAAGAGATGGGGTGGTTCGACCATGCTGGATTCATGTATATGTTTCATTTTTGTGTTACGACATGAGTGATACGCAAGACCTATGTGGGGGCATGTATTCATGGCTGGGATTCCCCCTCCACTGACGTGGTGGCGGAAGAGAAAAGTGACACATCAAAGTTGCTCATTGGGTATTTTGAACGATCAAACCACCCTATGCATACATATTTTGTTCCACATGCAAGTGTGTATGTTTTTTTAAACAACATAGGCATGTATGTGTTCTGACCCCTTTCCCACATTTTTTGACGAAATGCTCCTTTATATTTTTATTCTAGGAGTAAATTGCAAAAAATTTGAATGTAACAACCGTTTGCGATTGTACACTCAACAGACACCATTCCATCCGCCACTGGCACATCAACACGATCCACTGGGGGGCGTCGGACACGATTGGGTTCCACTAGACTTCCCTCGTAAAAATATCTACCAACTTTAGCCATTTGAAAAATGGTAGTTTTGAGGTTTTTTCCTATTTCATAGAACACACTTATTCTGTTTCGGCTTTGTGCGATGTTTGGTGCTCCCGCCCTGGCCGCACCGCTTTAATCCCGTAATCTAAATTTTCAGTAGCCCTGGAATTCCTGCCTAGTAAATTTTCTAGTAGCCGCCTGACATTTCCCCAAACACCACCTACCACTCTCCCCCCTACAAAACCTCTTCTCAGATAACGTAAAAAAGAAAAACCTATGCTCCTGCTCGCACCACTCCTCTCCCTTGCTCAAACCATAGCTAGCCCGTCGCCGTCGCCCCCGACTCCACCGTCATCCTTTGTAGGCCTTCCCGTGACTATCTCAAAATCCTCATGAAGATCTATCACAAGGGGCGTGGACAAGAGTTGTCCATGAAATCGACTATAGTGCTCCTCCAAGTCCCCCGTAGATCCACATCCTCATCCTCACCCACACTCAAGAGCATCACTGCCTCATCCCGGCTATGCTTCCAGGGATCTGGAGGACCGAATGGCCAAAAAGAGGTATATCGAGGCTTGTCTGCTGGACGATGGCTAGGTGGCCAATGAGTCCCCTACACATGGGCTATGACACCGGTTAAGTATATCACCCCCGCCCCTTTGAGTTCAACCTACTTGTATCTCCTCCATGCCCCTTCCCCCCGATGATAGTCTAGTCTACTTCGATGTTAGGATTTTGCCTTCATCACAATCGAGACCCTTTTGTCATTATTGAAGGCTGCGTTCTATATATATGGCGGTGGCTCGGTATTGTCCTCTACCAAGTCAGACATCATTAAGGACAACTACGACAAGGCACCCTATCCGTATCTTCCAAGGGGAAATATCCCATCCACGACATCACGGACTTCACCCTGCAAACATGCTCTTCCAAATGCAAGGAGAGAAGCTGCCACAACAGGGGGCACACAGTGCGCACCCCCACTCCAGGCTCTTCTAGGGGTATGAATTGTTCAAAAGTGTAATTTGATATGCTGAAGTTCGAATTGTTCAGTTCAATTTTAGTGATGATGCGGTTGGTTGTCTGTAGTGAGCATATACCTTGTTTAGCGTGATATGTGGTTGTTTGCAGTGAACATATGTCCAGTTTCATTACTAGATTTGATTGTTCAATCATACAATTGGTTCCCATTAAAGCTAGTGTATTTAACACGCCCTTCTTTATTTTAGTTTTCTCACAATGCGATGTTGAATCCTACAATTTGATGTTTTAAGCACATGGTGCATTCTATCTTCTATGCAATTTCAACAATACTGATATATGAATGGATGTTTGGTTGCTGTTAAATCTGTTGTGGTGAGCATATGCTTCCTTTAAAGGTTTTTTGGTGGTTCTTGGTTATTATTTGTCCGGTTTCAATTAATATATTTGGTTGTTTGTAGTATGCCTATGATCTACTCTGCTTTGATGTGAGGAATGTGTTATGCTAGAGTATGAATTGTAATGTTTAAAAGTGCAATTTGATACGCTTGAGTATGAATTGTACATTTCAATTCCACTGCCCATGTTTGGATGTCTGTAGTAAGCATATACCTATATTTGGTTGTTTTTAGTATGCATCTAATCTACTCTGCTTTGCTGTCAGGGATTTCGTTGGAGATATGCCATAGAGGCAATCATGTATGATGATATTTCCTATGTGTTTATGAATAAAGATAGTCCTTGGACATTATCATTGATGTGTATTAACAAGTATGTGACTTGTTGGTTAGACTATGCATTATATGATGATTGTCCTAAATGGTCCCTAGTCTAAAGGGTTGTGTGGACGTGGAGCTAGTTAGACTAGCATATGACACTATGGATGGCCCACTGCATGGCATTGCGTGTCTAGTGGTAATGAACTAGGATCCATCTCCGTAGCATGTTCTCGGATATTCTGTGCATAGGAAAATTTTATTTTGCATGCAATGCACCTATGGTAGAATCCAACAAATTTTCCTTCATCGCAAGCGGGACCCTTTTGTCATTTATGGAAGTTGCATTTATGGCGATGTTTTGACATCGTCAGCTTCCAAGTCAGGTCTCATCGACGACAACAACTTGTCATCCACAAGTGCGCCCTACGATCGAGTATGAATTTTTTAGTTCAATTTCACGAACGCCTATGTTTGGTTGTGTGTAGTGAGCATATACCTTGTTTAGCTACTTTTGGTTGTTTGTAGTGAACAGACGTCCAACTTCAATTGCTAGATTTGGTTGTTCAATCATACAATTGGTTCTTGTTAAAGCTGGTGTACTTAACATGGCCCTGTTTATTTTGTTTTTCTAATAATGTGATGTTCAATCATAGAATATTTTTTTAAGAACATATTACGTTATATGGAATTTCAACAATAGCGATATTAATGACTATTTGGTAGCTGTAGTATGCCTTGTTTATTGAGTTATACACCGCCTATTTTTTGCCACTATGTGATGTTCAATTATAAAATTTGATGTTTAAGTACAAGCTTTGTTCTATGTAAATTCAACAATACCATTATGAATTACTTTATTTGGTTGTTGTTATGCTTGATGTAGTGAACATATGCCTATTTTAATGGTTTTCGGTTCACATGGCAATATTTGTTTCCCATGCTAGACTCCCTCCACCCCATAATAAAAGACACAAATACATCCAATATGTTTGTGCATTGGATGCAATTACATCTTATATGATGGGACGGAGAGAGCATCATGTGAGGTAACTAATAAAGATTGCTAGTACAATTGGTCAAAGTGTGGCAATTAAACTATTTATTTACAGCTTGTCCAAGACAATAGTGATATGAAGTATATTAACTCAGAACTATGTACCATTTTTACTACACATAGTGAGTTGTTAGATGACCATATGTGTATATTTTTCCTTTGTAGTGGTTCCCAACGCAGTGTACCCAAGATCACCTCTCAAACTACATGATTGCTGGACATGCAAATGTATATGTATTTCTACCAGACTAGAATGACTATCTGGAAGTCATGAAGATATTGAAGGATGGGCGGTCGACCATCACAAGGGATTGGGCTAGAGTAGTGTGTCCAGACGACATGGAGGGCACACTACGGGAATTCCGCTTCACCTTTTACAACAATCAGGATATATTTTGCCTCTTTCTTTCCGTTTTCAATACAAGTATTCAACCATTGTTCATCATTATTTATTTGGTGCTTTTGTAATTCTTTCGTTAACGTAATTCTTGAGCGTATGTACCTGTGAATGGAATAATGCATTGGTTGATGAACCTACCTATGTATATGTAAAAAGCTATTTCCTACTTTAAAATTCAAATTCTATACAATTTTAAATTGTAGCGATTAAAATAATAATAAATATGCTCTACGGATCATTATGCCGCACACGGTTTGTAAGTCTCAACGTTTGTGATATACCTCAAGATCCGACACGTTTCACAGATAGAAAACGTGTGCGACCATGCACACAGTTGCTGTTTGCGAACCGTGTGTAATTTGAAATAATATAACAAACAGTGCAACCGAATGCAGCATTGGTGGTGCAATCTCTATCGCACACAATTTAAAATAATGAAACATCTGTGATGTAGTATGCACCGCAAACGTTGGACCACAGAATAGAGCGTGCGATACTTATCCTGTCAGACACGAGTACGACGGTTAAATTAAAGTCTTAGTTATATATCACCAACTATTCGTCCAAGAGAAGTGTTTGTGATATACCCCTTATCATACACACTTTATAATAGTGAACTATTTGTGATTTGGTGCACATCGTAAACGGCGAGCCATAGAATAACACGTGCGATGTTAGTGTGATCTCACACGAGTTCCAAGGATGGGTCATATGGGAAGTCTACCATATCTCAAACGATTGACTCGTGACTCTTGATTTTGATTGATGCGGACATCCAATGCGCTTAGTTTTGCCAAACGTTTGCGTTCGTTCTACACCATCGCCGACGGGTTTGCCGTGTCGTGTGGGATGGACCCCCCCTATAACCCACACATGCAAGGCGATAGTTTGGAACTACGTCACTGAAAGGGGTTAAAACAGTTGATATAGCACGTCGTTTCATGAGTGATAGTAATATTTATAAGTATAGTAAACAAAATATTTGATTTTTCAAAGTATACGATCATAAAAGAATGTTTACCCATATTCATCTTATTATATTAGCAAGGCATGACTCCGTATTCACCACAGAGATACAAATGTTAAGCACCTTGGTGTCCAAGCGAGGCAATTGGATCGTACTTTTTCAACATGCATCAAATTTTTATTCTTCAAGAAATACATGAGCGTGAACCATTAGACATAGCATATAGGTGGAATAGAATATGGTGGTAGGTATCAACGGGGTAAAAAGTGGAGAAGATAGTCTCACATCAACTAGGCATACCAACGAGCTATGGTGATTATCATTGATATATGTCAATGCAAGGTGTAGGGATTGCCATGCAAATGACGCACTACAGCTATAAGTGTATCAAAGCTCAATTGAAGCTAAGTGGGGTGTACATCCAACTTTCTTTCTCATGAAGACCTCGGGAATTTGAGGAAGCCAGTCATTGGAATATACAAGTCAAGTTTATTATATGAAAATATAATTCCCACTAGCATATGGAAGTGTCAACATAGGATACTCTCTATATGAAGAACATGGTGCCACTTTGAGGCACAAGTGTGGTAAAGGATAGTAGCAAAGTCCCTTCTCTCTTTTCTCTCATTTTTTATGGTGGGCTTTTCTCTTTTTTTTCCTCCCTCGTTTTCTCTTTTTTTATATGGTGGGCTCATTTTGCCTCCACCATTTTCTCTTTTTTATATGGTGGGCTCATTTGGCCTCCCCCATTTTTTTCATTTTTCAGCCGGAGTCTCATCCTGACTTGTGGGGGAATCATAGTATCCATCATCCATTCCTCACTGGGACAATTCTCTAATAATGATGATCATCCGACTTTCATTTATTTACAACTCAACATGAAAGACTGATAGGAAGATATGACCCTGTATGAATGCCTCTGGCAGCGTACTAGGATGTGCAATGATCTAGTGTGACATGAATCAAAAATATGAAGAACGGTGGCTTTGCCACAAATACTATGTCAGCTCTGTATGAACATGCAATGCATTATGATGATGAGCAAGCTAGTTATGTGGAGTGACGATCGAATTTGCATGGCAATATATCTCGGAATGGCTATGGAAATGCCATAATAGGTAGGTATGGTGGCTGATTTGAGGAAGATATAATGAGGCTTATGTGCAACAGAGCAAATCATGTCACAGTGTTTGGATGCACCGGCGAATATTTGCACCGATCCTCGAGGAATGGGCTATGCACGGTACCGAAGAGGCTAGCAAATATGAGAAGGTGAAGATGCGTATGTCCATGGTGTCACATTAGTCATAAAGAACTTACATTCTTATTGCAAAGTTTTACTAGTTTTATCACAAATCATAGTACTCCCTGCATGCCCCGAGGGAGGAGGTTGGTAGGAGTTAACCATCGCGCGCCCCTGACTCGAAACAACGCTGGGATTTCAACGAGGAATATGAATGCACACACATCATCGCCATGCCTCTTTAATTTTTAGATGACCAAAAAGTTAACACCTCTTAATCTTGACACTTATACGAATCAACAATTTTGGACTCATAGCTTTTTCATATTACTACGTCAATGTCCTTAACCCACAACTTCTCTATATGTGCTACACGATGGTTTTGATTATCATTCATTTAATACCTAATATTCTTGTACTAGTATGACCCATGCAAATTACTATCGCTATTTGATTCAATTCTCAAACAAGTATAAGTGAAGAATGAGGGCATGTTATTTCTATAAAATCTACACGCCATCTTGCTCAAAAAGATATAAGTGAAGTACTAGAGCAACAGCCAAGCTCAAAAGATATAAGTGAAGCACATAGAGTATTCTAGAAAATTATCATGAAGGTGTGTATATATCAAATAGGTGTTTCCATAAAATTATGATTGTGACAAATTTAAAGTAAAAGCAAACAAAAGCAAACAACACACCAAGAAAACACATATCATATGATGAATAAAAATACAACTCCAGGTGACTTATCGATGGATTGAGACAAAAGAGGGCATGCCTTCCAGGGCATCCCAATCTTAGATGCTTGAGTCTACTTATAATTATACTTGGTGTGCCTAGGGCATCCCCAAGATTAGGCTCTTGCGACTCCTTATTCCATAGTCCATTGTGATCACACCCAAAACTTGAAAACTTCAATCACACAAAACTCAACAAAACTTTGTGAGATCTGTTAGTACAAGAAACAAATTTCATACTCGGGGTATTGTGATAAATTGATTCTTAATTCATTTTTTCATAATAGGTACTGTATTCTAACATCTCCATGGCTTACACCCCCCGATATAGTCCACGGCATAACTAAAACAAGCAAACTGTGCAAGAAAAACAAAAATTGTTTAAAACAGAACAGTTTGTAGCAATCTGTAGTGGACCCATAATTATGAAACTCTAAAAATTATTAAAAAATAGGAAAACATAAAGAATTTATAAATCAATACTATGTTAAAATGTCACATCATTATCACGCTCCAGTAGAAATGGCAAATTCCTGGACTGGAGTTAAAGTTTCTGTTATGTTTCAGCATCGCTTCTACTCATTATGAGTCATCCCAAAGGCTTTACTTGGTACAAACACTAATTAAAAAAACATAATCATTATATAGGCAACAATCATGTTATAACAAAATAACAGACAGGAAAACAAAAATGAAGATACCTATTGGGTTGCCTCCCAACAAGCGCTATTGTTCTATGCCCCTATCTAGCCATAATGCAAAGTTTCAAGTGTTGTCATTTTTGAAATCAAGCTCCTCAATAACACAACTATGATTAATAGGAACAATGGAAGGCTTCACAATAGGATCCTTTATCAAGTTCAAAACGTTGGGGTGAACACTAATCATTTTGAGATCTTTGTTTGTTTTGGAAGGAGGCGTACTAATGCTCTTAGGAATGAATATGAACTTGGCATTTTTGTCTTGTGAGGTACTAGCACTTGTTTTGGATGGTGTGAAAGCGGAGCTCACTTTGTCAATGACCTCCTCCATTTTATCAATTCTACTCAATCCTTGTTCTACCCACTTATCAATAATAGCGTCTTCTTCCTTTATTGTTTTCAAAGTTATTCCTACTTGTGACCCAAATTTATTGATATGATTATGATGTTTTTTATCTAACTCCTCAATTGGTTCACTAGTGATCATTTTCTTTTCAATAGCGTCAAGCTTTTGCACAACATGTTCCAATGTGAAATTGGTTTCATTATTGATAAGGGGTGGTGCTCCAACAAGATTTTCAATTGCATTAAAACCATCCAATTAATGATATGTTAAGAAGTTCCCACCGGTGATGGTGTCAAGGACAAACCTATACCAACTTGTCACACCAACATAGAAATTATGAAGAAAATTGGTGGTGGATATCTTATTAGTTGCTTATTTTGAGCGTGGAAAATCCTATGCCATACATCCTTCAAACTTTCTCCTCCCCTTTTTTTAAATTTGATAATCATTATTGGGAGTGGCATGAACAAAAGAAGAACTAGGCATGAGTTCAAAAAGGAAAACTAGTAACAAGCAAAGATAAATACTTTTGTATTTTTATTTTTTCTGAGACACACTAAATATAAAAAAAAAACAAGGGAATGAATTTTTTTGTTAAGTTTCTTAATAGTTGGTGATGGTATTCCCTGACAACGGCGCCCGAAATCCTTCCTGATAAACGTGATTTGTGTTGGGTTTTCCGTGAACAGCAACGGGTTATCGCAGCAAGAAGTGGGTAAGTATTTCCCTCAGTTATGAAACCAAGGTTTATCAAACCAATAGGAATATCAATCCTCAACCATCTTCAGCAGTTGCACACAAAAGAACAAAAACTTGCACCCAACGTCACCAAGAGGGTTGTCAATCCCCTTGATCTCGTTATTGGCAAGAAAGTGAGTTCTGTAGATAATTATAGATAATTCTAAAGTGCAAAATAAAATAATAGAAAATAATTAACAACAAGGTAATGATAGCATTTTTGAATATATAAGTGAATAGACCCGGGGGCCGTAGAGTTCTCTAGTGGTATGTCTCATAAGCAAAGCATACAGTGGGTAAACAAATTACTATTGGGCTATTGATAGAAAAGAGAATACTTATGCTATTTTCACAGCAATGATCATGTGTATATAGGCATCACGTCGATAAGCAAATAGGATGACTCTTTCCTACTACTATTACTATTACTCCACCCATCGACCGCTATCCAGCATGCATCTAGAGTATTAAGTAAAACATAGTAATGCTTGGAGAACATTAACATGATGTAGAGAAAGTGAACTCAATCAATATTAATAAACCACATCGTTTAATCCCTAGTATAAGCAACATGCAGACACAACTTGTCCCCTTCTTTCACTAGGATATAGAAACCCGCCAGGTTGAACCTACCACAACGCACCACTCAATAGATCGGAGAGCATTACGAAGCTATGATGATCATGCAAATAAGAATCATAGTATTCATATTTGATTCCAATAATTTTCATGCATAATATGAACATAAACTCACAACTCATCGGTTCCCAACAAACACACCATACAAATGGATTACATCGGATAGATCAAGGAAAAGATGCGATGAACATTATATTGAAGATCGAAAGAGAGAGATTGGCATCTAGGTACTACCTTCGGACCCATAGGTTGTTGGAAATATGCCCTAGAGGAAATAATAAATTTTTTATTATTATCTTTTCTTCTTCATGATAATCATTTATTATGCATGTTATAATTGTATTGATTGGAAACTAAATACATGTGTGGATATATAGACAAACATTGTGTCCCTGGTATGCCTCTAGCAGACTAGCTCGTTGATCAAAGATGGTCAAGGTTTCCTGGACATGGACATGAGATATCATTTGATAACGGGATCACATCATTAGGAGAATGATGTGATGGACAAGACCCAAACTATAAACGTAGCATATGATCGTGTCAGTTTGTTGCTGCAGTTTTCTGCATGTCAATGTATCCGTTCTAATGACCATGAGATCATGCAACTCCCTGACACCGGAGGAATGCCTTGTGTGTATCAAACATCACAATGTAACTGGGTGACTATAAAGGTGCTCTACAGGTATCTCCGAGGGTGTGTGTTGGGTTGGCATGGATAAAGACAGGGATTAGTTACTCCGTGTGATGGAGAGGTATCTCGGGGCCCACTTGGTAATACAACATCACAACAAGCCTTGCAAGCAAAGTGACTAATGTATTTGCAGTAGGATCTTGTATTACGGAACGAATAAATAGACTTGATGGTAATGATATTGAACTAGGTATAGAGATACCGACAATGGAAACTCGGGCAAGTAACATACCAAAGAACAAAGTGAACTGCATACGGGATTGTCTGAATCCTTGACATAGAGATTCAACCAATAAAGATCTTTGTAGAATATCTAGGAGCCAATATGGGCATCTAGGTAGCACTATTGGTTATTGACCATAGAGGTGTCTCGGTCATGTATACATAGTTCTCGAACCCATAGGGTCTGCACACTTAAGGTTCGGTGACATTTCGGTAGTATGGAGTTATGTATGTTGGTGACCGAAGGTTGTTCCGAGTCCCAGATGAGATCTCAGATGTCAGGAGCAGTTCCAGAATGGTCCGGAGTTAAAGATTCATAATCCCTCTCTTCCTAAATATAGGGTGTATAGTTTTTGGCCCGAAAATTAAAGAATGCACATCGATGGAAAATTTCACAAGTTTAGGGTGAGATTACACCTGACTAATTGACATCAGAAAATAGAGGACCTTGCATGATATAAGTATATGAAGTCAAATCACTAAAATAAATATCCAAATAGTGGTGCAATGCAATACACCTTATATTTTGGATTTTTTTCTCAAAAATCTGTACAACTTATATCAAGGAACGGAGGGAGTATATACGAAGTTCCGTGTTGATCACCGAGAAAGGTTCGGGCGTCACCGGTAGCGTACCAGGGGTGTCGGAAGGGTTCCGGGGGTTCATCGAATGGGGCCACTAGCCTCTAAGTGCCCTATAGGCTATGAGAGGAGGCACACCAGCCCCTGGTGGGCTGGTCTCTCCTCCCACAAGGGCCCATGCGGCTAGGAGGTGGTGGGAGGGCTAAACTTAGGAGTGGCGCCACCTTTTCTTGGGTGGCAAGCTACCCTATGACATCTCCACCCTTGGCCGCCGCCCCAAGGGGGAAACACTAGGGGCTGGGCAGCCCACTCCTCCCCCTATATATGAGAGTGGGAGGAGGGCAGCCACACCATAAGCCAGGGCGCAACCCTTACTCCCTCCTAGATTGCTTGTCCTCTAGTAGATTGATTTGGTGCCGCTTAGCGAAGCTCTGCCGGATCAACTCCACCACCACCGCCGCCATGCTTTCGCTCTGCCGGAAAACTCATCTACCTCTCTTCTCCCAATGAGATTGAACTAGGTATAGATATACCGATGATGGAATCTCAGGCAAGTATAATACCAAAGAACAAAAGGAACTGCATACGGGATTATCTGAATCCTTGACATAGAGGTTCAACCAATAAACATCTTTGTAGAATATGTAGGAGCAAATATGAGCATTTAGGTAGCACTATTGGTTATTGACCATAGAGGTGTCTTGGTCATGTCTATATAGTTCTCGAACCCACAGGGTCTGCAAACTTCATGTTTGGTGGTGTTTCGGTAGTATTGAGTTATGTATGTTTGTGACCTAAGGTTGTTCCGAGTCCTAGATGAGATCCCAGATGTCATGAGGAGTTCTAGAATGGTCCGAATGTAAAGATTCATATATAGGAAGTTATGTGTTGATCACCGAGAAAGGTTTGGGCATCACCGATAGCGTACCAGGGGTGTCAAAAGGGTTCTGGGGGTCCACCGGACGGGGCCACTACCCTCGGAGGCCCCTATAGGATATGAGAGGAGGCACACCAGCCCTTGGTGGGCTGTCCGCTCCTCCCACAAGGGCCCATGTGGCTGGGAGGTTTTGGGAGGTCTAACCCTAGGGGTGGCGCCACCTTTCCTTGGGTGGCAAGCCACCCTACGGCGCCTCCACCCTTGGCCGCTGCCCCAAGGGGGAACCCTAGGGGTTGGGCGGCCCACTCCTCCCCCTATATATATAAGTGAGGGAGGAGGGAAGCCACACCATAAGCCATAGCGCAGCCCTTACTCCCTCCTTGATTGCTTCTCCTCGAGTAGATATATTCGATGCCGCTTAGCGAAGCTTTGTTGGATCAGCTCCACCACCGCCGCCGCCATGCTGTCGCTCTGCCGGAGAACTCATCTACCTCTACGCTCCCTCTTGCTGGATCAAGAAGGTAGAGATCGCTTTTGAGCTATACATGTGCTAAATGCGGAGGTGCCATCCGTTCGGCGCTAGATCGGAAGGACCATGATGTGATCGCGAGACGGCTCGTGATTAGATCGCGGGACGGCTCTTGATGAGATCACGAAGATGTTCGACTACACCAACCCTGTTTCTTAACGCTTCCCACTTAGTGGTCTAAAAGGGTATGTATATCCACTCTCCCTCTCATAGATGCTCATTACCATGGATAAATCTTGCGTGTGTGTTGGAATTTTTTGGGTTCCCATGCAACATTCCCCAACAGTGGTATCATGAGCTAGGTATATGCATAGTTGAGATCATGAGTAGAACACAAAGGAGTTTGTGGGTTTTGATATTCAGATTACTTCCTCCCTTGGTGTTTTCTTGATTCAGCGGTATTGTGGGATGAAGCGGCCCGTACCAACCTTACTCGTCCACGTACGAGAGACCGGTTCCATCGACTCACATGTGATTTTGTTGCATAAAGATGGTTGGCGGGTGTCTATCTCTCCCACTTTAGTTGGATCAGATTCGACAAAGGCGGTCCTTGAGAAGGTTGAAAAGCAATTTGTTTATCACAGTTTTGGTTTTGCATAGGTAAGAATCGTTCTTGCTAGATACTCGTAGCAGCCAACAAGAATTAGAGGATGTCTAACTTGTTCTTGCAGGGTATGTTGTCATATGATATGGCCAATTAAATGATGATATATATGTGATGTATGTGATGATCATTTTTTGTATAGAATATCATGACTTGCATGTCAATGAGTACGGCAACCGGCAGGAGCCATAGGGTTGTCTTTAATTATTGCATGACCCACGTGTCAATCATTAAGCGCTATGTAATGCTTTGCTTTATCTCTAAGCGGTAGCAATAGTAGTAGAAGCATGGTGGGAGCGACAACCCCGATGGAGATACGTTGATGGAGATCTAGATGATGGAGATCATGGTGTCATGCTGGTGAGATCATGTCGGTGCTTTGGAGATGGAGATCAAAAGCACAAGTTCATGGCCATATCGTGTCACTTATGATTTGCATGGGATGTTAATCCTTTTATGCATCTTATTATGCTTAGGATGACGGTAGCATTATAAGGTGATACCTCTCTAAAATTTCAAGATAAAATTGTGTTCTCCCTGAGTGTGCACCGTTGTGAAAGATCATCGTTTCGAAGCACCACGTGATGATCGGGTGTGATTGACTCTAGCTGGTGCAAGCCAGTGTTAAACCCGATCAAGTTTCGAAGCACCCACACTGGCTTTTCACATATAGCGGGTGCAAGCCAGTGTTGCCCGTGCAGAACACTCAGGTTAAACTTGACGAGCCTAGGATGTACAGACATGGCCTCGGAACACAAGAGACCGAAAGGTCGAACATGAGCAATATAGTAGATATGATCAACACAGAGATGTTCACCATTGAAACCACCTCATCTCACGTGATGATTAGACGTGGGTTGGTGAATTTGGATCATGTGTCAGTCGAATGACTAGAGGGATGTACATTTGAGTGGGAGTTCTTAGGTAATATTATTAATTGAACTCATTATCATGAATATAGTCAAAAGTGTCTTTGCACACAATGTTGTAGATAGCTCTCGTTGTAGCTCCTCTGTTTTATTGATACGTTCCTAGAGAAAAGTAAGTTGAAAGATGGTAGTAGCAATTATGCGGACTTTCGTCCATGATGTGAGGATTGTCCTCAGTTGCTGCACACAAGGTTATGTCCTTAATGCACCGCTCGGTGCGCCAAACCCCCTGAAGCAGCATTTGTGAATGATGGGAACATCTGACAAGAACGTTCCAATGACTACTTGATAGATCAGTGCATCATGCATTACGGCTTAGAATTGAGGCTCCAAACACGTTTTGAATGTGACATAGCATATGTGATGTTTCAATACCTGAAATTGGATTTTAGTCTCGTGCCCTTGTTGAGAGGTATGAGACCTCCAACAAAGATTCTTTGCCTGAAAGATGAAGGAGAATAGCTCAATCAGTGAGCATGTGCTCAGATTGTCTGAGTAGTACAATCACTTGAATCAAGTGGGAGTTGATCTTCCATATAAGATAGTGATTGATATACTTCTCCAAGTCACTGCCACCAAGCCACCAGAGCTTCATGATGAACTATAAACATGCCAGGGATGGATGATCCCATGAGATATTTGCGATGTTTGACATCTCGAAGGTAGAGATCAAGAAGGAGAATCAAGTGCCGCTGGTTGGTAAAAACACTAGTATCGAGAAGGGCAAGGGTAAGAAGCGAAACTTCATGATTGGCAAGCGAGTTGCTTCTCGAGTGAAGAAACCCAAGGTTAAACCAAAACCTGAGACTAAGTGCTTCTACTATGAGGGGAACGGTCACTGGAGCGGAACTATGCTAGACACTTGGTAGATAAGAACGCTGGCAACATCAACAAAAGTATATTTGATATACATGTTATTGATGTGTACCTTACTAAGTACTCCTAGTATCACTTGAGTATTAGATACTCGTTCAGTTGCTAAATGTTAGTAACTCGAAATAAAAGCTAGGGAATAAACGGAGACTAACTAAGGGCAAGGTGACGATGTGTGTTGGAAGTGTTTCCAAGGTTGATATGTTCACCATCGCAAGCTCACTCTACCTTCGGGATTAGTGTTGAACCTAAATAAATGTAATTTGGTGTTTGCGTTGAGCATGAACATGATTAGATCGTGTTTATTGCAATATGGTTATTCATTTAATTTAGAGAATAATGGTTATTCTGTTTACATGAATAATACATCAATGCTCATGCACCCAATGTGAATGGTTTGTTGAATCTCGATCGTAGTAATACACATATTTATAATAGTGATGCCAAAAGATGCAAAGTTAAATGGTAAGTACCACATGCTTGTGGCACTTCTGCGAAGGTCATATTTGTGTAAAGCGCATGAAGAATCTCCATGTTGATGGATCTTTTGACTCACTCGATTTCAAATCGGTTGAAACATGCGAACCATGCCTCTTGGGCAAGATGACTAAGACCTTGTTTTCCGGTATGATGTAGCAGGCTAATGACTTATTGTAATTGATATATGTTGATATATGTGGTCCAATGAGTGTTGAAACACGTAGAGGATATCATTATTTTCTTACCTTCACGTATGATTTGAGTAGATATGGGGATATTTACATAATGAATCAGAAGTGCGAAACGGTTGAAAGGTTCAAGCTGTTTCAAAGTGAAGTTGAAGTTCATCGTGACAAGAAGATAAAATGTTTACGATATGAACATGGAGGTGAATATCTGAGTTACGAGTTTGGTATGCAACTTAAGACAATGTGGAAATTGTTTCACAGTTCACGCCACCTAGAACACCGTAGTGTGATGCTGTGTCCGAACGTCGTAGTCATGCTCTATTGGATATGGTGCATACTATGATGTCTCTTATCATTTTGCCACTATATTTATGGGGTTATGCATTAGCGTTCACTACATTCACTTTAATAGGGCACCATGTAAGTCCATTGAGATGACACCGTATGAATTATAGTTTGGCAGAAACCTAAGCTGTCATTTCTTAATGTTTGGGGCTGCAACGCTTATGTGAAAAAAGGTTTTCACCTAATGAGCTCGAGCCCAAAGGAGAGAAATGCATCTTCGTAGCATACCATAAGGAAACATTTGGGTATACCTTCTATCCTAGATCCAAGCGCAAAGAGTTTCTTGATCAAAACGGTTCCTTTCTCGAGAAAGAGTTTCTTTCAACAAGAATTGAGTGGGAGAAAAGTAGAACTTGATGAGGTTGTTGAACCGTCACTTCAGTTGGATAATAGCACAACCCAAAAAGATGTTTCTATGGTGGCTATGCCAATTGAAGAGGAAGATAATGATGATGATCATGAAACATTGGATCAAGTTACTACGAAACTTCGTAGGTTGACAAGGATATGTACTACCCCTGTCTGGTACGGTGATCCTGTCTTGGAAATCATGTTGTTAGAAAACAATGATCCAATGAACTATGAACAAGCGATGGTGGGCCCCGATTCCAACAAATGTCTAGGAGCCGTGAAATCCGAGATAGGATCCATGTATGAAAAACCAAGTATGGACTTTGGTAAGACTTGCCCGTTGTACGGCAGGTCATTAAGTGCAAATGGACCTATAAGAGGAAGACATACGCTGATGGTAAATGTCACCATTTATAAACTTTGACTTGTCATGAAAAGCTTTCTGACAAGTTCAAGAAGTTGACTATGATGAGACTCTCTCACCCATAGTGATGCTAAAGTGTGTTGTAATCCAGTTAGCAGTTTGCTGCATTTTTCGATGATGAAATCTGGCACATGGATATCAAAACAAAGTTTCCTTTATGGTATTCCGTAAAGAAAGGTTGTATTGTATACAACCAGAAGGATTTGTAAATCCTAAGGGTGCTCAAAGGTATGCAAGATCCAGCAATCCTTCAATGGACTGGAGCAAGCATCTCGGAGTTGCAATATATGCTTTGATGAGGGGATCAAAGTCTTTGAGTATATACAAAGTTTATGAGAAACTTGTATTTACAAGAAAGTTAGTGGGTGCACTATGGAATTTCTGATATGTATATGTGGTTGGCATATTGTTGATCGGAAATAATCTAGACTTTCTGGAAAGCATAAAGGGTTGTTTGAAAGAAGTTTTTCAACGGAAACCCCGGATAAAGCTACTAGTACATTGGGCACCAAGATCTATAGACATAGATCAAGACACTTGATAAAACTTTCAATGAGAACATACCTTGACAAGTTTTTTAAAGAGTTCAAAATGGATCAGTCAAAAAGGAGTTCTTGCCTGATTTGTAAGGTGGAAAGTTGACTAAGACTCAAAACTCGACCACGGCAGAAGAAATAGAAAGGACGAAGGTCGTCCCCTATGCCACTAGATATAGGCTCTATACAGTATGTCACACTAATGTTTGTTGGAACCAAGTTAGAAGTTGCTGCATTTTTCAATTATGAAATCTGGTAGACGGATGTCAAAACAAAGTTTCCTTTACGGTATTCCGTAAAGAAAGGTTGTATGTGATACAACCAGGAGGTTTTGTCAATCTAAGGGTGCTAAAAGGTATGCAAGCTCCAGCAATCCTTCAATGGACAAGAGCAAGCATCTCGGAGTTGGAATATATGCTTTGATGAGGTGGTCAAAGTCTTTGAGTTTATACAACGTTTATGAGAAACTTGTATTTACAAGAAAGTGAGTGCGAGCACTATAGAATTTCTGATATGTATATGTCGTTGACATATTGTTGATCGGAAATAATCTAGAATATCTGGATAGCATAAAGGGTTGTTTGAAAGAAGTTTTTCAAAGGAAAACCCGGATAAAGCTACGAGTACATTGGGCATCAATATTTATAGAGATAGATCAACATAAAAATTTCAGTGAGAACATACCTTGACAAGTTTTTGAAAGAGTTCAAAATTGCTCGATAAACAAGGAGTTCTTGGCTGATTTGTAAGGTGTGAAGTTGAGTAAGACTCCAAAGTCAACCACGGCAGAAGAAAGAGAAAGGACGAAGGTCATCCCCTATGCCATTAGCCATAGGCTCTATACAATATGTCATGCTATGTACTACACTTGATGTGTGCCTCGCCCCATGTTTGATAAGTGGGTACAAGAGTGATCCAGGAGTGGATCACTAGACAATGGTCCAAATGATCCTTAGTAACTAGAGGACTAAGGAGCCATTTCTCGTTTATGGAGGTGATAAACAGTTCATCATAAAGCGTTATGTCGATGCAAGCTTTAACACCAATCCGGACAACTTGGAGTAGCAATCCGGATACGTATAGTGGGGTAGCCATTTGGAAAGGCTCGAAGTGAAGCGTGATAGAAACATTTATAGTATAGAGAGTTACAAAGTACACATGGATCTGAATGTTACAGACCCGTTGACTAAAACCTCTCTCACAAGCAAAACATGATCAAACCCCAGAACTCATTGGGTGTTAATCACATGATGATTTAAGTGTTAATCACATGGTGATGTAAGTGTTAATCACATGGTGATGTAAGTGTTAATCACATGGTGATGTGAGCTAGATTATTGAATCTATTGCAAGTGGGAGACTATTGGAAATATGCCCTACATGCAATAATAAATTGGTTATTATTTTATTTCCTTGTTCATGATAATATATTATCATCCATTCTATAATTGTATTGATTGGAAACTAAATACATATGTCGGTATATAGACAAACATTGTGTCCCTAGTATGCCTCAAGTATACTGGGTCGTTGATCAAAGATGGTCAAGGTTTCCTGGACATGGACATGAGATGTGTAACATCCCAAATTTTGGAATGTTATAATAAATATTAGAATGAGTGTTTGTTTGCTTGAGTGATTGAATTGAGTGAAATTTGAAACTTTTAAAAACTTTTGAATGAGAGAGAATGACATGACTTTCCCATGTGCTTTTAAATTCAAATTCTTACATTTCAAATCAGTAAGAGAAGATGACATTACTTCTTCAATATAAAAAGATTTGAAAAGTGAATTTGAAAACTATTTGAAAAAAACAAATTATGATATGTAGTTCCTTTCTGAATTTCCAATTTGAAGTTTGAAAGAATTCAAACCCCTTGAAAAAATTTAAGAGGAGTAATATGACACTCCACACCAGGGGTTATTTTGTGAAGTATTTGAACCATAAAACCCAGGGGCTTATTTGAAAATTTATTGCAAAAGAATTTAAACCATTTTAGGGATTTTCTGAAAATAATTTTTTTAAAGTATTCATTTTGATAGAGGAAAAATGTTCATTAAATAGAATTTATTTCCCTGATCAATTTGATATATATATATATATCTTTATTTGCTGGAAATATATTGATGGCCATAAATGAGATTTCAGTGCTCTCGAAATTAATAAAAGAAAAAAAGTGTAGTATTAAAGTCCACCGGCCCACCTGCCCATAACCCCCTCCCGAAATCCCTCCGCACCAGCGACTGATGTCGCGCCCTCTCCCTCTCTCTCTGACGCCCGGCCCCACCGACCGCTCGCGCCATCACCGCGGTCATCACCTCCCCCTCTCGCTCCCCTTACCTCCCCTTACCCAAGCGCCGCCGCCTCGCCATTGCCCCACCCCGCTCGCTCCCGACCTCCCGAGCCACCGCTACCACCCCCATCCGCTCTGCCTCGCTCGTGCGCAGCTGCCCATGCACTCGCCCGTGCTCCAAAGCCAACGAAGCGACCTTCCGTCCACCAACCGAACGCCATCGCCGCCCCGGAGCTCGTCGCCGACGCCTCCAACTACCCGCGACGACGCCAGGACCACCGTCGTGCTCGCCGTCCTCGCCTGCATCGACCAGTGCCATCAACAACGACGGAGGACCACCGGAACGCCGTCTCCATCGACCTCGCCGCCGTCGGACATCGCGGGTGCTTCGCCGGAGACCACCCCCACCGCGATGAGCTTCTACTTTCATCCTCCTCCATTCAATCTCATTCCAACGGTCAGGATTAGATCACATATTTTTATTTTAATAGACGAATCATTTTCTTTTAGTTATCGCCCGTCCGGTCGAATCGATAGAACACGCACACACTCCAGCCAATCACAGCTTGCCACGTGTACCCCCTGTCCCTTAGAGACATTTTTTTCTTTTTCTGTTTTTGTTTTAAAAACAGAATAGTTTCTGATTTTGTTTTCTTCATATCTTTTATGTTTTTAATTGATTTCATTTGATTCTTTTTGCATCATGTCACAAATTTTATCTAGTTTCTGTAGATATAAAGTTGGCCATGTTTTAATAATTTAAAATTGAATTCAAACAGATTTGTTTCAAATATTATTTTCTGAATATCTTGAGTTTAAAAATTTATTTTTTAGTTGATTCTTTTTGCTACTGGTCAGTAGTGATCTTAGTTATCAGTAGGTAGAATTTGAGAATTTTTTAGAATATTGAAAATAGTATTTTCAAACAAAACATATTCTGTTTTACTCCTTTTTAGATTTATTTATATTTCTTTTGTTTTAATTTTTTTTAAATTATTTTCTTTTATATTAGTGACATATTTTATAAAGTTTTCTGTTAGATAACAGTAGCCCTTCAAACAAATATTATTTTATTAGTTGATTGCATGAAAATCAATTCTAGTTCAATTATAACTTGCAATTTGATTTTTATTTCTTGTTTGATCTACTATTTGAAAATAGTTTCCGCAAAGTGCTTTACAAGATTGATTTTCTGTTAATCTAAGTTTAGACCAGAAACAATTTGTATTATAGTTGAGATTGTTTGTGGTTTAAACCAAGGATGACCTTGTTTTATATCAAAAGAAGAATCTTAATAAAAGCTTTTCAATTAGTTCTTTTTGCAAAACAAAAACTTATGAGAAAATACTTCCTGGTAATTATTTGCTTTAAAATCTATTTTTCTTTTATTAACTTGGTGTTTTCTTGCTGATATGTTCTAGTAGTTAAAAACTTATGTTGCTAGCGTATTGTTTTCTTAGTTCTTAGTTGTTCTTCAAAAGTAATTCTTTTTACTAAGTAATTTATTTACGAAACTACTTTTGATTATATTTTACTTTGTTTTGTGTTTTTACTTCTGAAAATATTTTTTTTATTTGTAGGGAAAACCAACCTTAGTTGTGTTGATAAAAACTTTGTTGTTTTGAGTTTTGTCTTTATTTCCTTCATCACAAACCCTTAGTGTTTACTCTTGTGTTATCCTTGTATGTTAGAATTGATTGCTAGTATGATTGCTTATATGAATGCAATGTTTGATTATATAGATTTCCCTCGGAGAGTGACATATAGTTCTATCAAGTATTTTCTGAGAGCGATATTATTCTTCATCAACAGTACAAGCAAGTTCACTTTGACCATTTTGTTCATACCTATGTTTTATTGCATGTAGTGACATCATTCAACATACCCCTCCAGTAGTGTTATTGAAATTCTTGTAGTTGAGTAGAATGCATGAGGTAGGAACCCACCACTTGTTACTAAAACCACGGGAATGCTAGTTATTTCAATGCTATGCTAAAGTAGACGGGGTCTGGTATGAGTGTTCGTGAGTGGTGTGAGAAGGAGGACTCTACATCAAGACGACTACTTCATGAAGGTATGTTCAAGTCCTGCATCTTCAAGACCTCAAGACTTCGAGACTCGAGAACCAAGTTTTTAGTACACACTACTGGGTGAAGGATGGTTGATTGGGCATCCCTAGAGTAACAAGTGGATGGCTGGGATGCATGGAGAAGCGCCATGACATCTTGCGGAAAGCTTCACCCAGACTCAAAGAGACGGATGAATACTTCATGCCCGGAAGCTTACCTCTATAGCCACAAGTCATTATGGGCTCTGGCTTGGTTGATCTTTGTTGTGAGTATGGCTGGGCAGTGCTACGAGATGTAGTCGATGTTAGGAATGGATGGGCACTAACAGTAGTCAGGGAAACACTCTAAAAGATCATGTTTCGTTCGTCCTATTATCAAACACCGGCAGTGCGAGGAATTACCAGGAGGGAACGAATCTTGTGGGTAAAGTACAAACACTCTGCAGAGTTAAACCTAATTGATTAGTCGTGTCCCCGGTTACGGAAAATTTGAGCCTCGGGACTTGGATCTATCTCTGAACTCTCAACACTGGACTGATAATTAATTGTGGGCAACTTATGATACTTGTGGGCATTATGACATCGGTTGGCGGAACCATGTCATGTTAGGTAACTCTGTAGTGAAAATCTCTGATATTCCTTTGTTGTAGGAAAAGAAATAAAATCAGCTTTTATGCAAAAACTCAGACACAAAGCCACAATGCCTACTGCATATAGAATAGTTTTTATCTTCTGTTCTACTATGGTGATCTTGCCGGTACATTCAATGTACTGACCTACACGGCTGCAACGTCTCATGTTGCAGATACTCTTCTTCGACGGTAAGAGTACGATTCAGGGTTACGGTCTACACTCAACCTGCCGTTGGTGTTTATTGGGACTCCACTCCCGTTGACTGTTTCCACTGAGATTTTTGAGGTATATATCAGTTTTACGTTACTTACATGTGATTGCACTTTTATATATACATTGATGTACTGTGTGTGCCAGCATACTGATCCAGGGATGGCACAAAACACGTAAAGGCTTGACTCGTTTTGAGTCGGGTCGCTACAAGATGTCATTTGATAACGGGATCACATCATTAGGAGAATGATGTGATGGAAAAGACCCAAACTATAAATGTAGCATATGATTGTGTCAGTTTATTGCTACAGGTTTTCGCATGTCAATGTATCCGTTCCTATGACCATGAGATCATCCAACTACCTAACACCGGAGGAATGCCTTGTGTGTACGAAACGTCACAACATAACTAGGTGATTATAAAGGTGCTCTACAAGTATCTCCGAGGGTGTTTGTTGGGTTGGCTTGGATCAAGACAGGAATTTTTTACTCAATGTGGCGGAGAGGTATCTTGGGGCCCACTCGGTAATACAACATCACAACATGCCTTGCAAGCAAAGGGTTCCGGGGGTCCACCGTAAGGGGCCACTAGCCTCGGAAGGCCCTATGGGCTGTGAGAGGAGGCACACCAGTCCCTCATGGGTTGGCTGCCCCTCCCACAAGGGCCCATGTGGCTAGGAGGTGGTGGGAGGACTAACCCTAGGGGTGGCGCCACCTTTCCTTGGGTCGCAAGCCACCCTAGGGCTCCCAACCCTCCCCTATATATATGAGAGAGGGAGGACGGCAGCCACACCATAAGCAACGGCCTAGCCCTTCCTCCCTCCCATATTGCTTATCCTATAGTAGATTAATTTGGTGGCGTTTAGTGAAGCTCTGCCGGATCAGCTCCACCGCCGCCGCCGCCATGTCGTCGCGCTGCCGGAGAATTCAGCTACCTCTCCACCCCTATTGCTGGATCAAGAAGGTGTAGATCGTCATCAAGATGTACGTGTGCTGAAAGCTGAGGTTTTGTCCGTTCGGTGCTAGATCAGAAGGACCATGATGTGATCGTGGGACGGCTTGTGATGAGATCGCGGGACGACTCATGATGGGATCGCGAAGATTTTGACTACACCAAGCGCATTTCTTAACGCTTCCCGCGTAGCAATCTAGAAGGGTATGTCGATCCACTTTTCCTCTCATAGATGCTCATCACCATGGATAGATCTTGCGTGTGTGTAGGAAAATTTTGGTTTCCCATTCAATGTTCCCCAACATAGGTCTGTGGTGAACTACTCACCAATCATGGTGAGGACAACAAGATTGGTGAAGAAGCCCTTCGTGATCGATCTTCCCTACGGTAGAGAGACGGAACAGAGGTGAAGATGGCCTCCCATTGGAGCAGAGACTTGCAGCAGCACAAAGGTGTTTCGGGAGTGCTCCTTTAGTTTTTACGCAAGATGTGAATTTATAGGACAGAGAACGATGTTGGGAGGCAGCTGAGGGGGCCACCACATATCAGGGCGTGCCCTAGGTGGCATGCCCTGTTGCATGGTGGGGCCCTCGTGCATCTCCTGGCCTTCCTCAGAAGCTTCTAGGTCTTGTATTTTTCCAGAAAAAGCTTCAAAAAGTTTCGTGGAAATTGGAATTCATTTGGTACTGTAACGCTGAAAAGGCAAAAACACGAAGAAAACAACAACTGGCATGGGGCACTAGGTCAATAGGTTAGTGCTACAAAATATTATAAATTGGTAAATAAATACCCCAAAAGTACCCTAGAATGATAATATATTATCATGCAACAATCAAAAAATATAGATACATTGGAGACGTATCAAGGATTACGAGACATTGATGATGATAGATGAACTTGGTGGATCAAATTGATAGAGTAGCATAACTTACTTCTCCCGTGAGAAATTTGGATTTAGTAGGACAATTATGATCAAGCTAAAGAATTCTTGGAGGTGCAAGAACTTGACTTCACTGGATTATAATGATAGGAGATTGACAATGTTATGATAATGGCTTGGAGGAACAAATAGGAATTCTCATGGGACATGAGATTTGGGCTAAATAGGTGATCCTAATAGTGTGTCGATGATAAATGAGACTACATGGTTTGTAGTAATTTGGATTTAGTCCGATGCTCTCGATCATGACACCAGGTTTCTCGGTGTATGATAAAGTAGAAAAAATGGGTTGTTATCAGAGTTGATTTAGGGATCTGTATAAGCTTGATTTTTGAGTTTACTTGACCATTATAATGGAAATTTGTGGATATAATGTGATAAGATAGCCCTTCCTTGGATTTGGGATAATAGAAACTCTAGAAGAATTATGTGGAACTCAATCGATATTGGATTGGTTGTATAAATGGATCATGTGATGATTGATGGGATTGATGAACTACTAGATTGGATTCATAGGAAGGGAACAAGATATTGGATTGGTATATTACGTGTTTCCTTAGCATAGAGATGCAGAGCATTAGACCTTGGATAGATTAGTTGAGAACTTGGATTTGTCATGTTCTATTCAAGGTTAGTAGCTTGTGTGATCCACCCTAGGAGTTTTTACATAGGGATACCTATGAGATGGTTATAGTTTACATATATGATTCTGTTAAGCCCTTCTCTTGAGAGTCATGAAGATATGAATAACATGAGTGATGTTTGGACATTATTTATATGAGACAATGCTTTCGGTAGTATTGGGTGATTTTTGTTCGGAGAGGTAGGTAGGACTATTGGCATCTACGAACTATGCTCAAGAATGAGATAACAAATGTTCAGTGGATCACAAAATCCTTGAAACCCGTAAGCTTGACGAAGCCATAGCATGGTCGGATTATGACCATAGTATTTGGCTCTAAGTTAAAAGACTATGGACAATACTCCACCTTGACAACTGCCAATCTTGTCGGTAAGGAAGGTGGACACAAAGACCTAGATTACAAAGGACCACAAACACCTGGACAAGTAACCGCCCAAAGAAATGCCCGCTCCTCTCACATGTCCCATAACCAAGGAAATTATGTGACACTTGGAGTAGTTGTTCTCCTAATGGATGACATACTTATTTATCCAAGGAGAGAAAGGAACACCCTAGTCCTACTTTCGAGAAGTCCACCAAAGCTATCGATTGCCAAGTTGTTTCTCAAGTGTAAAGTTTTACCTCGGAAAAGTTGGACTCCTCAAAGTTCCCTCCCCGTCGGAGAACAAATTCTTAACCAAGAAAGATGGAGAACTATTGCGGTTTTTAAACCAAAGAAGAAGAAGCAGGAGAATACAACCACCACTCCTTTGTCAGCTACCTCGGCTAGACTATGTGAAGCAGCATAGAGGATCAAGCAAGACGAAACCATCGGATGTCAAAAGAAATTAAATAAATCCTTATTTTAAATGTCACCTTTCAAATCCTGACTAGAAAGGAACTAAGAAGTTAATAGCACCCCCTTACTCCACCAGCTGGATGGAGTAAGATGAGCATCACGTCCTTACTCTCTTCAGAACCTGGAAAGGAGTGGGACATTTGTCACGACTTTGTTACTAGCCCGTTTTTGGTCGAATCATGGTTGTAACCTTGACTGGATCATGGTGAACCACCTACCAATTGTAGTTCTCCCCATTGGTCCAAACCTCAATCTTGGGAACTTGATGGTTGTCCTATACTTTTGGATGACCGACTTATTTAGAACCCCTCAAAAACAATATTAGGTGAAAGCACCAGTTTTGCTCCTGAATCTCTAAGGTAAGCCTTAGGGACAAGGCTCCGCTCAGAACTTCACCATTAGTACCAAGGCAAATGACAAAGGATGACTGAAGAAAATACCTGGACACCTTGATAAAGTGGAAGATCACGACAAGGAGCCTACATGGACAAGCTTGAACACTCATCTGGATGAAGACCACCTATGATTGAAGATCACCTTCATTAAGGAAGTCAACGATTCCCCATCGACGGAAGGCTACACCAAGAATTTCACCCTTATGGACTAACGCAAGACATCATGATATCGATAACTAGCATGGGTAACAGTAGGATTAGCACACAGGCTTCCACGTATTGAGACTTTAGAAATACACGGACAAACTAGACCTTTGCTCGAACCTCGTTCATCAAGCCCTTAACCTTTAGTCAGGCCTAACTTAATTACAAGAGCTCCGTTTGTGACTTGGATGGAGCCGTGCATTGCACTCAAAGACAAATCATCAAGCACTTCAAGATCTATTGGAGCAACCACATCGAACAAGAAGCGACATCCAAACATTAAGACTAGCTTAGATCCGAATTTCTATATCTACTTAACGCCTAGCCTAGGAATCTCGGAGACGAGATTCATTTTAGGGGGATAGATCTATCACACCCTATGTTTTTCCTTACATGACTAAGATACTAGAGGTCCAAAATTGGGACCAACAAAAAGTTTTTCTGTGCTTGACTTGATTGCTATTTGCTTATTTTCTTCTATGTGATTTAATTCACAAACTCCTTCCACTCTCAAAACTTATATCTTGGATCCAAAAATCTTGCCCAATGATCATGCCATGTTAATAGGAACTTAAATTATTATAAAGCATTTATTTAATTTAGGTTTTCAAAAACCTCTGAATTGAGATTCGTGCTACAAGTACTCAAATTAGGGAATTTTTTTGCCTCGAATATTTTATTTGGAACCTATTATATATAAGACTTCCCAAATACAGAAATATATTATTTTAAAATTTATTTTTGTATTTTATTTCAATGCGTTTTTCTGAGGCAGAAATGGTTTTATGGGGGAAAATATTGTAATGTTTCAAAAATATTTTACAAAATTTAGGGAAACTGAGTGCACTTATATTTCCATGTACTAAAGAATGGGTCCTTAGCACCCTGACTTGTGCATAGACGACTGCAGCATTCATCCTGACAAAGCCTTGGCGGGTGAATACTACTCTCCAAATTGCAACAATCGGTGATCAAGGCAATCGACAAGCCTTCTTGACGATAGAGAAGGCCCGACAACAGACGTGTCCGACAAGATCCCATAGCCAAGCGGTGGCTCCACCTCATCGGGCTGATTGTCCACATCTGTTAGGTGTCGGGTGGGCAGGCGGTTAGGTATAGCTTGTCGAGGTGCATGACACCTTGGTACGTTTACATCAGCTTTAATGACATGTGTCACATGGCGTGGTGGAAGAATAGAAGATAGTTGGGCGAACGACATATAAGGAGAGAGGATCCTTGCCCGGAGAGGTGCTAGCATGACACCTCACCGCATATATAATGCGCCTATCCTAATCCATTAGTGATGCGGACCATCCTACGAACATCACCATTACAAGAGCCCATTTGCCAAGTGACACGTGCGACATCTTCTTCCTTCATACAAAGGTAAATCTTCTCCTTTACACAACATGTGCCCTTCGAGGATGGTATACTACTTGAACCCTCTCTCATGTGCATGCATAGATGTGAGCGGAGCTACAAATTCATCGAGGAGGATTCCAAGCTCAAGACTACGACTAGGACATCCGCAAGGGAAGCTTGGAGGAGAAGGAAGAAGAAGCAAGGACGAGACTATGGAAGTCCCAAACCTTCCGGCCTTCTCGGAACCTCCAGACGCCGGACCTTCCGACCTGCCCGGAACTTCTGGCCTCCTCGAACATAGGCGACGCTCTGCATGCCGACTTTTGGCCTAGCCCGGAACGAGCCCGAACCTTGCTCGGAACCTTCGGACCCCGGACCTTTTGGCCTCTCCGGATCTTCTAGGCTCCTACGACCAGAGCATCTCCCAGACATGCCAACTCTCTGATAGCCTAGACACTGTCCGGACCTCCCCCAGAACCTCCAGAGCCCAAAACTTCCGGCCATCCCCGGAACTTTCAGCCCTGCCTGGGCGCAGAGACTTGGGCTGCAACCCGTGTAACTATGGCTCACTTACCCCTTCGTGGCTTGCACTATATATACTCCCGTGCCACCTCCATTCTAGGGTTAGCAAAGTGATAGCTCATTCATAGTTGAGTTTTGCTCCTTCCTCTACATCTCTCATGGTGACTGCGGCCTCAAGTGGAGAACATCCCTAGAGGATGTCAAGACCCCTTTCAAGGGGAGATCAGTCTACAGATTTCAAGGCCCATCTGTCCTAGAGATTTTCAAGAAATACCCATGTATCCTTATTTCCATGGTTGTTATTGGATCTTGATGCACCTCATGCATTGTTTGTGATTTGAGAAGTACTTGGTGTGCATCTTGCCCAATAGAGCGTTTTCCCCTTTGATTTCTTCGTGTTTCCCCCTTGTGTTATTCCTCGAATCCACCTCCAATTCGTGAAGATTGGCCCACCCTCGGGTTTTCCCTGTATCATATTGGTATTAGAGCCACATTGCCACGAATTTGGAGCCCTACCCCCCATGTTCTAGCCATTAGTTCGAGTTTTGCTCCCCAATTTCAAAAAAATTCCCAAAAAATAGTCCCCAATTTTTTCTTGCATTTTGATGTTTCTTGTGAGTTATTGTTGATTTTCTTTCCATGGATCTAGTGTTTGGCAAGTGGATTTACATCCCTAGGTGTTCCCTAGCCCCAATTTCTCCTTTTACCCCTTCAATTTCGCCCTCGAAATCGATTTTTTCGCCCATGTCCTCAGATCCGGAAATTAGGGTTCGTCCCAGAGTTGTTTTCGCGACCCTCGGAACTTCGGGCATCGCCCGGAACATCCGGCCCTAGCCCGGAACCTCCGGCCTAAATAGAATGTTTTCCCACACTTTACTGAGTCCCCCGGAACTTTTCGTAAACCCCCTGAACTTCCGGAGCCCAGAACTTCTGTTTCTAGGCCCGTATCTTTCTGCCTAACCAGAATCTTTCCCAGAAATTTGAACATCAGCCTATTCACCATTTAGGCCATAACTAATTCATTTGGAGTTCTATTTCGATGTTATTTAGATCGTTTTATAGATATTGACATCCCCCATACCACAAAATTAATTCCACGATCATTTTACTTCATCATATTTTTCAAATTTTGGCAAGTTTGCCGAGGCCCTCCACCATATCATCTGCTTTACCACCATAGACTTCTGCAACTTAACCCATTTTGATTATCATTACATTTGTGGTTGTTTGAGTTGTTATTTGAGTCTCCTAAGGTGTTTCGGCTACTTAGGGATTCTTACTTCTTCATCAAGCACCGGTGACTTGTATCGGTCCATCATCTACATCGGCCACCGACGATCGACATAGACGACGACCATCCATTCTTTGAGACCATCATACACTTTTCCTTCCTTGTCATTACATCTTGATAGTGACACCATATTTCCGATTACCATCATAGCTATTGAGACTAGCTATCTGATTATTTTCAGGCTTCGTGAAAACTTGTGCACCATAGTGATACGATATCATATTGTTGCATCATTCCAAATATCATATTGCTTGCTCCCATGCATATCTTGTAATACTTGTCTGATATATTTGGTAGTGGCTCAATAAGAATAGTGTAAAGGAAGAGAAGACAAAAAAACAAAAATTCTTCTCAGCAAGAAAGAATTTTCATAAGCTTATAAGCAAAGAGAGTTGAGCATGAAAAGAGATACTTGTGCATGAGGATACATGGAATAGGAAACGTTTTGCTTTCATGAATAGGATTGGTGCCAAGTGGTGAATCATGCTCAAACGTACAATCAAGCTACCATCTCTCCTAGTTTTTGTGCAATAAGAGCTTAGTCTTCGTTATGTAATTGTGTATTGCTCATTCCTATAGTTTCACAAGCCCCATTATCCCACCATGTGTGTTTCTCTATTGCCCTCCTCTATATTTGTGATCACTTGCTTTGTGTTTTAAGTCCATTGGATTTCTTTCAACTTTTATGATTTCTTGGACTTTATTTTGCTTGAATTTTGTGCCACTAACCCCATTGAGCTCCACTATAAGCCATATGTGTAGTTTGTGAGAATTGGACAAGTTTTTCACCAAGTGCAGTCTTTTCCTTCCATACGTTGTGGTCTTTTGAGATCCATATAAAACTTTGGAAAGAGGTAAATTTGGTATGTTCATTCCATCTTGTTCTCACTCCTTCTCGAGTGCTTCCATGGATAGGGACGACACATCTACTTCGTTCTACCACCACAATGACAAGTTCGAGGCCATGATGAAATTGATCGATGCCAAGATAGATGCTCAAATGGAGGAGCTCAACATCCTCATCAAGAACCGCAAGAGGTCATCCTCATATTCGAAAATACGCTCAATTGCACATGTTTCCGAGCTACCATATTTGGCAAGATCTGAGTGGCGTCGACACCATCAAATACACGAAGTAATAACGACACCAACATCAGGCATCCAATGACGACCAAGTGTGAAGGTCACAAGCTCGACACCAAGAACCACTCAATAACTTCACCACCTACCTTGGCATCTTTTCCAAGAGACTTTAAGGCATCGTCACCTTTGGATATGTGGCAACTTTACCGACAAGCACCCCAACAGAAGCTCCCCAATCTCAAGTCCGTGACTTCCATGAGCTACTATGACCTCGACATCGACCATGAGATTCCTTTCTCTAGGACTCAACACCCCGAGGAGTATATTGAGTGGGAGCGCAAGATGGACCACTATGTCAAGCTACTTCAAGTCCCTTTCGAGGATCAAGTAAAGTGTGCCACAAGAAAATTCACGGCGACCAAGCTCCATGGCGAAGAGCATGAGGATGGTACCACGAAGATGTCCAAGCCCGATGAGATCCAAGACATCCCTCCCAAGTCCGACATCACCACCATCCTTCTTCGTGGCATAAACTATGTCGAGTCTACCATGACTCTTTTTGAAGATGGTGCGACGATGATTACGATTATAGAGCCACTCAAGGAACATGATTTGGACGCGGGCCATAAGGTGGTGAGAAAGGATGATGCTTCCATCTTTGGAGGCGAGAGTGAGATGGCCGAGCATGGGATTTTCCCCTCGGTCATGGAGGCGAGTGATGATGCGTCATGTTCGGCCTTCATCCACGACGACGGTGACGAGATAGTTGTGCATGGGAGTTTCCCTTCGACCACGGCGGTGTTTGGAGATGAGTTGCAAGACTTGGGCCACCATATTGAGAGTGAGAGTGCCTTCACCACTAGCCCCATATATGATGAGTTGCCCTAATTCCCATGTGAGTAGAGCCACAACCCCCACCACTTGAGTGAGATGAGTGACTCCACCATATATGAGTATGAGTGCACCTACTTTGAGGGAGTCAGTGAGCCACCACCACATAGATAGAGTGAGGTAGTTGGTAGGGCATGTGAGGCCATTTCAATATCCAACAAATTAACCTCTACCTCTACTGTGTCTTCACATTTGGTGCTAGGTACCATACACGATGACGCGCCGATCCTTGACGACTTCGTCTTTCCTTTGCACAAGACGATGGCCATGGTGGAATATGATGCACCCCCACATGGTTTGATCACGATGAATATGACCAGGAGTTGGTCTATGCCACCTCACCTAGATCACATGAGTGGAATGAGAAAGGTAACATATGTGAAGGTGATGATCTTGTCCCACTAGTGGACATTGGTTTCTTGCATGATGATGATCACCATAATTCCATGCTTCATGATTGTGTGACTTCCTCGTGTGATGAATTACCCATTTATGATTACTTTGATGACTCTCATGTGGAGTCTAGTAGTCATGATGCCATGTTGCATAGGATTTATTGTGATAACTCTATTGGTCACATCATGTTTAACAATCCACTTGACTTTTCATATGCTATGCATGAGATCACCCATATTGCATCTTTGCAATCTTATTATAGTAACTATGCATATGCCATTAAAATAAACCCAATTTTTAACATATGGCATAGATGACAAGCCCATGGTTATTTTCATTTGCTTTTCTTCTGATGATATTTCCATGCTTTCTTTGCATCACTTGCACAATCATTCACTATTTCCATGTCATGACCACCATGCTTTGGATATGCATTGTTTTGGATGTTGTCTATATTTTCCATGTTATGCTAACTCTATTTCACATGAGGAGACCCCCATAGTTTCCTCATACATTTTCGGAGATTTCGTTCGATCCCATCCATCGCATGATACCAATGCTTGTGTGCACAATATGTTCCCCATGAATAATTTGTATGTGACACATACTTCCTATAATTTGCATCTCACTCATGTTGAGCATAATAACTATCATTGCACGAGGGCTGACATATTCCTATACCATGCCTCAAATTTCTTTGAGCACTACTACAAAATAGGTTGTTAGTGGCGCACCCGTTTTTAATATTAATGGCACACTATGGGTGCGCCACTATTAACACGCCACTAGTAACAAATAGTAATGGCGCACCTCTGGTGCGCCATTAGTATCCCAGATAATAGTGGTGCACTGCAGAGTGCGTCATTACTATGTCCAACAGTGCGCCATTAATATGCCTCCTAGGGGGCCATATTTGCCTCCACCTATGCCCCCAGGTCCGCCATTACTATGCCCCATAATGCGCCACTGGTATTTGGCCCTGGTGCGCCACTAATGCTCAATATGGTGTGCCACTACTATGAATATTAGGAATTGTTATTTTTTGCTTTTCTGGTATTTGCACAGGTTACAAAACACGTTACAGCACAGAATATAAACATCACACAATAGAATTCATCATATTAGTCTCCAAATTCGAAATAGAAAACAAAGTTCAAACATTAGCCAAGTTTAGGTCTCGAGACATTAGCAAATTTCATCGTATTAGCCGAGTTTATCGTCACATTACAAAGTTGATATTGATCATCTAAACTACCATCACATAGAAGATAGTTGCGGTTATGATGAGCATCATCACAATGAAACTGGTCTTCATCCGGTTCCTCCTCCGCTCCCTCCTCTCTCCCGCTAGATAGCGCGTGTATCTAGCATCTGCCTCCGCCCTAGTGGTGCACCCTTTGTAACTGTTACCGCTGAAACGGTGAACCTGTCTCCGACACTCCTCCCAGTCATCGTAAACTCTGGGAACCTTACCCTTGTACACGACATACGACGACATCTCTATGCACTAGACAAACAAAAAGCTAGTAGCAATTCACAGATAATATATAAGCAATACCTAAGTATGCAACAAAAGGATCGGAAGAGAAAAGCAACACATTAATAGCACGATTCATGGTCCTGCTAATAAATAGCATCGATTACATATATGTTGAACGACTGTCCAAACTAAAGAGACATACAAGTTCATTAAAGTTTAATTACAACATGAGCTAAACTCTTCTTCCAGAACTACATAGCATCAATACTTTCGACTCGGCTTAGGGACCGGAGCGTGGATAAAGCCGCCGTCTTTCGTGATGGTCATGAATGTGCGGTTGTTGTCAGCCTGCATTTGTAGCGTTGTTTCTATTTCACTGTTGGACGGTTGATATTTGAGGTAGAACTGCCCCGAGGTACGAAGGACATCTTGATAGATGATTTCCGCAATATCTGATTGGATGCGAAAGAATTCCTGTCTGATGTCCGCGTCCTGGATTTCCGACAAGCGTGCGGCCCAATCTTTGAGATTACTTGGTAGCATAAGGTGATGAAGGTCCCGTACAATCGCCCGCATGTGATGGAGGGCGTAGTAGGCATCCTTTTGACTGCCAGGCGGCTGCTTGACGCAGGGGAACGTCGTTACATGGGTGAACACGTGCTTGCCGTACCTATAAATTGGCCTCCTAAAGGTGCCTCCAGATTTGGCATAGCCGGGGTGAGCATCATCAAGAACTTTCTTGATAATTGTGTAGTCTTCCTTCGACTGACGGTCCGAGTCGAAATACGTGACCATGGAATATTTCGGGCTTAAGAGGATGAGTGTGCAATGTGTGTCATTGCACAAAACACGAAATGTTAGAAAAAAAAGAACAATCGAAATATAAGAAATCATATGTTACGGGGCGGTGAGGGGATAACTTACTCGGGAAAGTAAGGCATGAGGAAGTTATCCTTATCTGGGTTCGCCAGAATGACGCCTTCGAGGTATGAACTTGCGACTTGCCGGTCCCCAGCGCTGCCCAAGATCTTGGCATGCATGTAGAAGGGGTTGACTATCACGATGTCCAGGGTCTTGTCTCTAATGATCCGCATCTCCATACTGAGCGAAAATAGCCGAACGAAGGTGTAGTGCAGCGGATAAAGGTTAAACATAGCGAAGATGTCATCAAACCGTAGGACGATCATACGCCCGACGGTGCTCTCGACAAAGCCCTTGCCCTCTGGCACCTTGGCGACGAAAACCGGGTATGCCACATCATTCTCGGTGAGACGCCGCTTCTCCATAGTAGGAAGACCGTCATGCAGACTCCGCATAGCACCGGTTGTAGCATTGAGCAGATTAGTCGGTAGCATCGGCCTACCCGCCACATGCACCCTCCTCGAGATATCCTAAGGTATTGGTGGCCCGTCCTGAGCACGGATCGTACTCGGTGCCGGCTGGGTCGCACCCTTGTTATTTTTTCTTTTCTGTGCCTTCTGCTTCTTCCGCTATAATGGGATCGAGTTCTGCTCAGAGACCACCTTCTTGAGTGTGTTGGGGATGATAATATTTCGCACCTCGGCTGTTTGAGTCTCAGTGAAGGCGGCAGCTGGAGGCGTCTCCTGAGAACTGAACAGACGATGCCTGTTGCAATTGGGTTTCTCCGTGGTACCAGCTAGATCTCGATCGTCTTTTGCAGGGTTGGGTTCTTGAGAAGGATGCCCCAAGAATTCGTCACTGTACCCATCTTTGTTGATGTACTTATCCACGTTGGAAAATGTACCATCGTCATCGTCCGGATCCTGTGCCATATGCATGTCCGGATCAGCTGACGGCGATAGCGTTGCGGCGGTCTTGCCATGGCTTGGCGCCGGCACGACTGGCGATGTCCCCCTCCCCTAAACGAATCTGGCTCTTCGGCCAAAGCATGGACCAGTTTAAGCAGGCATTGAGGGTCATCACATCATCTTCGTCATCCCCACGGGGACGATACATAGGTAACAAGTCATCGTAGCCCCGTAGCACCCGAACCAGTTGAACCCTATACACGGTGGGTGACATCGGATTACCGTGGAACACGCGGTTGCCCGGTTCAACGATTTTGGCCTTGGCGACATCAATCAACTCACTGTTCATGAAGTGCAAGAGAGTGCATGGAACGTTGGCGGCGCCCTGCGAAAAAATGTAGGGCGTTAGGGATGCCTAGTCAAAGGCAAGAAGATGAAGTAGTCATCTGCCGAGGCTTAGTTAGCGTGATGGCGTCGAGCTCGGCTAATGTCGAGGCACCGCCAACGGCGAGCGTGCAAGTGACGGAGGGGTCGCTTGCTGCCGAGGTGCCGGCCGGCGTATTCTACCCAAACCTTGGTGCAATAAGGTCCAATACCGGCGCTGACGCCGGAGACACCAATGCCACCTCCACCGGAGACACCAATGCCGCCTCCGCCGGAGGCACCATTGTCGGCGTGTTGTGCGAGTTGTTGCCCGTGAAGCCGGGAATCGGGGGCGGCCCCTGTTGGCCGCCTACAATCCACCCCCGCAGCCCCTCAAGCAAGGAAGGCATAATGGCGGTGATCGTCGCTCCCAGTTGGTCTCGCACTTGCTCTTGGACTCTCTCCGGAATACATGCCACTTGTGCCTTGAGTTCTTTGACCTCGCGCTCTTGGCTTTCTAAGTGGTCTTTCTCTCCTTTCGCCCAGCCTTATAGTATTCCGACCATTTCGTGGACAAGCCTTCGCCGGCCACACGACCAGCTGATGATGGCTTACTGAACTTATCCTTTTGTTTCAGAACGTTCAACTCCCTGTTTAAAGAGATGTCCCAAGGGGCAGCAGGCGGGGAGCTCTGAGACCCCGCGCTACTGCTTTCAGTTTCCTGTGGAAGGAACGTGAACCGTTTAGAAATTTGGCTTCATTAATTAGATTGCAACCATATGGAGGTAATGACGTGGGGGTGTATTCCTTACTAGAACACACTCAAGCTCCTTCACCTTCGGATCCGTGGTAAGCTCCCCTATTACGGGGTGCACATTGTACCGGGCCCTGACATAGTTCCTGGTCTGCTTTTCATGGTATTTATCGAAGAGGGGCGGTAGGCCTTGCACGGCATGCTCCGCGTCCTCCTTGTCCCATTTAGATTCTGCCACTCTGTAACCGCCGGGACCGAGTTTGTGGACCCCAAAGTTCAAGTCCCGCATATCTTTCCCCCACTGACTTGATTCTGCGGATGCGTTGCTCTCGCACTTGATCTTGAACTCCAGGTAGTCCTCTCCGCTGATCGAAGGATTTGTCGCCTTGATCTTCTCATAGCTATCACCACTTAGAATCCTTCTCTTCACCGCGGCTCTCCAAGTAGCCAGGGTCGTGCTCATCTTTGTAAGGGTGGCACTGTTCACTTTATTCCCTGAGAGGCGTGTGTTTGCGAAGTCACCGGGGAACTTGTATCGTTCATCAAGCTTCGTGAAGAGGAGGTTGCGCAAATTCCCTCGGTCAGGATGCCTTAGGTTCTCGGTGTTGATCGAGATGGTGCTCTGGAGAATGCACCCGAGTTGTCCCACGTACCCACAGACTAATTCTTTGGGCGCCATTGGATGCCCACTGGAGGACACTTCAGTAAATTCCTCCATGATGATGTCGAGCACGTTTGGGCGCCGGTCCTTCCGTTGCCTCTTCGGTTGGCTACCATCTGTGCGTTCGCTGCCATCATCAGTGGTGGCATCCCCGATGGCAGCATCAGTGGTGTCATCCCCGACGCCACTAGGGGTTGTGTAGTCGGGATCAGTGTCTTCCACGGCGTCCTCATAGCGGTGAGGTTCTTCCTCCATCTCCTGGGACAGCTCCCAGAATGGCTTGCCCGAACCTCCGGTCTCATCGTTGTCGGACATGTTCGCTCTAAATAGGAAAAAAGGCAACTAGAGTTATTGGATGAGATCAGGGTAGTATCTATTATTCTCAGATTTAGAGGAAAACTTCTAGGTCAAGAAAATTGGGCATGACCTTTGCTAATTTTCTTGACCTAGGAGTGCCCCATTCTCAACTGTAACGGAAATTAATCAACATTTCAGAAGAAAGGGGTAACTATTTCTCCCTGCACAAAAAAGGCCTACATATAGGCGCAACCAACATATATGCCCAAACTGGAGCATTCCAGAAATTTTCTTGAGGCCCTTGAGGTTTGGTAGCTTCCCAAAAGGTGGTAGCTTCAAATTTTCTCCATATGTGCAGGAGAGTTGAATTTTACTCCAAAGAAGCAGCACCTCCCTTTCAAAATGACCAACGACCCATAACCCCACAAGAGGATCGCTATATGATTAATTTCTGGTTTACTCTTGGAAGACAAATTTACGGCTCAAAAAGTGAAACATAACTCTTGGAAGATAAAAATTCAGAGATGCAATCTACTTACTCCAAGATTGTAGCAACTACAGGACTGCATCTCTCTCTCTCAGTGATCAAAGAAACTAACTATAATTACGAACCAAGCTGAGCAGCCTCCAAGCTACTGCCGAAGATTTCTGCAATGAACTTGAGGAAGCTCAGCTCAAGTGTTTTTAAACCTATCAGTCTTTCATCTTTCTACTGTGCCATCTGGGGTTAAGTTCATTCAAGATGGCCAATTTATTTATATACAATGCGGCAAAATCTTTTCTAGTTGTAGTACCGAGACATATAGTACATTTTAGTAGCTGCTAAATAGTCTTTTCTTAATCGAAGATACCCGAAATAGAAGCACGGACGCGGCAGAGAACTAATGGTAAACGAAACATTGCTACACTAAGGCATTAGATTTGTAAATAAACAATATTAAAGAAAATAAGAACCAATCATGACAAATCAGCGAAGCATTGGATAGATCAAAACACGGAGCAATCTTTGATGTCCCCTTTCTTGATTCCTTATGTGTGACCCTGGCTCGAGCCAAAATAACATACATGGGAATGTATTATTAATTAACTTTGTGTTCAAAGCTTATTGTAAAATCAGGATACACATATTTAATACAGGGACTATGTGATTTAGCAAACATCTGAATCTGTATTGAAAAAAACCTGAATCCTAGCAAGACGGTCGCCAATCCGTATAGAAGTATGGAAGCAACCAAATAATAACGGCTTTGCTATGTGTTAGGCTGTTTAAAAGAAGATACTGAACTACATATGTCAGCTTTTTTGCTTAACTGAATATATTTCAGCTTGTTGAATGATGTGCTTACCATTTGTTGTGTTATCTATCTAGGGGAGTTCATGTAACTGTCTTCAAATGGATGACCATATATGTTCATCAGTAATCATGCCACTAACACATGCAATCCAGGAATCATGGCTACTGGTGCTATCAATGTTGTTAGAGGAACAAAATCTTTCGACGAAGAACTGTTCCAAATATACACTCACTCAGAAAGGTAAGTGTCAAGTCCTTTTGAAATCTGAATTTGAAATTCTTATATTTTGCTTGTAATGATTGATTATGTGGTCTATGAGCCGGTATAAATCTAAGTCATGCACAACATAAATGAAATTTCATTCGCTTGTCTCTTTCTACCGTTTGAACTGTTGAGACTTGGGCCTGTCAGGTTTAGGACCTGGCTTTGATAAGCCAACAAATGATAACACAAAGGCAGCTACTAGTAGGTACTTGGGACAAGGACATAAAGCGCTTAAACGACAACGATAACACAAAGCATATACATACTCATGTGAACTCCAAATGAAAATTTATAGTAGAATGCAAGCAATATACATACTCATGCAAGAAAATTTATTAACTGTTCAACGTTGGAGTACTCTCTATCACCAATTATTGCACTGCGTTATGGGTGGTGTCATCTTTTGATTGTAGCAGTACCGTTTAAGTGCTATTGTTGGGTAGATGGACCAAATGCTTTCTTCATTCCACATAATTTTGTTATTTTTGTTACTAATAAAAACATAATAGGAATGCATAGATCTAGTTGCTAATAAGAGTTCTCTTTATTTTGTTACTACAGTAGTACAAAATTAATTTCCATTGGAGCAATGGCTGGAGGGCCGATTCAGCTTTGGAATGAGTGGGCAACCCAAATCCTCATACTGCTCAGCTTTGCACTACAGATTTTTTTCCTCTTTCTCTTCGCTAGGACCCGTCGGCGTGGCCCCTCCACCATGCTGAAGATCCTCCTCTGGTGGCATACCTCATGGTCAATTCAACCGCTTTCCATAAATGGCTCGTTGCGGGAGCATCGGCTGGTGTTGTTTTGGGGGGAAGAGCACGCTGGAGGGGGGAGGGAGCAGGTAGAGAGGCGCTTACCGCAGGTGGACGGAGCAGGTAGGTAGGTGGCGAGGCGGGCTTCGGTGGGCGGCGGCGGGGGATCCAGCGATAGATATGTAGTCGATGGCGGCGAGGGCGGGGGTGGGAGGCGACGGCGGAGCGAGGGTGGGAGGGCTGTTTGTGAAACAGTGATAGGAAGGGTAGGGAGGGAGGGAAAAGGCCGTAGTGGGGGAGGGTTAGCAATGGCGCACCTTTCAGGGGTGCGCCATAAAAACAGTGATAGCAATGGTGCACCTCCTCCTGGTGCACCATTACTAACCATTTTTTATTGGTATATCAATGGCGCACCTTTTAGGGGTGCGCCATAGAAACAGTGATAGCAACGGCGCACCTTCTCTTGGTGCGCCATGACTAACTTTTTCTATTTTGTTGGATTTTAGTTTGCATGTAATAGTTTAGAATTATATGACATGGTATGATACAAAGTGTGTATGTTGGTGGTTGTTGTGTAGTTGGTTCACTATGATACAAAGTTATCTATTGCGTAGGAACCACATGTAGAATCGTGATGGTCATGTGCTACTTACTTAAAAAGAGTAGGGTTTTTTGCACACATGCAAAAGCATTGTGATTCGATCTTCACTATACTTTCACAATCTTCTTGCCCTTCTTTCTCGCGGTTGAATAATTTTGCCCCGGAACTCCTTGAGTTCTTCTCTTGAACGGACGTCCTTTAGGTAGGGTGGTCCTTCTTCTTCTTGTGGTGTATGGTACTTCATCGTCGTCGTCATCTTCCATCTTTGGGTCGCCGTACTTGTCGAAGTCTTGCTCATTGGTGACTCCATCGATTCCGACGATCTTCCTTTTGCCTCTCCTCACGACAACATGACTGGGCTTTGACGGGTGGGTAATGAAGAAGCATTGGTCCACTTGGCAAGCCAGTACCCATGGCTCATTTTTCGCGGTGATGTTTGCGCCCGCGGTCTTGGATTTGGCTTCGGGTATAACCATGGTGGTGAAATACCAGTCTTCTTGAAGGACGCTCTTGGCCCATCTGACACGAAACATCGGGACCATCTCTCCAGCGTAGCTCAGCTCCAAGATCTCCTCGATCCTTCCATAGTATCTGTCCTTATCGTTACCGGTGTAGGATCTCCTCAATCCTTCCATAATCGCTCTTCATGTCCTTTTCCTAGGTGTATAATGTGTAGCCGCTGATACCGTACGCCGCATAGGTCATCAGGTTATGCTCGGCGCCCTGTGGCAAGGCGAATATGAGTTTTTCTTTCATGGAAGAATCCTCATGTAAAGGGTACGCCAGAAGCCTGTCCTTGAACCAACGCGTGAAACATGAGTTGTGCTCTTTGATTATATCTCCGTCCGTCCTCTGCTGGCCTCAGTCATTGTACGTCTTCTCAATAAAGGTTTTGTGCTCTAGCACCCAAGGATCGACCACGTCTATGTGTTGTAGCGCGACTAGGTTTTCTCTTTCAAAGTCGTCGAGTCGACCCTTGAAGTCGACATGCATTTCGCGGCGACCCTCGCGGTGACCCCATCCAACGAGCCTGCCGAGGTGCCTGTTGACAGGCAGACCAACGGGGTTCTCGATGCCTAGATAATTCGTGCAGAAGGAGATGTACTCTTCGGTCAGAAAGCCCTTGGATATGCTTCCATCTAGACGTGCCCTGTTGCGAACATATCCTTTGATGACACCATTCATCCTTTCGAACGGCATCATGCCGTGCAGGAACATCGACCCAAGTTGGATGATATCCTCCATGATATGGACCAGCAGATGCACCATAATGTCGAAGAATGTGGGCGGGAAGTACATCTTAAGCTCGCATAGTATCACCATGATCTCTTCCTGTAGCCTTCTGAGTTGCTTCACGCCAACCGACTTTTGAGAGATGACGTCGAAAAAGTTGCATAGGCCAAATAGCATTTCACGGACGTGCGCGTCCATGATCCCACAGATTGCAACTGGAAGTATCTGCGTCGTCAGCACGTGACAGTCGTGAGACATCATCCCGCTGAACTTCTGCTTCGCTGAGTCTAGGTATCTTCTTATCTTCCCCTCGTAACCATCAGGAAGTTTTACTCTTATGAGGCGGGTGAAAAACTGCTCGATCTCCTTGTGACTTAGAGTGAAGTACGCGGGAGGGCATTCATATTTGATCTTCTTGGCCTTTTTGCCTTTGTTGTGACGACTTTCCGTGTCCTTCGCCTCATCATCATCATCATCTAGGGCGTTTTGCGTGAAGCTCCTCCCTGATGCCCATTGATTGCAAGTCTGCCCTTGCTTTCGGCCCATCTTTGGTCCTCTCTGGCATGTTGAGCAGGGTACCAAGCAGAATCTCACACACATTCTTCGTGATATGCATGACATCAAGGCTGTGAGGCACACGGAGGATCTTCCACTACGGCAAGTCCTAGAAAACAGACATTGTTTTCCATACCTTCAGCAGCGGCTCTGGCGCCTTTCGCTTCTTTCCCGACGGTGGGCACTCTTTCCAATTTTTCAATAGCTCGTCTATTTCCTCGCCTCTCCTCGTACGTGGGGGTCTTCGGGGTTCGGTTTCACCATCGAACAGATCCTTCCGTTTTCTCCATGCGTCATCGCTGCGAAGCCACCTTCGATGTCCCATGAACATGGTTTTCGATGACCCGGGATCTCTATCTAGTTGGCGATACGTTGTGTCATCCATGCACCTGAGGCATGCACTAAATCCGTGGACCACCTGCCCCGTGACATATCCATAACCGAGAAAGTCGTGCACCATCGTGAGAAGTGCAGCTCTCATAGGGAAATATTGTTTCGCTGCGGCGTCCCACGTATTAGCTGGCGTTTTCCATAGCGTGTTTAGCTCCTATTTCAACAGCCCTAGATACAGATTGATGTCGTTCCCGGGTTGTTTCGGTCCTTCAATTAGCATACTCATGTGAATGTACTTCCTCTTCATGCACATCCAGGGGGAAGGTTGTACATCCACACAAACACAGGCCAGGTGCTATGTGTGCTTCTTTGGCTGCCAAACGGATTGACTCCATCGGTGCTCGCACCCAGCACGATGTTCCTTGGATCGTCCCCAAATTCTAGGTGTTCGAAGTTCAACGCTTGCCACTGGCTCGCATCCTTAGGGTGACTCAGCATCTTGTCTTTTTTATTTATGTCCGGATCATTTCCGTCATCTTCTTGCTTCTTCTCCTCCCTATCTGCGTGCCAATGCAGGAGCTTTGCTAGCTTAGGGTCCGTGAAATACCGTTGCATACGAGGAGTGATCAGAAAGTACCACACCACATTTCGAGCAGCTTTCTTCCTCTTCTTGTATCGAGTGACGCCGCACACCGGACATATGGTAGACTCTACGTGCTCGTCCCGATAAACAATGCAAACTGGTAAATCCAGAGGACACACGATTTTCTTCACCTCCTCCAAACTGGTCGGGCACTTGTTCCCCTTGGGAAGAAGTTCGTACCAAAATGACATGTTCTCGTCAAAGCATGTGTCGGTCATTTTGTGTTTTACCTTCATCTCCAGAGCCATGAGCATTACTTTCAGGCGGGTATCCTCGGGCCTGCATCCTTCATACAATGGAGTAACCGCGTCTATCTCCAGTTGATCCAGCTTGGCTTTCTCTCGGGCGGCAGCTCTTGCATTACCCGTCTACTTGAGAAGCAGCTCTTGAATATGAGGGTCCTCAACCCAGCCCATCGATGGTCCATCATCGTCTGCTTCGGCATCTTCATCTTCATGATCATGCCCTTCATCTTGATCTTCCTCATCATCATGTCCGGCATCTTCTACATGATGATTGTGTCCTGCATCTACTTCGTGATCATGTCCTGGAGATTCTTCGTGTTCTCGCCCGCCCTCGCCTCTATGGTCTTGCTGCCCTTCCTTATTTCTTGCCCGGCCCCATGGACGACTTCATAATCATCTTCATCATCTTGCCACCGATAGCCATCCATGAAACCACACACGAGCAGGTGGTCCCGCACCTGTCTGGAATCCGGGTCCATAAGGCTCTTTAGCTTGCATCTTTGACACAGACATCTTATCTCCGTCTCGTTCTTTTGAAGCATCTCGGCCTTCGCGGAGCTCAAAAACCTATTCATGATGCCTTCGGTCATCGTGCGGACCATGGACACTTGCGGGGTAGAGCAAAATGATATTTTAGAACCAAAATTTTTTTGGCATGACTTTGCCTAAAAATAGGACCAAAAAGAATGCATAGTGCCAAATTCTAGCCAAAACAGAAATGAATCAACATTCTGGCGAAATATTGGCAACATTTAGGGGAGGGTCATCACCCCAAACAATGGCGCACCACAAACATACGTAGATCTAGGCCATAAAAAGTGTGTACGTTTGTAGCGACCCGACCTGAAAGGCCAAGTCTCCGGTGTTTTCCGTACCATCCCAAGATCATGCTGGTACACACACGGTACATCAATGTATATATCAAAGGGAAATCACACAGCATTATATTAATCGAGATCTCATATAGAGTCCTTTATTACAATAAAGATTACAATAAAGTGGCCAAAAAGCCAACTCATGAGAGTAACTAAGTCTTGCGGAAGCGTCGAAGATAGGTGAGTCCATCTGACTCCAAGGGCATCTCACTGAGCATAGAACGTGTCCTCACTCCTGGTCGGAAAAGTACTCTGCAACATGATACGTTGCAGCCGTGTAGGTCAGCATATGGAATATGCCGGCAAAGTCACAGTAGAGGTGTGAAAATAATCAACTAGTCTATATGCTTATATGGTAGGTGGTGGTGTAAGTTTTGCGTAAAGCCAAGTTTTTCCTACATCGAAGGGGGTTAAGCAAAATATTACTAAGTTGGTTGATTAATGAGATGGTTCCACCAACCAATTCTCATACCCAAAATTATTAAATACCCACATCATCATATTATTTGTGTTGAGAGTTCCGGAAGTTCCAATTCCTTTGGCTCAAGTCGTCCATAACCGTGGACACGGCTAATCGATTAGGTTTAAGTACTCTGCAGAGTTTTGCACACGTTCCCCACAAGATTTGGTCACCTCCGTTTGATTTCTCGCACTTCAGGGTGTTTGAGAAACGGATGACCAAAACATGGTCTTCCAAAGGGTTTCCCTGCGACTCTGACGGTGCCCATCCTTTCCTACCGTTCTTCTACCTCTCGTAGCACCGCCTGTCTAGAGTTACCATGATATCCAACCAAGCCAGAGCCCATAATGACTTGTGGCTGTGCAGGTAAGCCTTGGGTCTTGAAGCACCCATCCATCCCTTTGTGCCTGGGTGGACCTTTCCGCGTGAATACTGGCCATCTCCAGCATCACCTAGGCTAACCACTAGTTTCTCCAGGGCGCCGTTCAACCATCATCCACCCAGAGGTATGTTGAAAACTTGGAGTATTGAAATCTTGATCATTATGTAGGTCTTGAAATTATTAACTCTCTCAACTCCCATGAATCACACAACCAACCCCGTCTACTATTAGCATAGCAAAAGTAAAACAACGTTTCCCGGGGCCAATGTTGTCAAAGAGGGTTGAGAGGGGTATCTACCACATGATACTACTACAATGTAACCAAGTTTCCAACTAACCTATCTTGCATGCAACTGGGGAGATGGTAGAACTAATGCATATAAAACATGGGTAAAACATGATCAAAGTGACTTGCCTGATTGATGATCTTCGTACGTGAGTGACTCTAAGTAACAAGCTTCGCACTCCGGATAATCTAACGAAACAAACAATGCACTCAAATAAGCATCCAACCATAATAAGTACTCATAACATTCAGCAAAGAAGTACTAAACAAACTATGCAAACAATGCTCAAAAGTCTCTAGCAAGTAAAACACACAAAGTTTTGTTTTTCCAAAGGGGATGATGAAAACACTACTACATAATAAAACTATTTTGAAATAGCAAAACAATTGTTGACAGCAAGGGAAAACAATAGAATTTTTTTATTATTAAACAAAGAAAATCAATTTAAGTTTGTTGGGAAAACTTTAGTAAACTTTATAAAAGTTTTGATAAACACTATATGAATCAACTATAGTTGTACTAACAAAAGAATGAAAACTAAACTTGTTATTTATTAGCAAAACATGTTCTTAACAGAAAAGAATTTACTATTAAATCTGTCTTAGAAAACAGAATTAAATATTATAAAACTTTGTTTGAAGCAAAACCATTAGTCAGTTGTGATTCCTATGTTAGGTAAATTTAATCTAAGCAAAATTATATTTTTAATAACAGTGAGTAAAAACACTAAATGCTTGCTAACAGAACCTAATAAACAATTAAAACCTAATTCTAAATCAAATTAATTAAAGTTAAGTTTATAAAACTATATTATAATAATAAGCAGATTCTGTTTTTGGTTAAAACAGTAATTAAATAGATCATGAAAACTCTCAAACTATGCATGAAGATAGTCCTAACTAATACCAAACAGTAGCAAAAAGAATCATATCAAAATCTATTTTTAAACTCTAGTTATTCAGATTTGAAAATTTTAAGCAAATTTGATTCAGTTCAACTTTTATAGTTCAAATTTGAAATTTAAAAGTACAGGGCGAAACTACATGAAAAATGTGAGCTATTGCAAAAAGAATCAACTCAAAACACTAAATAGATTAAAAGATATAAGAAAAACAAAATTGGAAAACATTCTGTTAATTAAAACAAAACAGAAAATAAAAAAAAGTTTGCGTCGGTCAGGGGGCTACGTGGCGTGATCCGATTGGCTAAGGGGGGGCGTGCGGTAGGTGAATTAGAGCGGACGACCGATCGATAGAAGATACCGGTTCGGTTTAAGTTTGTTCTAATCTGGAACATTGATTCGGGATCCGACGGTCGAGGGGGCTTACAGGGAGGAGGTTGCCGGCGTCGGGGTACTCTGGCGAGTCCGGTAGTGGCGACGGCGTCGGCGAGGTATTCCGGTGGTCGGGGAAGAAGGGGAAGTGGTCCGGGCGACGGGGACGGTCCTCCGGAGGCGATTGGTGGCGACGGCGAGGCGAATGATGGTCGGAGGTGGTGGCTACGGTCGACGGCGAGCTTCGGCTTGGGGTAGCTCCGACCAGCAATTGGCAGCGTTCCGGCGAGGGGGAGAGGGGGGGCTCGGGGTGAATGGATGCGGGGAGTGGTCCGGTTCTTATAGAGGCTCGGGGGGGTGCGGGAGTTAAGAGGGGAGAGAGAGATCCGGCGAGGGGGAAACTGCCGGCGTCGGATCCGGTGAGCGCGGGGGAGGGAAGACGATGACCGTTTCGGGCAACGGTCGGTCGGGGGTGGGGCCCGGTGTCAGTGAGAGAGAGGGGAGTGAATGTGCTCGGTCGGCCGACCGGTAACGGTTTCGGCTTTTAAAGCCGGTGGGCCGGCCCGTTTAATACCGGAAACGGTTACCGTTTCTTTTTAATAATTTCCAGAGACATTCAAAAACTTTTAAAGCATTCAAATGGTCTCTAAATATAGGGGTATTATATATCAAAATTAACAGAATAATAAATGCTATTTAATGAACATTTCTATTCTGTCATTTGAACACTCTGAAAAAAATATTATTTTCAGAAATTGCCTAATTGTTTTTAGATCCTTTTTTTGCAAATATTTTCAAAATAACCCCTGGTTATTTTGTTCAAATAATTCACCAATTAGACCCTGGTGTGGAGTGTCATGTTACTCCTCTCTTATTTTGAACATTTAACCAAAATTTCAAATAGGGGAAGCAACATAGGGAAAAGTAGAAAGGACTTTCAGAAAAAATCAGAAATGGCATTTCAACTAACACATACAATCAAGCAATGGTGATGATAGATGCATAGCTATATTCATAACATTCCAAAATGGAATTTTGGGATGTTACAAACCTACCCACCTTAAGATGAATCTCGCCCTCGAGATTCGGGTTGGCTAGAAAATAGGTGCGGATGGTCTCTACGAAGATCTTCTTCGCGTTCCCAGGTGGCTTCTTCCTCAGTATGGTGACTCCACAAAACTTTGCAGAACTTGATAATCTTGCTGTGGGTAACTCTGTTGGATGTCTCGAGGATTCTGATAGGCTTCTCCTCATAAGTCAGATCACTTTCAAGCTGTATGGCCTCTAGGGGCACTGTATCTCTCAAAGGGATGTCGGCCATCTCAGCATGACATTTCTTCAGCTGGGACACATGGAACACATTATGAACTTCGGATAATCCTTCTGGCAATTCCAGTTTGTATGCAACTTCACCTCTACGTTCAAGAATTTTGTAGGGGCCTATGAATCTGGGTGCTAATTTTCCTTTAACACCAAATCTCTTGGTTCCTCGAAGCGGGGATACACGAAGATATGCTCTGTCTCCCACTTCATATGTCACTTCTTTGCGCTTGCTGTCAGCATAACTCTTCTGTCGAGACTGAGCTATCTTGAGTCTGTCACGAATCAACCTGACTTTCTCTTCCGAATCTTGAATAAGGTCGGGACCAAAAAGTTGTCGGTCTCCAACACCATCCCACGTCAGTGGTGTTCTGCACCTCCTTCCGTATAAACCTTCGAAAGGGGCCATCTTTAGACTGGTTTGATAACTGTTGTTGTATGAGAATTCTGCGTAAGGCAAGTTATCATCCCAACTAGATCCATAATCTAGCGCACAAGCTCTCAACATGTCTTCCAGAATCTGGTTGACTCTCTCAGTCTGTCCATCTGTCTGCGGATGAAAAGCTGTACTAAACTCTAGCCTTGTACCCAAAGTTTCATGTAACTGATGCCAAAACTTTGAGGTAAATTGTGTTCCTCTATCTGACACGATACTCCTCGGAACTCCATGCAGACATACGATCCTGGTCATATATATCTTGGCTAGCTTAGCACTGGTATAGGTGGTTTTCACTGGAATGAAATGAGCTACCTTGGTCAAGCGATCTACCACTACCCAGATGGAATCATAACCTGAACGGGTCCTGGGCAATCCTGTGATGAAATCCATACCAAGCTTTTCCCATTTCCACTCGGGTATCGGCAAAGGTTGGAGTAACCCTGCTGGTTTCTGATGTTCTGCCTTTACTCGCTGACAAACATCACATATCGCAACATGCTCTGCAATATCTTTCTTCATACCTGTCCACCAATAACTTTCCTTTAAATCCAGATACATCTTGGTGTTGCCTGGGTGTATCGAGTAAGGTGAATCGTGGGCTTCCTGAAGTACCAACTTCCTGAGCTCTGGTTCATTGGGCACATAGATTCGGTTCTCAAACCACAAAGTTCCGTGTTCATCCTCACGAAAACCTTTAGCTTTACCATCTTTCATTCTCTGTTTAATCTCAGCTATCTCCTTGTCCGATTTCTGCGCTTCTCGAATTCTTTCGGTCAAGGTGGACTGAATTTCCAGTGTAGCAACATATCCTCTTGGAACTATCTCTAGCTTGAGGTCTCTGAGATCATCGACTAACTCTTGGGGTAATCCTCCAGCTGTGAGTGTGTTCACATAAGTTTTCCGACTCAAGGCATCGGCTACAACATTAGCCTTACCTGGATGGTAGTGTAATCTCATGTCATAGTCCTTGATTAACTCTAACCATCTCCTCTGTCTGAGGTTCAACTCTTTCTGCGTGAAGATATACTTCAGGCTCTTATGGTCGGTGTAAACATCACAACTATTTCCGATAAGGAAATGTCTCCAAGTCTTAAGTGCGTGCACTACGGCTGCTAACTCCAAGTCATGGGTGGCATAATTTAACTCATGAGGTCGTAGCTGTCTGGAAGCATAGGCTACAACTTTACCATCCTACATAAGTACTCCTCCAAGTCCTTGTCGTGAAGCATCACAATAAACCTGGAAATCCTTTCGAATATCGGGCAAGATCAACACTGGGGCTGTGACCAAACGTTCCTTTAACTCCTGGAAACTGGCTTCACATTCCACAGTCCAAACATACTTGGATTCTTTCTTCAACAACTCTGTCATGGGCTTGGCAACCTTGGAGAAATTCTCAATGAATCTCCGGTAATATCCGGCAAGTCCAAGGAAACTGCGGATCTCCTTAACTGAGGTGGGTGACTTCCACTCGGTGACGGCTTCAACCTTAGCGGGGTCTATGGCTATTCCTTCTCCGGAAATAACATGTCCAAGGAATCCGACTTCCGTCAACAAAAATTCACATTTGCTGAACTTGGCATATAACTGATGCTCTCTTAGCTTCTCCAGAACTAAACGCAAATGTTCCTTATGCTCTTCCTCGTTCTTGGAGAATATATCAGAATGTCATCGATGAACACCACAACAAACTTGTCTAGGTATTCCATGAATACTTTGTTCATCAAATTCATGAAGTAGGCAGGAGCATTAGTCAATCCAAAAGACATGACCGTATACTCATACAAGCCATACCTCGTGGTGAAAGCTGTTTTGGGTATATCCTGTTCACGAATTTTCAACTGGTGATACCCTGATCGCAGATCGATCTTGGAGAATACTTTGGCTCCTACGAGCTGATCAAACAAATCGTTAATCATCGGCAGAGGGTACTTGTTCTTGATAGTCACCTCGTTCAAGGCACGATAATCGAGTACCATTCTCAAGGTTTTATCCTTCTTCTCCACCAAAAGAACTGGGGCTCCCCAAGGTGAAGAACTTGGGTGAATATAACCTTTGTCCAATAACTCCTTAATTTGCTTCTTGATTTCCAACAGATCATTTGCGGGCATCCGATAGGGTCTCTTGGAAATTGGGGCTGTCCCTGGCTGTAGCTCTATTAAGAACTCAATTTCCCTATCTGGTGGCATTCCTGGTAATTCTTCCGGAAATACATCTGGAAATTCTTTTACCACAGGTACTTCCTCCTGAACAACTCCTGTGAGGGCATTTAACCGAGCACTCATACGTGTGCGTCGGGATACATACTTAATCCTCTTGTTCTCCGGGGTGGTGAGTGAAACAGACTTGCTAGGGCAATCAAGATTTCCTTCATACTTGGTCATCCAATCCATGCCTAGGATTACATCCAATCCTTGTGACTCTAAGACGATGAGGTCGGTGGGAAAAACATGGTTTCCTATATTGAGTTTCAAGGCATGGCATCCTATCCCTGCCATCATCATACCTCCTGGAGAACTAACCTTAATGGGCTGATTAAGGGTTTTGGTGGGCAAACCATACTTATCCACAACTACCCTTGATATGAATGAATGAGTTGCACCCAAATCAAAAAGTACTGTAACAGGACGTGAATGCAATAAAAACTTACCAACCACAGTCTCGGGCTGATCATGGACTTCTTCCACATCGATGTGATTCACTTGAGCACGGGGAAACGGATTGGGCTTCTTGGCTGCGGAGTTGCCGTTGTTAGTGCCGTTTCCATTGCCTTGCTTGCTCTGGGGACACTCAGTAGCATAGTGCCCTGTCTTCTGGCACTTGAAACAGGTAATGTGACTCAGATCCTTCTGAGCAGGAACGTGACGGTGCTGGTTGTTGTTCCCATTTCCATTGTCAGTCTTGAAGTTACCATGGTTGAGACGGTTGTTCCCATTTCCTCCATGATGGTGGCCTCCATGGTTATGCACAGTATGAGTGTGCTTTCCAAACTTACTGTTTCCTGATCCGGTATTCCCGGAGTACGGGGAGTAACGAGGCTTCTGATGAGTTCCAGAATTGAACTTCCCCTGAGTGTACTTCCGCTTGCGGTTCTCAATCTGCTGTTGTTTACCTTCCAGAATAAGTGCCTTATCCACCAGCTCTTGGTAGTTGTTGAAATTAGCCACTACCAGTTGTATGCTCAACTCATCATTGAGTCCTTCCAGAAACTTTTCTTGCTTGGCCGCATCATCGGCCACATCTCCTGGGGCATAACGTGACAATGTGTTGAAGTCGTCCACATATTGGGCCACAGAGCGATTACCCTGGCGCAAGTTGCGAAACTCACGCTTCTTCAGACTCATGGCTCCAGCTGAAACATGAGCTGTGCGGAAAGCAAGCTTGAATTGCTCCCAAGTCACATCTGCAATAGGATAAGTGGTGGTGTAATTCTCCCACCATGATGCTGCTGGTCCTTCCAGTTGATGTGCGGCAAATCGCACTTTCTCAGCGTCAGTGCATCCAGCGGTGACAAGTTCTCTCTCCATCTTACGGAGCCAGTCATCTGCCACAATGGGCTCAGTACTGCTGGAGAAAGTTGGAGGGTTCAACCTCAGAAAACGGGTGAGATTGTCAGTCTGGGGTGGATGGTGATGATTATTGTTGTTCTGATTGTTGGTCTGATTCTGAATCAATAGTTGCATCAGTGCATTCTGTTGCTGAAGGAGTTGAGTGAATTCTGGTGGGAAAGTGAAGTCGGTCTCACGTCGTGGAGGCATCTTGCTGTTTTCAGAGGGGTGAGAATTAGAATAGAACAAAGGTCTAAAAGAAATTCACTACCCATATGCAATGCAACAAACATATCACACCAAACACTCATTCATTTATTCAATCAATGTCAAACATCGGAAATACAATCTCAGACAACTAAGCATCGACCTACGCTTTAACGACTAAAATAAAAGATACATGGAGGGCATAACTAATGTTTTTCCTCAGAAGTGCATAGTCGTAGGTCCTCCGGTGGTGCTTTCCTCATAGTCTTCATCGTCGCTGATGAAGGGTGCCATGTCTCCTTCGGGGTGAAGGTTTTCCCCCATGTCTAGATGCTCCTCCAGAGTGGCGATGCGTGCATTCTGCTCATCAATCCTCTCTAGGAAGTCCTTCACTTCATGCTCGTGTTCATAGTTGGCCTCTCGCAGATCAGCTTCAAGGTCCAGCTCGCGGTTCATCAGATTCTTGATAGTCTTCGTGTCAGCACGAACTCGAAGCTCCAGAGTCCTGATATGAGTCTCCAAGGTCTGGATATAGGAGATAGTGGTGTCTGCAGTGGGATTGGTGATGATGTTGCCATGGGCATCTCTGCGGCAAACCATGCTGAGTCCTGGTGAAATGGTTCCACCTCTGTATTCCTCCTGAATACGTCCAAGGGCACGATGAATGGCCATGTCTCTTCCAAGTATCCAACTGGGTGCCACGAACTTGAGATCTATGGGTTCCTTCCGATTCCCAAAGGTCTTCCCTGGAATATGCAACTCGATCCTGTAGCGTCCATCTTGGGGAAATGACATGATAGGAATCCCGGTGATGCTCGGCAAAGCAATCCTTACGTCCTTGACGATTCTCATCAGCTCCTTACCAAAGGGCATCGTTGTGTCAGGCTGGCAAAACTCCGTGATCAACACTGGGATGAAGCTGGCCATCTATAAATTTTGAAATAATCGGAGAGGAGTCAGAAACGAATAGATGAGAGTATAAGATATTTAAAGACAAAGAGAAACAATCCTAAGGCTTTCCAATCCTAGAGGTTACGTCCTACGATCAGCGTGTGCTCTGATACCATTTCTGTAGCGACCCGACCTGAAAGGCCAAGTCTCCGGTGTTTTCCGTACCATCCCAAGATCATGCTGGTACACACACGGTACATCAATGTATATATCAAAGGGAAATCACACAGCATTATATTAATCGAGATCTCATATAGAGTCCTTTATTACAATAAAGATTACAATAAAGTGGCCAAAAAGCCAACTCATGAGAGTAACTAAGTCTTGCGGAAGCGTCGAAGATAGGTGAGTCCATTTGACTCCAAGGGCATCTCACTGAGCATAGAACATGTCCTCACTCCTGGTCGGAAAAGTACTCTGCAACATGATACGTTGCAGCCGTGTAGGTCAGCATATGGAATATGCCGGCAAAGTCATAGTAGAGGTGTGAAAATAATCAGCTAGTCTATATGCTTATATGGCAGGTGGTGGTGTAAGTTTTGCGTAAAGCCAAGTTTTTCCTACATCGAAGGGGGTTAAGCAAAATATTACTAAGTTGGTTGATTAATGAGATGGTTCCACCAACCAATTCTCATACCCAAAATTATTAAATACCCACATCATCATATTATTTGTGTTGAGAGTTCCGGAAGTTCCAATTCCTTTGGCTCAAGTCGTCCATAACCGTGGACACGGCTAATCGATTAGGTTTAAGTACTCTACAGAGTTTTGCACACGTTCCCCACAAGATTTGGTCGCCTCCGTTTGATTTCTCGCACTTCAGGGTGTTTGAGAAACGGATGACCAAAACATGGTCTTCCAAAGGGTTTCCCTGCGACTCTGACGGTGCCCATCCTTTCCTACCGTTCTTCTACCTCTCGTAGCACCGCCTGTCCAGAGTTACCACGATATCCAACCAAGCCAGAGCCCATAATGACTTGTGGCTATGCAGGTAAGCCTTGGGTCTTGAAGCACCCATCCATCCCTTTGTGCCTGGGTGGACCTTTCCGCGTGAATACTGGCCATCTCCAGCATCACCTAGGCTAACCACTGGTTTCTCTAGGGCGCCGTTCAACCATCATCCACCCAGAGGTATGTTGAAAACTTGGAGTATTGAAATCTTGATCATTATGTAGGTCTTGAAATTATTAACTCTCTCAACTCCCATGAATCACACAACCAACCCCGTCTACTATTAGCATAGCAAAAGTAAAACAACGTTTCCCGGGGCCAATGTTGTCAAAGAGGGTTGAGAGGGGTATCTACCACATGATACTACTACAATGTAACCAAGTTTCCAACTAACCTATCTTGCATGCAACTGGGGAGATGGTAGAACTAATGCATATAAAACATGGGTAAAACATGATCAAAGTGACTTGCCTGATTGATGATCTTCGTACGTGAGTGACTCTAAGTAACAAGCTTCGCACTCCGGATAATCTAACGAAACAAACAATGCACTCAAATAAGCATCCAACCATAATAAGTACTCATAACATTCAGCAAAGAAGTACTAAACAAACTATGCAAACAATGCTCAAAAGTCTCTAGCAAGTAAAACACACAAAGTTTTGTTTTTCCAAAGGGGATGATGAAAACACTACTACATAATAAAACTATTTTGAAATAGCAAAACAATTGTTGACAGCAAGGGAAAACAATAGAATTTTTTTATTATTAAACAAAGAAAATCAATTTAAGTTTGTTGGGAAAACTTTAGTAAACTTTATAAAAGTTTTGATAAACACTATATGAATCAACTATAGTTGTACTAACAAAAGAATGAAAACTAAACTTGTTATTTATTAGCAAAACATGTTCTTAACAGAAAAGAATTTACTATTAAATCTGTCTTAGAAAACAGAATTAAATATTATAAAACTTTGTTTGAAGCAAAACCATTAGTCAGTTGTGATTCCTATGTTAGGTAAATTTAATCTAAGAAAAATTATAATTTTATTAACAGTGAGTAAAAACACTAAATGCTTGCTAACAGAACCTAATAAACAATTAAAACCTAATTCTAAATCAAATTAATTAAAGTTAAGTTTATAAAACTATATTATAATAATAAGCAGATTCTGTTTTTGGTTAAAACAGTAATTAAATAGATCATGAAAACTCTCAAACTATGCATGAAGATAGTCCTAACTAATACCAAACAGTAGCAAAAAGAATCATATCAAAATCTATTTTTAAACTCTAGTTATTCAGATTTGAAGATTTTAAGCAAATTTTATTCAATTCAAATTTTATAGTTCAAATTTGAAATTTAAAAGTACAGGGTGAAACTACATGAAAAATGTGAGCTATTGCAAAAAGAATCAACTCAAAACACTAAATAGATTAAAAGATATAAGCAAAACAAAATTGGAAAACATTCTGTTAATTAAAACAAAACAGAAAATAAAAAAAAATTGCGTCGGTCAGGGGGCTACGTGGCGTGATCCGATTGGCTAAGGGGGGGCGTGCGGTAGGTGAATTAGAGCGGACGACCGATCGATAGAAGATACCGGTTCGGTTTAAGTTTGTTCTAATCTGGAACGTTGATTCGGGATCCGACGGTTGAGGGGGCTTATAGGGAGGAGGTTGCCGGCGTCGGGGTACTCCGGCGAGTCCGGTAGCGGCGACGACGTCGGCGAGGTATTCCGGTGGTCGGGGAAGAAGGGGAAGTGGTCCGGGCGACGGGGACGGTCCTCCGGAGGCGATTGGTGGCGACGGCGAGGCGAATGATGGTCGGAGGTGGTGGCTACGGTCGACGGCGAGCTTCGTCTTGGGGTAGCTCCGGCGAGCAATTGGCAGCGTTCCGGCGAGGGGGAGAGGGGGGGCTCGGGGTGAATGGATGCGGGGAGTGGTCCGGTTCTTATAGAGGCTCGGGGGAGTGCGGGAGTTAAGAGGGGAGAGAGAGATCCGGCGAGGGGGAAACTGCCGGCGTCGGATCCGGTGAGCGCGGGGGAGGGAAGACGATGACCGTTTCGGGCAACGGTCGGTCGGGGGTGGGGCCCGGTGTCAGTGAGAGAGAGGGGAGTGAATGCGCTCGGTCGGCCGACCGGTAACGGTTTCGGCTTTTAAAGCCGGTGTGCCGGCCCGTTTAATACCGGAAACGGTTACCGTTTCTTTTTAATAATTTCCAGAGACATTCAAAAACTTTTAAAGCATTCAAATCGTCTCTAAATATAGGGGTATTATATATCAAAATTAACAGAATAATAAATTCTATTTAATGAACATTTCTATTCTGTCATTTGAACACTTTGAAAAAAATATTATTTTCAGAAATTGCCTAATTGTTTTTAGATCCTTTTTTTGCAAATATTTTCAAAATAACCCCTTGTTATTTTGTTCAAATAATTCACCAATTAGACCCTGGTGTGGAGTGTCATGTTACTCCTCTCTTATTTTGAACATTTAACCAAAATTTCAAATAGGGGAAGCAACATAGGGAAAAGTAGAAAGGACTTTCAGAAAAAATCAGAAATGGCATTTCAACTAACACATACAATCAAGCAATGGTGATGATAGATGCATAGCTATATTCATAACATTCCAAAATGGAATTTTGGGATGTTACAACGTTGAAGGGAGAAAAAAGTAGAGCTAGAACATAAAGAAAGCTTTCCCCTTACTTACCTATAAAAAAAGGAAATTTAACCACTTAATTTGGGTGAATCTATGGTGCAAATGAGGTGAGGAGGAGGAGGCAGCCGAGACCAAGCTTGGTAGCTAGAGGTGGAGAAATGAAGTGGGGAAAGTGAGTGTGGTAGGTGGCTGTAAAAAATTAAATATCTAGCTGCTCTCAGGTTACCAATGGAGCACCTCCTAAGAATGCGCCATTGGTAACCAGGGTTACTAATGGCGCACCTGGTGCATGGTGCGCCATTACTAGTTTTGAAAAAAAATGAAAAAAATTTGTTAGTAGTGGCGCACCGTATGTGTGGTGCACCATTAATAGTTGAAACTAGTAATGGAGCACTTCCACCTGGTGCGCCACTGCTAAGTCTGGGGAGGGGTGTGGGGCCAGGACACAACTAGTAATGGCGCACCACACACCAGGTGCGCCATTAGTAATATGGCCATTAATGGCGCACCAGTATCTGGTCCGCCACTGCTATATAGCAGTGGCGCACCACATACATAGTGCGCCACTAATGTCTATATCAGCTATAGCCCTTTTCCTACTAGTGAGTGTTTCTTATATTTTTCTATCTCTCACGTGCACATACACATCATGCTGCATGATGTGTATAATTACAACGCACACATTTTGTTTCGTGTGTCTCCAAGTTGTGTAGGTACGCATGACTCTTGTTGGGGAACGTCGCATGGGAAACAAAAAATTTCCTACGCACACGCAAACCTATCCATGGTGATTTGCATCTACGAGAGGGAGAGTGGATCTACGTACCCTTGTAGATCGCTAAGCGGGAAGCATTAAGAAACGCGGTTGGTGTAGTCAAACATCTTCGCGATCCAAATCGCCGAGCGTCCCGCGATCCAATCACGAACCGTCCCGCGAACACATCATGATCCGTCCTGCGAACTCATCCCGATCCGTCTCACGATATTGATCACGATCTGTCCCGCGAACTCATCACGATCCGTTCCGTCATCACATCATGAACCGTCTCGCGATCTCGATCACGGTCCTTCCGATCTAGCGCCGAACGGACGGCACCTCCGCGTTCAGCACATGTGCAGCTTGATGATGATCTCCACCGTCTCGATCCGGTGAGAGGAGGTGGAGAGGAGAGAGAGTTCCCGGCAGCGTGACGGCGCTCCGGTGATGGTGGTGGAGCAATTCTGGCAGGCTTCACCTAAGCGCTGCAGAAAACCGATCTAGAGGAGAACCTTGCACGGGTGGAACGGGTAGCACGTGGCCGGAAATTCTGTCCAAAAACCACCCAATCCACTAGTATATATAGGAGGAGAGGAGAGGAGAGGCATCCAAGGCCTTTGGGTCGGCCGAAATAGGAGGTGGGAAGCAATCCTACTTCACCTCCAATCCTAGTTGGAGTAGGATTGCCTCCTATTGGTTGATTTTCCACTTTTTGCTTTAGGACTTTCTCTCCTGCGCCATGGGCCTTTGTGTCTGTTTTCCCAGCCCACTAAGGTCTGGTTATTATTCTCCCACAGCCCATGGACCTCTTGGGGTCGAAATACCCCTCCTGGAGGCCTCCCGGTAGACTACCGGCACTCCCGGTACACTACCGGCACTCTCGGTACACTACCGATGAGCCCGAAACTTTTCCGGAAACCAAACTGGGACTTCCTATATATGAATCTTTACCTCCGGACCATTCCATAGCTCCTCGTGACGTCCGGGATCTCATCCGGGACTCCGAACAAACTTCGGTCACCACCATACATAACTCTACACTACCGAAACGTCACCGAACCTTAAGTGTGCAGACCCTGCGGGTTCGAGAACTATGTAGACATGACCGAGACACCTCTAAGGTCAATAACCAATGGCGGGACCTGGACGTCCACATTGGTTCCTACATGTTCTACGAAGATCTTTATCGGTCGAACCTCTATGTCAAGGATTCAGTTAATCCCGTATAACGTTCCCTTTGTTCTTCGGTATGTTACTTGCCCGAGATTCGATCGTCGGTATCTCCATGCCTAGTTCAACCTCATTACCGGCAAGTCTCTTTACTCGTTCCGTAATACAAGATCCCGCAACTAACAGTTAGTCACATTTCTTGCAAGGCTTATTGTGATGTTGCATTACCGAGTAGGCCCCGAGATACCTCTCCATCACACGGAGTAACAAATCCCAGTCTCGATCCATGCCAACTCAACAGACACCATCGGAGATACCTGTAGAGCACCTTTATAGTCACCCAGTTACGTTGCGACGTTTGATACACACAAGGCACTCCTCCGATATCCGTGAGTTGCATGATCTCATGGTCATAGGAACATATACTTGACATGCAGAAAGCAGTAGCAATAAACTGACACGATCATATGCTATGTTTGTAGTTTGGGTCTTATCCATCACATCATTCTCCTAATGATGTGATCCCGTTATCAAATGACATCTCATGTCCATGGCTAGGAAACCTTAACCATCCTTTGATCAACGAGCTAGTCCATTAGAGGCATACTAGGGACATGGTTTTGTCTATGTATCCACACATGCATTTAAGTCTCCGATCAATACAATTATAGCATGGACAATAAACGATTATCATGAACAAGGAAATATGATAATAACTAATTTATTATTGCCTCTAGGGCATATTTCCAACAACTCGTTGTCAACCTGGCAAGCGCACGAGTTGATGAAAAGAGCTCTAGAGAGCAACGAAGACGTGCGCCACCATGGAGTGTTTACCCTCCACCCACTCCCTTTGTGCAAATACTTCGCACATTTCTTATACATAGCCCTCACATGGTTAAGGGTTATTTTCTATTATATAACCATTGGCCATATTACCATGTTCACTTTTCATCATATGCTCATTTTTATGCCCTTGCCATGCATTTGTGGCCCATGCCTTGCATCTCACACGACACAAGATTCTCATACTTTTATGTGTATTCGCAAGCTTGGTGGAGATATTATTTGCTATTGCCATGTTTGGTTTGTGACCCATGCCTATGATGGTATTGAGGTTTGGACCATTATTTTTCTTGCGTGTGATATGTCATGTGCATTGTCTAGACCTATTATTTGCTCGTGTGACATGATGCCCTGATTTCCTCTAGTATGTTGCACCTTCGCACTACTTGTTTGCACGAAAAGATCAGTATGCTTTCCAATGTTGCATACTTGCTCCTTTCATGCGGTTGATGACAACCATTGACATGCTTCGCACATAATTGATATTGAATGTTGTCATATGTCTCCATGTGTTGCCTCTCTCATGCTAGATTTTCCATGTATTGAGTACAAAAATGCTATTAATTTTGATAATGAGATTTCCCCATATCTTTCTCTCATATTCTTGGAGATTTTAACATCTTTCATGTGAAGCATGCTTTCCTACCTTCTTTGAACCATTTGCCTAGTGCCATGAATATAGCCATTATTGCATCATATTTTTCATTCACTTTTGATCCTAATGGTTATGTGCAAGTGAAGAACCATCATGATGCGTGATGTGTTTGTCTACCATGCACATACATTGTTTCCTTTGTTGTGTGTATGTGTAGGATGCTTCAACTACATGTCAACCTCCACTTCCCGTGACGAGCTCTTGAGAGTGAGCCATGATACACCAACGCGATTCTACATGACACTTTCTTGCGCATCGGCATTGTGATGGATGCACAAGGTCACTCTTTTGAGGTGACATCCTTCTTCAGCATGGATATTGTGGGTCATACTACTTGTGTTGCTTGTACCACGCCACATATCAGTCATCTTGGACAACTTACTTGCACACATGTTAGAGATATTGCTACCATTCTAGATTGCTATCTTTCCATGCCTCATGACATATATAACTTATGTGTTGCATACAACTTGTGGATTGTTTGCTCTTATCATATGCTTGGTTGCAACAATGTCCATTCTTCACATTTGCTATGCCCCATTGATTGCTACATTCTTCACTTGCTTGCCTCACACATGATGACCAATTGCTCTTTCTATTGTGTTGAATGCCACACTATCTTCACTACACCATATGCACATTATGCTTGGATTATCTTGTACTTGCACCATGTGTCTAGACACTTCATTTTATTTGGTATTGTGCATGATTCCTTTGCCTACCATAGACCTTTTATTGAGTGTTTTGTGCATGCATGCTATGTCCTTGAGGTAGATGCTCATTATATTGTGATACATATTTGCATCCCTACTTCACCTTTGCATCCTTGTTTGCCTGATGCCTTAAATTTTGCTCAATTTCCATACTTACATGCCATGCCACAATCCCTTGTCAAACCATATGTTATGCATGATGACAACACTTGTGTGGTTATTCACAACTTGAATGCTTTGTTTTGCACTAACGTGTAACATCCCAAAATTTCATTTTGGAATGTTATGAAATATAGCTATGCATCCATCATCATCATTGCTTCAATGCATGTATTAGTTGAAATGCCTTCTCTAAATTTCTGAAACCCCTTTCTACTTTCAATGTGTTGCTTTCACCTATTTGAAAATCTTGGTAAAATGTTCAAAGATGAGGGAAGGAACATGACACTCCACACCAGGGACTATTTGGTGATTTATTTGAACAATAAAAACCAGGGGTTATTTCGAAAATATTTGCAAAAAAGATTAAAAAAAACAATTAGGCAATTTCTAAAAATATTATTTTTTAAAAGTATTCAAATGAGAGAATACAAATGTTCAATAAATGGCATTTATTATTCTGTTAATTTTGATATATAATACTCCTATATTTAGAAATGTTTTGAATGCTTTTAAAGACGTTTACTGCTCTGATTAATACAAACAGTAAAGGTTTTATAATTAAACGGGCCAGCCCACGGGCATTTATTCGCGAATTAACTACGAGCCGGTCGACCGACGCGCAGTAACCGCTCCCTCTCTCACTGACACCGGGTCCCACCCCGACCGCCTGTAACGCCCGCACGGTCCCCTTCTTCCTCCCGCACGCGCCACCCTCGCGGGCAGTTTCTTCCCTCCCCGGATCTCTCTCCTCTCTCCTCCCCGCACCACCCGAGCACCCTATAAGTAGCCCTGCCCCTCCTCTCTCCATTCCCCCCGAATCCCCTCTCTCCCTCTTCGAGACGCTGCCAAATCCCTCGCCGGAGCCCCAGCTAGCACCGAACCTCCCGGCGCTCGTGGCCATCGACTCCGACCTCCGCTCGCCTCTCCGACGCCACCATTCGATGCCGGACGTCAAGCGCCGCCGCCCGGACCACTCCACTGCCTCCCTCGACCACCGGAGCTCCTCGCTATCGTCTTTGCCGCTTTCGGACTCGCCGGAGATCCCCACGCCGGCGACCTTTACACTCGCCGGACTTGAACATTTAGTGTTTTACTTACTGTTAATAAAAATATAAAAATTGTTTAGTTTTATTTCTTTGTTAACATAGGAATCTCAACCTTTTTTTTAAATAGGTTTAATTTGACTAAAACAACTAGTTAGTGATAGTTTTTCTTTCAACAAAGTTTTAAATAATTTAAATTCTGTTTTCTAAGACAAGTTTATTTGTAAATTCTTTTCTGTTAAGAACATGTTTTGTTAATAAATAATAAGTTTTGTTTTGCTCTTTTGTTAGTAAAACTATAGTTGATTCATATAGTGTTTATCAAAACTTTATAAACTTTACTAAAGTTTTTCTCAACAAACTTTAAATTTATTTAATATTGTTATTAATAAAAAAAATTGTTTTCTTGCTGTCAAGTATTTTTTTGGTTAATACAAATGGTTTAATTATGTTAGTAATGTTTTATCCATCACATTTTTGAAAGCAAAACTTTGTGTGTTTTCTTGCTTGTGATTTGTGCATTGTTTTGTCTTGATTGTTTACTAGTTCATGGTTGATGTTTGTAAGTTGCAATATTTTGTTGTATGCTTATTGAGTGCTCTTGTTTGCTTCGTTAGATTATCCGGAGTGCGAAGCTTGTTACTTAGAGTCACTCACGTACGAAGATCATCAATCAGGCAAGTCACTTTGATCATCTTTACCCATGTTTTTATTGCATTAGTTCTACCATTTCCCCCCAGTTGCATGCAAAGTAGGAAATTGGAAACTTGGTCACATTGTTGTAGTATCATGTGGTAGGTACCCCCTCAACACTTGACACATTGGCCCCGGGAAACGTTGTTTTACTTTTTGCTATGCTATTAGTAGACGGGGTTGGTTGTGTCATTCATGAGAGTTGAGAGAGTTAAAAATTTCAAGACCTACATAATGATCAAGACTTCAAGACTCCGAGTTTTCAACATACCTCTGGGTGGATGATGGTTAAACGGCACCCTGGAGAAACCAGTGGATTTGCCTAGGTGTTGCTGGAGATGGCCAGTATTCATGCGGAAAGGTCCACCCAGGCACAAAGAGATGGATGGATGCTTCAAAACCCATGGCTTACCTGCACAACCACAAGTCATTATGGGCTCTGGCTTGGTTGGATATCGTGGTGACCCTGGACAGGCGGTGCTACGAGATGTAGAAGAATGGTAGGAAAGGATGGGCACCGACAGAGTCGCAGGGAAACCCTTTGGAAGACCATGTTTTGGTCATCCGTTTCTCAAACACCCTGAAGTGCGAGAAATCAAACGGAGGTGACCAAATCTTGTGGGGAACGTGTGCAAAGCTCTGCAGAGTACTCAAACCTAATCGATTAGCCGTGTCCACGGTCATGGACGACTTGAGCCAAAGGAACTGAAACTTCCGGAACTCTCAACACAATTTAATATGATTATGTGGGTATTAATAACTTGGGTATGAGAATTGGTTGGTGGAACCATCTCATTAAACAACCAACTTAGTAATAATTTTCCTTAGTCCCCTCTTGTTGTAGGAAAATTGGCTTTACGCAAAACTTACCACTCCACCTGCCATAATTGCATATACAATAGAGGATTATCTTCTCACCCCTCTTTTGTGACTTTGCCGGCATATTCCATATGCTGACCTACACGGCTGCAACGTATCATGTTGCAGAGTACTTTTCTGACCAGGAGTGAGGACACGTTCTACGCTTGATGAGATGCCCTTGGAGTCAGATGGACTCATCTACCTTCGACGCTTCCGCCAGACTTAGTTATTCTCATGAGTTGGCCATCGGCCACTTTATTGTAATGATTATTGTAATAAAGGACTCGATATGAGATTTCGTTAATATAATGATGTGTGATTTCCCTTTGATATATACATTGATGTACCATGTGTGTAGCAGCATGATGTTGGGATGGTACAGAAACACCGGAGATTCGACCTTTATGGTCGGGTCGCTATAGAAATGGTATGAGAGCACACGCTGACCGTAGGACATAACCTCTAGGATTGGAAAGCCTTAGGATTGTATCTCTTTGTCTTTAAAATTCTTATACTCTCATCTACTCATTTCTGATTTCTCTCCGAATATTTCAAAATTTATAGATGGCCACCTTCATCCCAGTGTTGATCACGGAGTTTTGCCAGCCTGACGCAATGATGCCCTTTGGTAAGGAGCTGATGAGGATCGTCATGGACATAAGGATTGCTTTGCCGAGCATCACCGGGATTCCTATCGTGTCCTTTCCACAAGACGGATGCTACAGGATCGGGGTGCACATTCCAGGGAAGACCTTTGGGAATCGGAACGAACCCATCGATTTCAAGTTTGTGGCACCCAACTGGATACTTGGAAGAAACATTGCCATTCACCGTGCTCTTGGACGTATTCAGGAGGAATACAGAGGTGGAACCATTTCACCAGGACTCAGCATGGTTTGTCACAGAGATGCCAATGGAAACATCATAACCCCTCCCACTGCAGACACCACCATTTCCTATATCCAGACCCTGGAGACTCACATCAGGACTTTGGAGCTTCGAGTTCGTGCTGATACAAAGACAATCAAGAATCTGATGAACTGTGAGATTGACCTCGAAGCTGACTTGCGGGAAGCCAACTATGAACATGAGTATGAAGTGAAGGATTTTTTAGAGAGGATCGACAAGCTGAATACTCGCATCGCCACTCTGGAGGAACAGATGGACAAGGGTGAAAATCTTCATCCCGAGGGAGACTTGGCTCCTTTCATCAGCGACGATGATGACTATGAGGAGAGCACCACTGGAGGAGACTCAGTCACCATGTACTTCTGAGGAAAAGTTTAGTCATGCCCTCCATTGTATCTTTTATTTTTTGAACGTTAAAAGCGTAGGTCGATGCTTAGTTTGATTGAGTATTGTATTCCGATGTTTGACATTGATTGAATAAATGAATGAGCGTTTGGTGTGATACCTTTGTTGCATTGCATATGGGTAGTGGATTTCTCCTTTTAGGCCCTTGTTCTATTCTAATTCTCACCCCTCTGAAAACAGAAAAATGCCTCCACGACGTGAGTCCGACTTCACCTTCCCGTCGGAACTCACGCAACTCCTTCAGCAGCAGAATGCACTGATGCAGCTACTGATCCAGAATCAGACCAACAACCAGAACTACAACCATCAACATCCACCTGAGGCTGACAATCTCACCCGTTTTCTGAGGTTGAACCCTCCAACTTTCTCCAGCAGCACTTAGCCCATTGTGGCAGATGACTGGCTCCGTAAGATGGAGAGAGAACTCGTCACAACTGGATGTACTGATGCTGAGAAAGTGCGCTTTGCCGCACATCAACTGGAAGGACCAGCAGCTTCGTGGTGGGAGAACTACACCACCACATATCCTATTGCTGATATAACTTGGGAGCAGTTCAAGCAAACTTTCCGCACCGCACATGTTTCAGCTGGAGCCATGAGTTTGAAGAAGCGCGAGTTTCGCAACTTGCGCCAGGGAAATCGCTCTGTGGCCCAGTACATGGACGACTTCAGCACATTGGCTCGTTATGCACCAGGAGACGTGGTCGATGATGCGGGCAAGCAAGAGAAATTTCTGGAAGGACTCAACGATGAGTTGAGCGTGCAGCTGGTAGTGGCTACCTTCAACAACTACCAAGAGCTGGTGGACAAGGCCCTCATCTTGGAGGAAAAGCAGCAGCAAATTGAGAACCGCAAGCGGAAATACACTCAGGGGAAGTTTAACTCTGGAGCTCATCAGAAGCCCCGCTACTCCCCGTACTCAGGGAATACCGGATCAGGTACCAGTAAGTTTGGAAGGCACACTCATGCTGTGCACAACCATAGAGGCCACAACCATGGAGGAAATGGGAATGTCCGTCCCAACCATGGCAACTTCAAGACTGACAATGGGAATGGGAACAACAACCAGCACCGTCACGCTCCTACTCAGAAGGATCTGAGCCACATCACCTGTTTCAAGTGCCAGAAGACAGGGCACTATGCTACTGAGTGTCCCCAGAGCAAGCAGGGAAATGGAAACGGCAACTCCGCAGCCAAGAAGCCAAATCCGTTTCCTCGTGCCCAGGTGAACCACCTCGACGTGGAAGAAGTCTATGATCAACCCGAGACTATGGTTGGTAAGTTTTTATTGCATTCACGTCCAGTTACAGTACTCTTTGATTCCGGCGCAACTCATTCATTCATATCAAGGGTACTTGTGGATAAGTATGGTTTGCCCACCAAAACCCTTAGTCAGCCCATTAAAGTCAGTTCCCCAAGAGGTATGATGATGGCAGGGATAGGATGCCATGCCCTGAAACTCAATATAGGAAACCATGTTTTTCCCACCAACCTCATCGTCTTAGAATCCCAGGGATTGGATGTAATCCTAGGCATGGATTGGATGACCAAGTATGAAGGAAATCTTGATTGCCCTAGCAAGTCTGTTTCACTCACCACCCCGGAGAAGAAGAAGATTAAGTATGTATCCCAACGCACACGTATGAGTGCTCAGTTAAATTCCCTCACAGGAGTTGTTCAGGAGGAAGTACTAGTTGTACAAGACTTTTCGGATGTATTCTCGGAAGAATTAACAGGCATGCCACCAGATAGGGAGATTGAGTTCCTAATAGAGCTACAACCAGGGACAACCCCAATTTCCAAGAGACCCTATCGGATGCCCGCATATGATCTGGTGGAAATCAAGAAGCAAATTAAGGATTTATTGGACAAGGGGTATATTCGCCCAAGTTCTTCACCTTGGGGAGCCCCAGTTCTTTTGGTGGAGAAGAAGGATAAAACCTTGAGAATGGTAGTCGATTATCGTGCCTTGAACAAGGTGACTATCAAGAACAAGTACCCTCTACCGATGATTAATGACTTGTTTGATCAGCTAGTAGGCGCCAAAGTATTCTCCAAGATCGATCTTCGATCAGGGTATCACCAACTGAAGATTCGTGAACACGATCTACCCAAAACAGCTTTCACCACAAGGTATGGCTTGTATGAGTATACTGTCATGTCCTTTGGTTTGACTGATGCTCCTGCCTACTTCATGAATTTGATGAACAAAGTGTTCATGGAATACCTAGACAAGTTTGTCGTGGTGTTCATCGATGACATATTGATATTCTCCAAGAACGAGGAAGAACAGAAGGAACATTTGCGTTTAGTTCTGGAGAAACTGAGAGAGCATCAGTTATATGCCAAGTTCAGCAAATGTGAATTTTGGTTGACGGAAGTCGGATTCCTTGGAGATGTTATTTCCGGAGAAGGAATAGCCGTAGACCCCGCTAAAGTTGAAGCCGTCACCGAGTGGAAGACACCCACCTCAGTGAAGGAGATCCGTAGTTTCCTCAGACTTGCCGGGTACTACCGGAGGTTCATTGAGAATTTCTCAAAGATAGCCAGGCCCATGACGGAGTTGTTGAAGAAAGAGTCTAAGTATATTTGGACTGAGAAATGTGAAGCCAGTTTCCAGGAGTTTAAGAAATGTTTGGTCACAGCCCCAGTGTTGATTTTGCCCAATATTCGGAAGGACTTCCAGGTTTATTGTGATGCTTCACGTCAAGGACTTGGAGGAGTACTCATGCAAGATGGAAAGGTTGTAGCTTATGCATCCAGACAACTACAACATCATGAGTTGAATTATGCCACCCATGATTTGGAACTAGCAGCCGTAGTGCACGCACTCAAGACCTGGAGACATTTTCTTATCGGAAATAGTTGTGATGTATACACCGACCATAAGAGCTTGAAGTATATCTTCACGCAGAAGGAGTTGAACCTCAGACAGAGGAGATGGTTAGAGTTAATCAAGGACTATGACATGAGATTACATTACCATCAAGGTAAGGCTAATGTTGTAGCCGATGGCTTGAGTCGGAAAACTTATGTAAACACACTCACAGCGGGAGGATTACCCCAAGAGTTAGTCGATGATCTCAGAGAGCTCAAGCTAGAGATAGTCCCAAGAGGATATGTTGCCACACTGGAGATTCAGTCCACCTTGACCGAAAGAATTCGAGAAGCCCAGAAATCGGACAAGGAGATAGCTGAGATAAAGTAGAGAATGGAAGATGGAAAAGCTAAAGGTTTTCGTGAGGATCAACACGGAACTTTGTGGTTTGAGAACCGCATCTATGTGCCCAATGAACCGGAGCTCAGGAAGTTGATACTTCAAGAAGCCCATGATTCACCTTACTCGATACACCTAGGCAACACCAAGATGTATCTGGATTTAAAGGACAGTTATTGGTGGACAGGTATGAAGAAGGATATTGATGAACATGTTGCAATATGTGATGTTTGTCAGTGAGTAAAGTCGGAACATCAGAAACCAGCAGGGTTACTCCAACCTTTGTCGATACCCGACTGGAAATGGGAAAAGCTTGGTATGGACTTCATCACCGGATTACCCAGGACTCGTTCAGGATTTGATTCCATCTGGGTAGTGGTAGATCGTTTGACCAAGGTAGCCCATTTCATTCCAGTGAAGACCACCTATACCAGTGCTAAGCTAGCCAAGATATATATGACCAGGATCGTATGTCTGCATGGAGTTCCGAGGAGTATCGTGTCAGATAGAGGAACACAATTTACCTCAAAGTTTTGGCATCACTTACATGAAACTTTGGGTACGAGGGTGGAGTTCAGCACAACTTTTCATCCGCAGACAGATGGCCAGACTGAGAGAGTCAACCAGATTCTGGAAGACATGTTGAGAGCTTGTGCGCTAGATTATGGATCTAGTTGGGATGACAACTTACCTTACGCAGAATTCTCGTACAACAACAGTTATCAGACCAGTCTGAAGATGGCCCCTTTCGAAGCATTATACGGAAGGAGGTGCAGAACACCATGGACGTGGGATGGTGTTGGAGACCGACAACTTTTTGGTCCTGACCTTATCCAAGATTCTGAAGGGAAAGTCAAGCTGATTCGCGACAGACTCAATATAGCTCAATCTCGACGAAAGAGTTATGCTGACAGCAAACGTAAAGAAGTGACGTATGAAGTGGGAGACCGGGCATATCTTCGTGTGTCCCCGCTTCGAGGAATCAAGAGATTTGGTGTTAAAGGAAAGTTAGCACCCAGATTCATAGGCCCCTACAAAATTCTTGAACTTAGAGGCGAAGTTGCATACAAGCTGGAATTGCCGGAAGAATTATCCGGAGTTCATGATGTTTTCCATGTTTCCCAGCTGAAGAAATGTCATGCTGAGATGACTGATATTCCTTTGAGAGACACAGTGCCCCTAGAGGCCATACAACTTGACAGTGATCTGACCTACGAGGAGAAGCCTGTCAGAATCCTCGGGACTACCAACAGAGTTACCCGCAGCAGGACCATCAAGTTCTGTAAGGTTTTGTGGAGTCACCACACCGAGGAAGAAGCCACCTGGGAACGCGAAGAAGATCTTCGTAGAGACCACCCGCACCTATTTTCTAGCCAACCTGAATCTCGAGGGCGAGATTCATCTTAAGGTGGGTAGTTTTGTAACATCCCAAAATTTCATTTTGGAATGTTATGAAATATAGCTATGCATCCATCATCATCATTGCTTGAATGTATGTATTAGTTGAAATGCCTTCTCTGAATTTCTGAAACCCCTTTCTACTTTCAATGTGTTGCTTTTACCTATTTGAAAATCTTGGTAAAATGTTCAAATATGAGGGGAGGAACATGACACTCCACACGAGGGACTATTTGGTGATTTATTTGAACAATAAAAACCAGGGGTTATTTTGAAAATATTTGCCAAAAAGATTTTAAAAAACAATTAGGAAATTTCTAAAAATATTATTTTTTCAATGTATTCAAATGACAGAATAAAAATGTTTAATAAATGGCATTTATTATTCTGTTAATTTTGATATATAATACTCCTATATTTAGAAATGGTTTGAATGCTTTTAAAGACGTTTACTGCTCTGATTAATAAAAACAGTAACGGTTTTATAATTAAACGGGCCGGCCCACGGGCATTTATTCGCGAATTAACTACGAGCCGGTCGACCGATGCGCGGTAACCGCTCGCTCTCTCACTAACACCGGGTCCCACCCCGACCGCCTGTAACGCCCGCGCGGTCGCCTTCTTCCTCCCGCACGCGCCACCCTCGCCGGCAGTTTCTTCCCTCCCCGGATCTCTCTCCTCTCTCCTCCCCGCACCGCCCGAGCACCCTATAAGTAGCCCTGCCCCTCCTCTCTCCATTCCCCCCGAATCCCCTCTCTCCCTCGTTGAGACGCTGCCAAATCCCTCGCCGGAGCCCGAGCTGCCACCGAACCTCCCGGCGCTCGTGGCCATCGACTCCGACCTCCCCTCGCCTCTCCGATGCCACCATTCGACGCCGGACGTCAAGCGCCGCCTCCCGGACCACTCCACTGCCTCCCTCGACCACCGGAGCTCCTCGCTGTCGTCTTCGCTGCTTTCGGACTCGCCGGAGATCCCCACGCCGGCGACCTTTACACTGTGAGCCCTCCCAACCCTCGGATCTTTACTCAACGGCCAAGATTAGATCAGGTTATTCCCGAACCGTTTTTCTCTTCCGATCGGTCGCCCGCCCGTATCTCCCGCACGCACACTAGCCTAGTCACTCACAGGTCGCAACGTCACCCTAGCCGACCATTAGTTAGTTTTTCTTTTCGGTTTTGTTTTTCAGAAAACAGAATGTTTTAGTAATTTGTTTTAGCTATATATTTTAATCTCTTTAATTTTTTGCGTTGATTATTTTTGCAATAGCTCACATTTTTCATGTAGTTTCACCCTGTACCTTTAAATTTCAAATTTGTACTATAAAATTTGAATTCAATCAAATTTGCTCAAAACATTCAAATCTGAATAACTAGAGTTTAAAAATAGATTTTTATATGAATATTTTTGATACTTCTTGGTATTAGTTAGGACTATCAGATTGCTTAGTTTGAGCATTTTTAGGATATATTTGTTTAGTGTTTTAGCTATAAACAGATTCTGCCTATTAGTTAGTACAGTTTTTATTTATTTAGTTTTAGTTAGTTTCAATTAGATTTAGTTTTAATTTGATTTAGTAGGTTCTGTTACTTGAACGGCACCCTGGAGAAACCAGTGGATTTGCCTAGGTGTTGCTGGAGATGGCCAGTATTCACGCGGAAAGGTCCACCCAGGCACAAAGAGATTGGATGGATGCTTCAAAACCCAAGGCTTACCTGCACAGCCACAAGTCATTATGGGCTCTGGCTTGGTTGGATATCGTGGTGACCCTGGATAGGCGGTGCTACGAGATGTAGAAGAACGGTAGGAAAGGATGGGCACCGACAGAGTCGCAGGGAAACCCTTTGGAAGACCATGTTTTGGTCATCCGTTTCTCAAACACCCTGAAGTGCGAGAAATCAAACGGAGGCGACCAAATCTTGTGGGGAACGTGTGCAAAGCTCTGCAGAGTACTCAAACCTAATCGATTAGCCGTGTCCACGGTCATGGACGACTTGAGCCAAAGGAACTGAAACTTCTGGAACTCTCAACACAATTTATATGATGATGTGGGTATTAATAACTTGGGTATGAGAATTGGTTGGTGGAACCATCTCATTAAACAACCAACTTAGTAATAATTTTGCTTAGTCCCCTCTTGTTGTAGGAAAATTGGCTTTACGCAAAACTTACCACTCCACCTGCCATAATTGCATATAGAATAGAGGATTATCTTCTCACCCCTCTTTTGTGACTTTGCCGGCATATTCCATATGCTGACCTACACGGCTGCAACGTATCATGTTGCAGAGTACTTTTCCGACCAGGAGTGAGGACACGTTCTACGCTCGGTGAGATGCCCTTGGAGTCAGATGGACTCATCTACCTTCGACGCTTCCGCCAGACTTAGTTATTCTCATGAGTTGGCCATCGGCCACTTTATTGTAATGATTATTTTAATAAAGGACTCGATATGAGATTTCGTTAATATAATACTGTGTGATTTCCCTTTGATATATACATTGATGTACCTTGTGTGTACCAGCATGATCTTGGGATGGTACGGAAACACCGGAGATTCGACCTTTCAGGTTGGGTCGCTACATAACGCTATCCACATTTGTTTTTCCAAGTGCTTCTTATCCTTGCTCCTTTTGAAGAAATTACAAGACGATGAGACATTGAAGAATGCCATTTTCTAACTTCTACATGATGAGCACTTGGTGATCATCCACTTCTACACGGCAACGCCATCTACTTCCCATGGTGATTTGGATTTTGATCCGAGGACGAATCTTTCCCAAGGGGGAGGGGATGATGCGGAGCATCCCATGGACATCACCATGACAAGAGCCCGTTTGCCAAGTAACATGTGCGACATCTACTTCCATCATACCAAGGTGAATCTTCTCCTTACATGTCTCGACTAGTGCCCTTCGAGGATGGTATACTACTTAACCCCTCTCTTGTGTGCATGCATAGATGTGAGCGGATCTACACATTCATCAAGGAGTCCAAGCTCAAGGGTATGACTAGGAACTCCACGAGGGAAGCTTGGAAGAGAAGGAAGAAGAAGCAAGGACGAGACTCTGGAAGACCCAGACCTTCCGGCCTTCCCAGAACCCCCGAACCCCAGACCTTCCGGCCTGTCCGAAACTTCCGGCCTCCTCTAAACTACCGGCTTTGCCTACACGTAAAGACTTGGGCCGCATTGCCTGTACCTCTATGGCCCCTCACTTACCCCTCCATGGCTTGCACTATATATACTCCTCTCCCTCCTCCATTCTAGGGTTAGGAAAGTGATATCTCATTGATAGTTGAGCTTTTCTCCTTCCTCTACTTTTCTCATGGAGATCGTGGCCTCGAGTGAGGAAGATCCATAGAGGATTTCAGGACCCCTTTTGAGGGAAGATCCATCTACGGATTTCAAGGCCCATCTCTCCTACAGATTTAGATGAACTTCCCATGTATCCTTATTTCCATTGTTGTTCTTGGATCTTGATGCACCTCATGTATTTCTTGTGATTTGAGAAGTACTTGGTGTGGATCTTGCCAAATAGAGTGTTTTCCTTTGATTTCTCCATGTTTTTCCCTCGTGTTCTTCATGTTCTTCGTGTTCTTCCTCGAATCGACCTCCAATTCATGAAGATCGGGCCACCCTTTGGTTTGCACCATATCCGTGAAGGTTAGATATTTCCCACTATAGCCCCTGCCAGTAGTTTTGGCAGCTATAGTATCTACTTTTTACCCCATGTAATGACTGCTTTAGCCATTGTGGTACCCCTTAGCCTATAAAATGAGGTCCATGTGTACCTTTACAACGGATGAAACCGTGTCCATTTGGACCGGTTGCCGCACACTCGAGAACCTTGCCGGGCTGTTGCATTCCTGTACTTTAGACTCATATAATTGACAACACACAAGACGTAGAGTTTTATGCTTCAAAGCGGACCGAACCAGTCTAAACCCCGAGCATGCATGGATGGGTGATGCTCTTTGTGACAATGGATCCCCATAGTTTCACCTCAAAGGGGTCCTGTAGGTCCCATAGATTGTCGTACCTCGACAATATAGTTTCCATGTATATGAGTTCTAACACATGGTCGTGTTCAAGAATACTGGTCCGACGAAATGGATTACGGAAGAGGAGGCAACGCTACAAGATCTAAAAAGAAACCTATCATTAGAGTTGATACTAGTTGCGCCTAAGCCACAAGAGTAGTTGCTGCTATATCTGGCGGTAACAAAACAAGTGGTTAGTGATCCACTCGTGGTGGAGAGGGAAGTTGAGGATGAAGATGCAGCAACCCTTGAGCCGATGGACGGCAAGCTGGATTCCATTCTGTTAAGCCAGAGTGCCTGCAACATAGATAAAACGCAAGAGGCAAATCGGGAAGTTGTGCGGAAGTAGTCGATGGGGTAGTGACCAGTCTATTTTATCAGTTCTCTTCCGCATGGGGCTAGGTCAAGATATTCTGGTGTACAAAAGGTGCATGTTGGCCTTCTCATGGCATTTTGGAAGCCATGTCGTTACTTCACAGCACACCACATCACCGTCGTCACTCACGTTCATTTTCAATGCATCTTGAGGATTCCAGAATCCATTGGCAGGATAGTTGAGTGGGAGTTGGAGCTGGCCAGCTTTGATATGAGCTTTGAAAGCACATCTACTATTCAAATTAGGCCTTTGGCGGAATTCATTGCAGAATGGACACCAACACAAGACGAAGAGATTCAAGAAACAACCCTCACCGACAAATAAACACAACGAGAATAGATTACGTCCTTACATGGAGCCTCTTCGCTTCAAGGTGTTGGTTCTCTAGTCCTGCTGGTTGCATCCACCAGAGAGCACCTCAAGTATGTCATTCAAATGCACTTTCCCAGGGAGGTATCAACAAACAACATTGTTGATTATGAAGAACTACTTGCCGGCCTGAGGATCGTAGTTGACATTGGCATCAGGAAGCTTATCATCGAGATTCGAAGCTTGTTGTGTGTCAAGGTAATAAACATTATAAGAGCCCGTTGATGGATGATTATGTTGATGAACTGAGGAAGTTGGAAGAGCATTTTGATGGTTTAAAAATAGAGAAGATACTGCATGCGGAAAACAATATTGCTGATGACTTGTCGAAACAAGCTGCTGAGAAGCTACATGTGGAACAGGGCACTTCTGTACTCCAACTGACTCAACCCTCTATCACACCGTCAAACCGGCAATCCAAATAAAATGATCAACTCTGGTGATTTCTTCCCGGCGGAGCTACCAGCCTTCGCCAAGAAAGTTGTTAGAGACAACAAAATGCGTGTCGGTGAGCAACATGCTGCGATAAGACCTCCTTTCTTGTCGTCGAGGTCAGCCGTCCTACAGCAGAGGAGATGCCTTTAGTCCTTGTCGTCAAGCCATGGGCTCCGGCCTAGGCACAACAGATAGTCCAATATCTTCTGATAGGAGAACTTCCCAAAGAGCAAGAAGAAGCTGAAAGAGTAGACCTACAATACGACATGTACTAGTTTGTGGAGAACATTCTATACAAGAGAAGGACAAATGGGGTGAAATTGAAGTGTATCTGCCAAGAAGATGTACATAAGCTGTTGGTGGAGAAACATGAAGGGGTACGTGGCTCCTGTATCAGGCCCCGCACGCTTGTCGGTAAGGCCTTCCAGCAAGGTTTCTATTGGCTTACAACACTTCAAGATGCTTTTGTGGTGGTGATCAGATGCGAAGCGTGCCATATCCATGCAAAACAAATACATCAACTATCTCAAGCCCTTCAAACCATACCGCTCTCCTGGCCCTTCTCGGTCTAGGGGCTCAACATTGTTGGCCCTTTCCCCCATGCTACCAGGAGCTTTGAGTTCTTGTTCATTGCAATCGACAAGTTCACGAAGTGGACTAAGGTGGAACCAGTGAGAAAAGTAATAGCACAAGGAGCCGTCAAATTTTTAAGAAGGATCGTTTGCCGTTTTGGTGTGTCTAACGAGATAATCACTAACAATGGCACACAGTTCAAAAGCCGCAAGTTCATGTAGTATTGCCAAGATACTGGCGCCAAGATCTGATTTGTGTCCTTTGGTCACCTAGAAGCAATGGACAAGTAGAGAGGGTGAATCATGTTGAGTTGTGTGGCCTCAAAACAAGTACTTTCAACAAGCTACACAAGTCTGGAAGGCGCCAGATTGATGAACTGTCGGTAGTCTTTAGTCCCTCAGAACGACATGAAATCTAGCAACAGGCGAAACACCCTTCTCCATAGTCTATGGTGCAGAGGCGGTGCTCCCCACAGAATTCACATACAGGTCACCTTGAGTACAAACCTTCACTACTAGGAAAAAGCCTAGTAGTAGTGTGGGTTAAATAGCTAGTTGTACCACGAGTGAGGGAGTCCTGGATTAAGGGGTCCTTAGATGTCGAACCTATTCCCATGGGCCGTACTATATGGCCCATAAAGTGATTATTGGGTGATCACGGGCCACGTCGCCAGGATGGAAGCTTCGAGAACCGTGGCGTGTCCACCAAGTTGACGACCTTAGTTAGGCATGTTTATCTCTTCGGCATGCAACCGACCATGTGTAAACCTTAGGTACCCTTGACATCTATATAAGCCTAAGGGTTTTAGGTTGTAGAGACAAAGCAGCTCATCTAGGGATTAACTGTCTGATATCGAGGTGGATCGACTCTGTAACCTATACACCATCAATATAAGCAAGCAGGATGTAGGGTATTACCTCCATAGGAGGGCCTGAACCTGGGTAAAACCTTGTCCCCTTTATCTCTTGTTACCATCGAATCTAGTCTCATAGCTCGGGACCCCCTACCCGAGATCCGCCGGTTTTGACACCGCCATTGTTGCTTTCATTGAGAATTCCACTGTAATCACCAAAGGAATCGATGGCTCACCTCGTCATGGATAGCGAGATCTGCATCCCGAGGATTCTTGCATATGATTAGACACTCACAGGCAGCGACATCTTGTCACGCACCGACGCGATCATCCGCCTTGGCCAGATCGGAAACTTTTACCCCGATTAGAGGATCAAGTTTAGAACCTTAGAGTTCGTCGCTGATTCTCGGGGAGAGCTTGTCTTAAAGGAATCCTCGACCCTTGAGGAGGAGCCTATAAGTCTCGGTGAGTCGATGCCAAAGACATCAGGCCCCACCTCTAACGGGGTCGTCACCCCCGGGCGGTCTGGAACGCCCGATCCGGCTGATGTGACCGGATTCACAACGGCTAGAAGGAGCCCATATCCGCTTTCGTGCAGCTCCGAGACAATCACGCCACACATCAACTCCACACGCTTCAGCGACACGCATCCTACCATCGCCTCGTTTTTAAACGACCTGTTCGATCAAATTGAGATCATGTGTACATGACCGGCTCGAGATCAAACCCGATGATAGCGAGATTAGCATCCCCACGGCCACCCGCCCAATCGCTACCGTCGAGTGTCCTGCTGAGGACTCATCCCAGCAACCGGAATTAAAAACAGTCTACACCCCGATCTCTGATCACCAAGACTCCATCGGCGAGCCAAATACTCAGATCTATCCCGGAGCCGGATCGTTATCGGTCCAAGATCTACCGCACAATTCGGCTTCTATAATTCCGAACGCACAATGTGGCGTGGTGTCGAATTTTTTCCCACCACCCAACTTTCCCCGAACACCCTAATGGAGATCAGGAAAAGAAGATACCTCGAAAGCAGCCAGCTAGATTAAACCCGCCGAAAAAAGAAACAAGCCTATTATAAGGCTCGGTAAGGTCCTTGACGAACTATTGGATAAACCTTGACCCATACATTCCATATTGCTGAACACAATCCCGACACACAGCCTTAGATCTCGTTGGGTTGTGAGGCAGGTTGCAAAAAGCGGTGAGGCCATCCTTGAGGAGCTTCCACCGAATAGGCGCTCTCCATCATCGCCTAAATACAATGCCGAAGTCCTGACGGTCTACGAAACGTTCCCCTCGAGGAACATGAGGAAAAGAGGTCTTAGAGAACTCGAACAGGTCTACCATGGGCAGGCATACCCATCACCTACTGAGATACTGACTGACAAGCCAATCTTTCCGATCATTCACCAGCCACACTAGTCCTAAACCTGATCATCGATGGCTACCGGTTACATAAGGTGCTAATGGACGGCAGCAGTGGTTTAAACCTAATCTATGAAGCCACCCTGGAAAAAATGTAGTTCGACCGATCTCGCATCGAGCATAGAAACATGACTTTCCAGGGAATTATTCTAGGGAAAGAGGCGCGCTGTTCAGGATGTATCGTCTGGGACGTAGTATTCGGCATGCCCGAAAACTACCGATCCGAAGAAATTCTCTTCCACATCGTGCCTTTCTCAAGTGGCTACCATGCCCTATTGGGACGTGATGCTTCACAAAGTTCCAGGCTATACCCCATTGTGGGTAAATGAAACTTAAAATGCCAGCATCAAACGGGGTAATCACAATCGCTAGTGATCCGAATATAGCCCTTAGGGCTAAAAAGAAAATAGTGGCGCTTGCCCTCGAGGCACTCGCCAAGACCTTCGGTGTAGAAGAACTAACCGACTGCGGGGAATGGTTGACAAGGATGACGTGATCCTCATCAAAATGCCCAAGCCCAGGTCCTTCAAACCCGCAGAGGAAATTGTTAAATTTCAAGTGCATCCGACGGTCCCCACTAATACAACGTCCATCAGAGCTCAGCTAGTTCCCATAGTGGATGAGGCACTACAAACCTTTCTACGGGAAAATTGGGATATCTTCGCATGGGATCCTTTCGATATGCCCGGAATCCCATGGCGGCTTGCAGAACATAGTCTGAACATCATTGCAGGCTTCAAGCCTGTTAAGCAGACTCTGCGCCGCTTCTCCAAACCAATACGACAAGCTATGGGTGAAGAATTAGCTAAACTGCTAGAGGCCGGATTCATTCGGGAGATTAAGCACCCCGAATGGTTGGAAAATCTCATGATGATACAAAACAAAGATAAGTCCTGGCAGCTGTGCGTCGATTTTAAAGACCTCAATAAAGCCTACCCTAAGAACCCTTCCCCCTCACCATGCATAGACATGATCATTGATGCCACAGCGAGACATGATTCGTTGTGTTTCCTCGACACTTATTCCGGATGGCATCAAATCGAAATGAAGGAATCTGACCAAGCGGCAACCACATTGATCACCCCTTACGGTCCATTTTGCTTTAACATGATGACCTTTGGGCTAAAAAACACTGGAGCCACATACCAGCGCATGATCCAAACTTGTCTATCAACACTGGTCTGTAAGACGGTCGAGGCATATGTGGACGATGTGGTAATCAAAACTAAGCATGTCAGCCAGCTGATTGACGAACTATGGCAAACCTTTGCAAGACTACGCGAGTATGACACACAACTCAATCTGGAAAATGTGTATTCGGAGTTCCCTCTGGCAAACCGCTCGGATTCATCATCTCCCATAGACGAATCGAAGCGAATCAGACTAAGATTCATGCCCTATCAGAACTTGCAATTCCCACAGAGCTAAAGCATGTCCAGAGGCTGGCAGGTTGTGTTGTGGCGTTAAGCTGCTTTATATCCCTCCTTGAAGAGAAGGCTTTACCGCTCAATAAGATGCTGAAACGGACCAACAACTTCGAGTGGACCAGCAAAGCAGCGGCTGCGTTAGAGGAAATTACAAGACTACTAGCAACCAATCCCATACTCACAGCACCAGGCGTCGGTGAGCCCATGTTATTATACATATCGGCTACCAACCAAGTTGTTAGCGCAGTGCTCGTCATTGAACGAAATGACGAGGGACACAAATTTCGGACTCAGAAGCCGGTCTATTACGTGTTAGAAGTACTAACGCAATGCAAGTCCAGATACCCGCACTACCAGAAAATACCCTAAACGATATAATCAACAACACGGATGCCGCCGGCTACATAGCCAAGTGGGCCATTGAGCTTCTTCCCTTTGAAATAACCTACAAGCCACGCCATGCCATAAAATCTCACGTATTGGCAGACTTCCTGGCTGAATGGACCGAGGCCGAACTCCCCAACGAATACACTGCATACTCCCATTGGACAATGTACTTCGATGGATCCAAAACCTTGGCCGGACTGGGGGCTGGAGTTACCCTCACATCCCCCACAGGTGACAACATGCAATACGTGTTGCAGATCATGTGTGCCAACTCCAATAATGCAGCCGAATACGAAGCCCTTTTGCATGGTCTTCGGATGGCAGTATCAATGAGCATACGGCCGCTGGAGGTACGGGGAGACTCCAACCTGCCCATCTCCCAAATGAATGGCGAATTTGATGCCAAAAATCTGAAGATGGAGGAATATAGGAACGCTGTCTTAAAAATATCTGCAGGGTTTGAGGTGTTGGAATTTCACCATGTCGCTTGTGACAACAACAAAGCCGCCGAAGTATTGGCCCGCAGCCCGCATGGGGGCTAAGCGCGACCTCGTCCCAAGAAACACCTTCCTGGAGCAGCTCTTTAAGCCATATGTGGTATGGCAGGACAATCACAAGGGCGCCGGCCTAGATATGGCGGAGGAGGTTGCTCCCTGTATAAATGAACCAGATGATCAAATCATCGACGACTCTATAATGGATGACAAGCCTTTGGCCCATGATGTCATGGCGGTTATCGCGCCATGGACAGATCCTTTCCTCGCCTACCTTCTTCTCAAGGAACTCTCTGATGACCATACAGAGGTGCGACGCATAGTTCGGTGATCCAAGGCCTACAAAGTACACAAGGGTGAGTTATAAAAGGAAAGCACCACCGAAATATTATAGCAGTGCATATCTGAGGAAGAGGGACGGGAGCTCTTAGTAGAAGTCCATGCAGACGTGGGTTGCCACCATGTCGCGGCAAGAGCCTTAGTTAGCAAAGCCTTCCGAGCTGGCTTCTTTTGACCCACAGCTCAGACGGACGCCCAGTCTCTTGTCAAGCAGTGTGTGAGTTGTGAGCTTTCTACAAATCAAAGTCACATGCCCCCACAGCCCTTCAGACTATTCTGATCACCTGGCCTTCGCGGTCTGGGGGCTAGACATGGTCGGACCACTTAAAGGGGGAACCAAGAAGAATAAATATTTACTGGTCATGGTTGACAAGTTCACCAAATGGATAGAGGCAAAGCCTGTCAAATCGGCCAAGTCCGGACCAGTAATCGACTTCATATCCGGCATGGTCCACTATTATGGTGTACGACACAGTATAATAACGGACAATGGATCCAACTTCATGGCCCAAGAGGTCAAAGACTAGTGCGCAAAGATGGGCATAAAGCTCGATTACGCGTCAGTATATCATCCGTAGACCAATGGACAAGTCGAACGAGAAAACATCCTCATTATGAGCGCCATTAAGCCACGTTTGGTACGATATCTTCATGAGTCCGACTGTCATAGGGTGGAGGAGCTCGACTCCGTTTTATGGGGCCTGCGCACCACCCCAAACAGATCAACGGGATACACACTGTTCTTTATGGTGTATGGGGCAGAAACAATCCTCCCCTGCGACATTATTCACGACGCACCAAGAGTGTGCATGTACGAGGAAAAGGAGGCCGAGTTAGATCGGTAGGATGACCTAGATGCCTTAGAAGGAGCACGCGGCGTAGCTCGGGCCCGCTTTACCTTTGCCAACAGCAGGCCCGATGTTACCAGAGTAGGGAACTTAGGGCAAAGGTATAAAATGTAGGCGAACTCGTCCTACGGCTCCAGGAGAAGCAGAAGCATAAACTTAATCCCAAATGGGAAGGCCCTTCATAATCGACAAAGTACTCGCGGGAGGAGCTTACCGTCTTCGGAGCCCACTGAACAACCGCCTTGAACCAAACCCATGGAACGCATCTCGTCTGTGGCGCTTCTATGGATAAATCGGTGTCGTCGCATTCTCTAGCAGTTTTTGTTTTTCTTCCTGTTTTATCCTTCCCCAACCACTTTGCTGTTTGGTAGGATTGGATTTTGTTCCTTCTCTCCCCATGATCAGTTCAACCGATCTTGTACTAAAATTATCGGCTTACAACCTTAAGTGTTTAATTCCAAGCACTGTACCCGGGGGCTTCTTTTCGAAGCCAATGTTTTTTATATTATTATAATCATTCAGCCACACTTATTATGTACACACCTTTGCCCTATCACGTTCAAGCCATCATATGCATCAGTTCGAACTAAGACTTTGCCAAGCTAGGTTGCCTTGCTCATGTGTTTACCCTCTACATTCCCAATTGTTCGGCTCGAGGGTAAAGGGAGCACCTCTACGATTTTTATGACCAGATCATCCGAAAACGTACCTTAGACGGGTGAAGCCGAAAGCTAGCTATCTTACGTAGACAATTGGTCGGCCGTGACAGAAGTAATTACCACGGCTATGGTAGTTATCACCATTGCTTGGGATTTCTTTCTTCTTAAAAGCCTTCTACCTACGACCTTCTACCTAAGACCTTCGTAGAACCCCGAAGAAAGGTATCGATAGGGGTATTATTTTCCTCGGAAGATGTTTGTTACGCTAAGCAATAATATAACATTTCTCCCTGTGTGCTTTCTGTGTGTTTGCATCACATGGCCGGATTTCCTGGTTCCCCATACACAATTCACTCTTTTGGGGTGACAAATCATGAGGAACACTCCCGAGCTCTTCAAATGTGAGGTAGAAGCCGATGACCAGTTAAGATAAATTTTACAACACAGATGGTGTAACAACTTGATTGTTCTTACATAAGTGCATAATTACACATTCGGCTGTTGATCGAGATTATCGATTCTAGTGTCTAGGGAGTAGTCTTCTTGTGAAAGGCAGACGACAGGCATCACCTGTTCATACTCCAGGTGGGGTGGCACTTCTTGTCCATCCAAACCCACTGGACCAACCTGAGCCATACGCTCGGGATTAAGTTTAGTGTAGCGAGTCTTGATCTTCGCCCACGCTTCACGTGCTCCCTCCCGGCAAGCCTATGCCTTCCAAAGCTCGAACCTACTTTGGGCTCCCTTGAATCGATCGACTAGTTCGGTCATTCCTTCCGAAGGTTGTTCGGCAGGCCAAAGTGCCTTTACCATACTTTTCCTTGCTTTTCGAGCATGCTCATGAAGAGCGAAAAGCTCCTTCAGCAGATTCCCCCGGTAGGATCTGATCTTCTCTTCAGGACGCCTAGACAGCAGGCCTATACATGAGGAAAGGCATGCTTATTTTGCTTTTCTATAGGAAGTACTAGCTGATGTTAGAATCACACTTACCAAACATGCCCCTCTACAGTTTCAGGTTTTCTTCTTGGGCCCGGGCCAATTGAGCTTTTAAATTCTCAATTTCTTTGGCCTATTGTTTATTTTCTTCCTAGAGGCGTTTCAAAACACCATAGCCAGCCTCGTGCTGGGACTCGGTGTACTGCTGAGATTCCCGAGCTTCATCCAACTCCTTTTGCATATGCCCTATTGATTCAACTGCTAAAGAGAATCCTTGCATCAGCATGGAAATTTGCTAAATATGAGCAGCACATGTATACTCACCATGGGCCTTCCGAGTGAGGCTCTTCACTTGCTCCAGCTCTGCCTTCACAGATTGCACCTATGACCGGTTGTCCTCTAGCTCCTTGGCCAGTAGCTCATTCTATTGCTTTGAAGCTTGCAATAGCAGTAAAACAACATAAAGACCCTTAATTCGGTTGTTCTGAACCAATTTAAGTCTCGGGGGCTACTGGGTTCACATGAGTGTCCAGACTCGTCCAGGCCGATTACTTACCTGCATACTGGCCAATATGAACTTCAATGCCTCTACGAACCCAGCTCGAGCAGCACCAATAAGCGCGTCCGCCATGCGTAGGGCACCGAACTCTTGTTCGGAGAATATAGGGTGGCACATGGCCTCCCGTCATTGCCGATGATTCATGGCGCTGCCTACTTCCGATTTTGTGACAGACATAGCGTCATCGGAATCCGCAGGGGCCGGATTGGCCATAGGGGGCCTTGGTAGTAGGTTCGGCATGACTTGTGGCTTCGGAGTTTTGAGTGTTACCAGACACCTTGGAAACCTCTTCGGCGGGAGAAGCCTGGGCATTTCGCCTGAATATTTCGATGAAATAATTATTGTAAGACTCTATTGACTATGATAGTAAGCGGACTGCTGAACAAAAAACTTTTGGTTTGAGCGAGTAGGCGAACTCGTCCTCACAGCCGGCTCATTTGTTAGACCCCTATTGTTTTCCAATTCGGGCATTGTTCCGGTTGTCGACATATGACACGCAGATCGACGAAGCTTGGGCCCAGGAGTCGGCGCATTCGCGGCATTGTTGGATGTTTGCCTTTTGCAGAGGACTTCTTCTTCTTGTCTGCTGCAGGAAGAAAGAATGATCCAGGGTAATCGGCTAACATAGCCACCTGAGATCGGTCGAGGCTCTCATGATATAAGACTCCATCTTCAAACTCAATTAGAAGATTCGGGTCCTCATGAAAACCTGGAAAATCATCATGCGAATAGTCTTCGGGCTGGGGAGCTGGACAGATGAGTGTCTCGATGAAGCTCCTCCATTCCTATTCACACAAGATCAAAAGGCTTCGGTCGAATTAAGGACGAAATGTAAACCCCAAACTATGTTAACACAGGAGAAAGGCTTACCCATTCGATGGGATTATGGCTTGGATACCCTTCCTTGGTTGACCACCGAATAAAATCTTCTTGCTCTCCTTTATATAGGTCGGCAAGTGCAGCGGCCAATGCTCTCTGATTGGCGGGTCCCAGTCTTTGGGAGCGTGTGTTGTCGCTTGTCCCGTTGTAGCGCCACAGGGATGTGTCCTCTGTTTGAGAGGCCGCACGGACTAGGTGATGACGGCGGCCATGACATCGATCATGGTCAGGTTGTGGTGGGCAAGTAGCCACACTTGAGCCGCCAAGCAATTCACTTCACCGCTGTCCTCTTGGGACGAACTCTTCGACCGCTAGTTGTAAATTTTCTTCCAAGGGGCGTCACAGTATTCGGGCAGACCTCTCCGAGCTGGCTCGAACAGGGGGACGTGTTCAATGTAAAACCATTCTGAAGTCCAATCTTTGAAATCCTTCAGTGTACCCACCGGATACCCCATCCGCGCTATGCGGCACACTTCGGCCCCGCTGACCTCCAACTCATAAGTCGTGATGACCGAATGCATGTGGGGACCCCGACTCATAAATTGTGATCATCGAATGCATGTGTACAGTGATCCCAGAGATCAATATCACCTAACACACAAAAGTTGAATAACAATAGTCTTACATCCACATTTAGCGTCTTACACAAATAAAGACCATGAAGGTCTAGACTTACATAGATAGGGCCACGAGGGCCAAACACTTCAATAGAAGAAACAACGGAAATATTGATCGAAGGCATGAACCCATGCCATCTGCCTTAAACCTACAGGCATTCTGAGTGGGAAGCGTCCTAGTTCGCATGTTTGTCACCAACGAACTCTTCAACATACTCATGTTCTTCCATGCCTGACCAATTAAATAACCAGTGGCAATGCAATGAGTACTTTGAATGTACTCGCAAGCAACCCAAGTTGTGTAACAAGGTAATAATGATGCATGATGTAACACTAAGTAGGTAACTTGCGGAAAGCCAATTTTGAATGCAATGACATGATCAAGTAACTAGGTAAGCATGCGTCAACAGTTGGCAGATATCCATACGAACAAGTTACAGATATCATCATAAGCAGGGGTTGAACATCTCATATCCATCATTATGCTAAGTCATCGGACTTAGTCAATCGCCAAGCTAAGTCATCGAACTTAGCTCAGGTAACATCTTTGTCACCAACACACACACTCACACCAAGTTCTGTGAACACAACTTGACATAGTTTAAGCAGCACCACCCAACTGTCCTTGACGGTGGATACGACTATTCGAATAGTTTTACACTCTACAGAGGTTGCGCGCTTTACCCACAAGACTCGGGAACTTTCGTGTCATCCACGACTCGCGGTACATTACGTACCCAAGGTATGCACCCGAACAATGTATTTCCAATGGTGATAGTAAACAAAGAGTCCACTCGTTGGTGCGACCCTCATGATATACATCACATGTGTCATCCATGAGGGCACGCAACGGTGTCCCCGGTGCCTATAAAGACAGCGCATGGCCTTCCACTTCCGAGACGACCCCATCTCGAGAGTGACAACTTCACTCTCGCCACTAGTAATGTGGGCTCCCTGCTAGCACCAACCAAGGTAATCAACAAAGCCCGGTCCCATAAGGGGTATCATGGTCGCACATGTAAGGTTGGGACAGTCAAAAAATCTTAAATCTAATCATTCTTTGAAAACACACTCTCAACTTGTTCCGGCACACCACTTCTTTCTCAAGTGGTCACCCATCTCATCATCATCTCCCTCGTGCATTAGTGGCACCCGACTGAGTTTTCGAAAAGTGTTTGAAATCATCTCTTTCCTTCCATCACTATGCATAATCCCGATCACACTTGCGTAGCATCTACTAGAATCCTATCTACACCCACCCGCATAACCCTCATAAGGTGGTAGGGTCATGCACGATGCAAGTGTCAATGGTAAAAGTGTCGGAAGCAACCCACCGAAGTGGTCACTCCCACATAATCAAGTATAATGAAAGTAAAGTGCTATATGACATCCAATGAAAATGGTTTCTCAACATGGTCAAAGGGCTGCTTGCCTGGCTCAACAAAGTCTTCAGGGTCTTCAAAGTCTTCAGGTCCAACTCCCTCGTCAATAGCGCAATCTATCGTCGCGATAAATAACGATAAAAATTAGCATCACACAAAAACAGGGCACACAAGCTACTATTAAAAATGCTACCCTACTCTGATAAATACTAAAAGCTATGCTAAAAATATTTTTCTAGGATTTTGAAGTTGAAAAGATTTTCTAAACTATTTAAAAACCTGCCTGCGGGCCCTAGTTGACAAAGAGAAAGGGGGAGGGTGAGGGGATGACACGTGGACCACACCTGTCATCCATATCCTCGCGACAGGGAGCAAGGGAGGCTCATCGGCAGGGTTCCAGGCCGCGGCGGCTCAAGCGAAGGGCACCGGCACAATCAAGGGCCTCCCGCGCATCGGTGGGTGGCCGAGGGGTCGCCGGCGGGGAGAAAACCCGCACGGCGGAGAGGGTTTGCTTCGCTCTCCCTAGCATGGGGGCAAGGGGGCTGGGCACTGGGGAGCAGCTGAGGGGAGGACAGAGAGCAAGGGGAGAGCAGCGGGGGCTCGGGGAACTCTTTAAATAGGGTGGTGCCAATGCACCGAGGGCATGGTGCGCCGGTGAGGACGGGGTCGTCCTCACGGGCCACAGGAGGGCTTCTGGCCGTGTCCTCGGAGTTCTTGGGCGCGTTCCACAATCCAGGGGAAAGGGGAGAGAGCAAGGAAGGGCCCTAGCTCCCGTGCGTGCGACCTCCTCCGTTGGCTGTCTCGAGCGGCGGCGGGCACGCGCAACTAGGGCTCTTGATCCAATGTGATAGCCACATGTACCTCCGTGAATCTCAGCCAACAGCTTTAGGTCCATCCTTCCGGCAGATGCACCTCAGTTTCATGCCATTTGGTCGTTTTCTGTACAAGGTGTCATCGACAAAATGGTACATACTTGACTAACGGGCTACTTTTTCAGCTTCTACTGGCTCTTTAGGAAGATCTCCTATGTGAAGGAAGTGTACTATATGATGTGCCTAGGTTGGAGCCTGCGTCTTGACAACGAGGACTAAGGGAATCTCCTCGTCCATGGGAGCGCTTACCTCAACCACAAAAACCTGGATTTCTGCGGGAGGGAGCTACTCACCCTCCAAAACGGGACTTCCCCCGACAGCCTCTCTACCAGCAGCTTCAGGAAGCTCTGTCGGGAAATGCTTGATGGAGTTCAGCTTTCTTCTTTTCGTGGTCATCGCCAATGGGGATACTGATGGTTGAGTGAGGCGGAGGGTGAAAGATGATCAGCGATATTATTTTCTGCACATGGCACATGCTCTGCTTGGAATACATCAACCTGCTGCTCAAGTTTCCTCACTTCTTCCACGTATGTTTCCATCAACGGGCTGTGATAATCTTTGTTGACTTGCTTCACAATGAGGTGAGAATCTCCTCGGATGATTATCTTCTTGATTCCCAACTCAACACTACTAGGGAAAAGCCTAGCAGTAGCGCGGTTTTAGGTGTATTAGTAGCGCGGGTACCCGCGCTACTGAGACGGCGCGACATCTAACTTGTAATAGTAGCTCTGGTCGACCTGCGCTACTAATCCACATGTGAGCAGTAGCATGCTTTACAGTGACACACTACTGGTAATAGCTGTAGCGCTCTGGAGTAAGACGCGCTACTGCTAAACATGGGTAGGAGTAGCGAGCTTTATTGAGACGTGAGGCCGTGCTACTACTAGTTTTATTAGTTTCCCTTTTTTTGTCTGCATATTTGTTTTGTATTTGTATAGGATTTATATAATAATATCTAGTATATCATACACATACAAATGTAATTATAGCATACACAGACAAATATTCTTATCAATTCATGTCATCATCATAATCATCATCCAGCACAAAGTGGTCTCTTGTCATCATCTCTCAAAAATAACGATACAAGTCTCTAATACTTGCAACTACATCGTCATCCATTTGAACAATGATATATACGAGAAGATCTATCACTATGAGTGAGAGCGAAACTATGCACTACATGAGGTGGGTGTTTTGAGTCCTCTCTCCGCGCTAGCGGGAGCCTCCTCAAGTAACTAGCTTCTGCTTCTTGTCTGCTTTTGAAGCCTTTATGGCTGGTGAGACCCCCTCCACTTGCGCCTGATACTCTGACCACTCGTCGTATACTCCTGGAACCTTCCCTTTGTACACGACATAGCACCGGTACTTTGCCATCAAGAATCTAGGTACCTGTTACAAATGCATCTTCATCAAGAGAATGTACAATCATATGCAACAAAATATAATTGAGCAACACAAAAAAGAAAGGGTTAGCAACTAGATGCAACATATAGTAAACATAAATAATCAACGCAGTTTCATCGTACGCAAACTAATTAACTAGAGGTGCACAAGTCATCGTACCCAAACTAACAAAGTAGCATTATGCAAGTTCGGTAGGGACCGTGGACATCACAAAGTTTCATCACTACAGAAAGTATACAAGTTCAACCGACACATATCATCATCGTCAGCATCATAAATCACTAGAAGTTCCATCCTTCCATATCATCGAGGATGCACCCTAGCTTCTTGAACGGCGTGAGGTCCCGACGTTGCATGCCTACGTGTTTTTGGACATCAGCTCACGATATAGGGCCATGCTGGAACATCCCCTTCTCTTCTATGACTTCTTTCATGATGATCGTCGCAATATCCCTCTGCATGCGAAAGAAGTCATCTCCAAGTTTATAATCCACTTCTCCATGAGATTCTACCCACTTGTGGATATGATCATCGTTCTTCTTGTCATGCGAAGCTTTTTGAGATCCGTTCTGTACTCCATCATGAGATGGAGGAGGTAGAATCCATCGTTCTAGCTTGGTTTTGGGACATGGATGCAGCAAAAGTTAGTTTTTATGCGAGAAACCCAGCTTTTGTTCCTTTGTTCCTGATCTGCAGGTGGCCACCCCTAATGGTGAAGCCTTGGAGAGCATAATCTAGAATATTCATTACGTGGGTGTAGTCCTTCTTCTCGTAATTTCTGGTAGGGTCGAAATACACGGCGTGAGAGACTTGCGGGTAAAGAACGAGAAGGACGGCGTGACCATTCTATGGGGAAAAAACCACCTCAAATTATTCTCCATATGAGCGAGAAGGAATGATTGAAATGTACGAAAGGGTTGTCCAACACTGACTTACTTTGGATGATAAGGCAGGAGGACAATTTCCTGGTCCTTATTCTGTACCATGAAGATTTCAAGGTAGTCCCTAGCAATTTTACGCTCAAGTCACCGAGACTCAAGAAGGACTAGTGCATGTAGTATGGATCCGCCCCACAGATTTGTGAGACTTCTTCTATCTTCATGATGGATCTCATATGTAGCACAAAAAGGCGGACGATTGTACAATCGAGCCGCCTTGTCAGAAATATCTTGAAGATATGATCAAACCGCAGGAAGAACACCTCTATACGCTGTTTGTCGACGTAGCACTTCCCCTCAGGCACACAAGCCGCATATGCCGGATATCTTGGATCCTTCGAGGCTAGTAGGCTTTTATCAGTCGATAGCACATGGCCGTGCAGTCTCTTGAGATCCCCTGATATTGCCTCTAGCGGTTTCGGCAGTAGTATTGGCTCGCCCGTGATATGGAACATGGCCGCACCTTTGATGGGTACACGCTCTTCAATATCCACCGTCTCGCTGCTATGTGCTCTGGCTTGTTTGTAGGTAGTTGAGCCTATCTTCCCGGGTCTCTTCCCCTTTTTCTTGGGCTGACCTTCCAGACCCTTCCTTATCCCTTGCCCCAGTGTTGTTGGGCTAAGCACTATAGGACCCCTGGCTAGTTCAGCCTGTGTTGAGGCAGCATCTTCAGGCGTGTCATGTGAGGATTGCATGAATAGAGACTTCTTGCAATCCCTGTTGTGACGTTCCTGCTAGGGAAGATCAGCCATATCCTCATCAGCATGCTGATAGCCCGAGTCATCATATGGCTGGCTCATCATATCTATGTCAACGTCATAGGCGCCTGTATTGAGGAAACGAAGAGGGTTCTCCTCCATGTCATCATCTGTTCTACGGGGGTGATTACATTAGCCACTATTGGACCCCCTTCATCATGACATCCACCGCTCTCACACGGCACTAAAGGTGCTAGTAATTGCGTAGGCGGGGTAGTGGTGTTCCATAATTGCTTGTTGATGTGTGGTTATTGGTGTGCTCTTAGCCGGCTCTAGACGAAGAAGATTCTTCAGCCATAGTAGCACCGAACCCTTGCATCTTCTAGTTTGCAATGGGGTCTTGTCGTCCTCTCCCCCTAGCTATTCTGGAGGAGGAAAATCCTCGTGTCCCGATTTCACGCTCGACAAGGTACCCTGAAGTGCCCACCGGGCATCGGCTAGACATGGAACATGAGTTCCAAGGGCTTCATTATTACCCCCTTTCCCAAGTCAACCTTCTGCCCTTTGATCAAATAGAGTACGGTGCACAGGGTTTTGTCGGCCTGCAAACATATGTCTCCAGCGTAAAACATCCGAAGGCAACAAAAATGGAATATTCTAGATATATGTTGGTGCGACATGTAATTACCATGAGGGCATCGAGCTCAGCCAAAGACGAAGGCCCGCCTAGCGTGCCAGAGACTGAGGACGGGCTGCTATGAGCGGGTGCGGGTGTAGGTGCAGGAGCAGGCCCGATTGCGTGAGCAGGTGATGGTGCGGTGGTGTTGTTCACCGAGTTGCTCCCAACGAAACTGGGCATGGGGAAATCATCTACCGTCTTGTTTGGATTTTCCTTCCTCCAGTTGATGATAGTCTAGATCAAGTTAGTAGCGAAAACATTTCTGCAGGCATTTACAGTTGCATCGACTGCCTGCTTTATCAACTCATTTTCTCCTCGGCTGCTTTTTGCGTCCTCAGCTGCTTTTTCTCGAACACAAGCTTCACCTTCTCGTTGATGTCCGCCTAACTAAACTTCTTTTTATGGTTCTTGGACTCTGGGGCCCTCATTATAAGACACCTTCCACGTGGCGTCATCTTCGGTGCTGTGCACACGTCCATATTGTGGCCGCTGGGCCAAAAGGAGTCCCTTAAGTTCGTTCAAGGCCCGGTTGAGAGGGGTGTCCCACTTGGGCCTCATCAGTGAAGTCTGACTTTCAGCTACAAGCTGGTGTTGCTTCTCTCCTGCAGAAGGAACGTTAACCGTTTACGAATGTGTAGTCGACTTGATTAGAAGCTAAATGTAAGGTGGTAGAATAATCATTACCAGTATTCTAATAATTTCCTCGTGATGTAATCCATATAAAAATCCTTCTTTTGCTTGTCCCACTTGTAGCAGGCCCTGATGAAGTCACGCTCCAAGTGGTTGGTGAACTTAGCGAAGGGGTTTGGCAGACCTGTGACTTCACGTTCCGCGTCCTCTTTATCCCATATGGGCCTTTTGCCAAGGTAACCACGGCTTTCGAGGCGATGCTTCCCCGTGTTCCTTTCCTGAAGTCTCTTGAATTTCGCAGCCTTAGCCTTGGCTGCCTCGGTAACACAAGTGTCCTTGAACGTTTTGAACTCCTCTTCCGTAAGTGTCGGATTTCCTCCAGAATCTTGGACAGGGGTTCCTCAAGCCTCATAGCTTCGTTTCATCCCTCCCTTTCCAAGATGCCAAATCATTGTTGAACATGCACATGGTGTGATTGTCAATCCTTTTCATCTTCGGATCATCCCACGGTTTGTTCTATTTTATCATCCTGGTTAGGGTAACTTGAATCTCTTGTGCAACTTCGTCAGGAACAACTACCTCAATGTTCTTTACTCCTTAAGTCATCGTCGCTGATGCTCGCGCATTCTTGTAGGATGCATCCTACTTGGTTCCCATAGCACTTACAAGGTTTCTTATGGATCTAATGGCTCAAACTTTCCAGGGGCCATCTTTGTGATCACCAGTCATCCAATGCCGAGTTTGTTATATTTTTGTATCCTCTGCTTCTTCTTCTGCTTCTTCTTTTTGGTAGCGGCATCGGCGCCGGTACCTTCCCTGCCGGTACCTTCCCCGCGGTACCTTCACCGCCGGTATCGGCAACACCATTGGTGTTGGCGTTGTCGGTGTCGATGTCGGCGAAAGTACCATCATTCGTGCTGACCTGCAAATCTTGACTGTGCTTAGCAAACAAAAAAAAACCGAGGTACTGTTGTCTATATCCATCGCGTCTGCATCTGG